>QVRM01003689.1:0-323539 GCA_003439945.1 Dermanyssus gallinae | reverse complement strand
AGAACCGGTTCGTTCTTAGAACCGCGTCCTTTTCACTGGTTTTTAGAACCGGTTCGTTCTTAAAGCCGCGTCCCTTTCACTAGTTTTTAGAACTGGTTTGTTCTTAAAACCGCGTGAACCTCACTGGTTCTTATAACCCGGTTCGTTCTTAGAACCGCGTCCTTTCCACTGGTTCTTAAAACCGGTTCGTTCTTAAAACCGCGTGCACTTCGCTGGTTCTAAGAACCGGCTCGTTCTTAGAACCGCATGCACCTTGCTGGTTCTTAGAACCGATTCGTTCTAAAAACTGCGTCTTTTTCACTAGTTCTTAGAACCGGCTCTTTCTTAGAACCGCATGCACCTTGCTGGTTCTTAGAACCGATTTGTTCTTAGAACCGCGTGCACCTCGCTAGTTTTTAGAACCGGCTCGTTCTTAAAACTGCGTCCTTTTCACTGGTTTTTAGAACCGGCTCGTTTTTAGAACCACTTACACCTCGCTGGTTCTTATAACCGCCTCGGTCTCAAAACCGCGTGCACCTCGCTGGTTCTTAGAACCGGCTCGTTCTTAAAATCGCATCATTTTCACCGGTTCTTAAAACCGGCTCGTTCTTAGAACCGCGTGCACCTCGCCGGTTGTTAGGACCGACTCGTTTTTAAAACTGTGTCCTTTGCACTGGTTTTTAGAACCGGCTCTTTCTTAGAACCGCGTGCACCTCGCTGGTTCTTAGAACCGGCTCGTTCTTAGAACCGCGTACACTTCGCTGGTTCTTAGAACCGTCTCGTTCTTACAACCGCATGCACCTCGCTGGTTCTTAGAACCGACTCGTTCTTAAAACTGCGTGCACCTCGCTGGTTCTTAGAACCGGTTCGTTATTAGAACCGCTTGCACCTCGCCGGTTCTTAGAACCGACTCGTTTTTAAAACTGCGTCCTTTTTACTGGTTCTTAACACCGGCTCTTCCTTAACACCGCGTGCACTTCGCTGGTTCTTAGAACCGGCTCGTTCTTAAAACCGCGTTTACTTCGCTGGTTCTCAGAACCGGTTCGTTCTTAAAACCGCGTGCACCTCGCTGGTTCTCAGAATTGGCCCGTTCTTAGAACCGTGTCCATTTCAGTGGTTAATAGAACCGGCTCGTTTTTAGAATCGCGTGCACCTCGCTGGTTCTTAAACCGGTTCGTTCTTAAAACCGCGTGCACCTCGCTGGTTTTTAGAACCGGCTCGTTCTTAAAACCGCGTCCTTTTCGCTGGCTTTTAAAAGCAGCTCGTTCGTAAAACCGCGTCTTTTTTACTGGTTTTTAGAATTGGTTTGTTCTTAGAACCGCGTGCACATCGCTGGTTCTTGGAACCGGCTCGTTCTTAGAACCGCGTCCTTTTTACTGGTTCCTAAAGCCGGCTCGTTCTTAGAACCGCGTAAATCTCACTGGTTTTCAGAACCGGCTCGTTCTTAAAACCGCGTCCTTTTTACTGGTTCTTAGAACCGGCTCGTTCTTAGAACCGCCTACACCTCACTGGTTTTCAGAACCGGCTCGTTCTTATACCGCGTCATTTTCACTGTTTCCCAGAACCGGCTAGTTCTTAAAACTGCGTGCACCTCGCCGATTCTTAAAACCGGCTCGTTCTTTATATCGCGTGCACCTCGCTGGTTCTTGGAACCGCGTGCATCTCGCTGGTTTTTAGAACCGGTTCGTTCTTAGAACCGGTTCGTTTATAAAACCGCGTGCACCTCGCTGATTCTTAGAACCGGCTTGTTCTTAAAGCCGCGTCCTTTTCACTGGTTCTTAAAACCGGCTCGTTTTTAGAACCGCGTGCACCTCGCTGGTTCTTAGAACCGCGTGCACCTTGCTGGTTCTTAGCACCGGTTCGTTCTTAAAACCGCGTGCACCTCGCTGGTTTTTAGAACCGGTTCGTTCTTAGAACCGCGTGCACCTCGCTGGATCTTAGAACCGGTTCGCTCTTAGAACCGCGTGCACCTCGCTGGTTCTTAGAACCGGTTCGTTCTTATAACCGCGTGCACCTCGCTGGTTCTTAGAACCGGTTCGTTCCTAGAACCGCGTGCGCCTCGCTGGTTCTTAAAACCAGTTCGTTATTAAAACCGCTTGCACCTTGCTGGTTCTTAGAACCGACTCGTTTTTAAAACTGCGTCCTGTTCACTGGTTCTTAGAACCGGTTCTTTTTTAGAACCGCGTGCACCTCGCTGGTTCCTAGAACCGACTCGTTCTTAAAACTGCGTCCTTTTTACTGGTTCTTAGAACCAGCTTTTTCTTAACACCGCGTGCACTTCGCTGATTCTTAGAACCGGCTCTTTCTTAGAACCGCGTGCACCTCGCTGGTTCTTAGAATTGGCCCGTTCTTAGAACCGTGTCCATTTTAGTGGTTCTTAGAACCGGCTCGTTCTTAAAATCGCGTGCACCTCGCTGGTTCTTAAACCGGTTCGTTCTTAGAACCGCGTGCACCTAGCTGGTTTTTAGAACAGGCTCGATTTAGAACCGCGTGCACCTCGCTGGTTCTTAGAACCGGTTCGTTCTTAGAACCGCGTGCACCTCGCTGGTTCTTAGAACCATCTTGTTCTTAGAACCGCGTCTTTTTCACTGGTTCTTCGAACCGGTTCGTTCTTAAAACTGCGTACACCTCACTGGCTCTGAGAATCGGCTCGTTCTTAGAACCGCGTCCTTTTCACTGGTTCTGAGAACCGGCTCGTTCTTACAACCGCGTCCTTTTCACTGGTTCAGAGAACCGGCTCGTTCTTAGAATCGCGTCCTTTTCACTGGTTTTTAGAACCGCATGCACCTCCCTGGTTCTTAGAACCGACTCGTTCTTAAAACTGCGTGCACCTCGCTGGTTCTTAGAAACGGTTCGTTATTAGAACCGCTTGCACCTCGCCGGTTCTTAGAACCGACTCGTTCTTAAAACTGCGTCCTTTTTACTGGTTCTTAACACCGGCTCTTCCTTAACACCGCGTGCACTTCGCTGGTTCTTAGAACCGGCTCGTTCATAAAACCGCGTTTACTTCGCTGGTTCTTAGATTCGGCTCGTTCGTAAAACCGCGTGCACCTCGCTGGTTCTTAGAATTGGCCCGTTCTTAGAACCGTGACCATTTCAGTGAATATTACAACCGGCTCGTTCTTAGAATCGCGTGCACCTCGCCGGTTCTTAAACCATTTCGTTCTTAGAACCGCGTGCACCTAGCTGGTTCTTAGAACAGGCTCGATTTAGAACTGCGTACCCCTCGCTGGTTCTTAGAACCGGCTCGTTCTTAGAACCAGGTGTGCCTCGCTGGTTTTTAGAACCGGCTTGTTCTTAAAACCGCGTCCTTTTCACTAGCTTTTAGAAGCAGCTCGTTCGTAAAACCGCGTCTTTTTTACTGGTTTTTAGAACCGGTTTGTTCTTAGAACCGCGTCCTTTTTACTGGTTTCTAAAACTGGCTCGTTCTTAGAACCGCGTACATCTCACTGGTTCTCAGAACCGGCTCGTTCATAGAACCGCGTCCTTTTCACTGGTTCTCAGAACCGGCTCGTTCTTAAAACCGCGTCCTTTTCACTGGTTTTTAGAACCGGCTCGTTCTTAGAACCGCGTGCACCTCGCTGGTTCTTAGAACCGGTTCGTTCTTAGAACCGCGTGCACCTCGTTGGTTCATAGAACCGGCTCGTTCTTAGAACCGCGTCCTTTTTACTGGTTCTTAGAACCGGCTTGTTCTTAGAACCGCGTGCACCTAGCTGGTTCTTAGAACAGGCTCGATTTAGAACTGCGTGCCCCTCGCTGGTTCTTAGAACCGGCTCGTTCTTAGAACCACGTGTGCCTCGCTGGTTTTTAGAACCGGCTCGTTCTTAAAACCGCGTCCTTTTCACTAGCTTTTAGAAGCAGCTCGTTCGTAAAACCGCGTCTTTTTTACTGGTTTTTAGAACCGGTTTGTTCTTAGAACCGCGTGCACATCGCTGGTTCTTGGAACCGGCTCGTTCTTAGAACCGCGTCCTTTTTACTAGTTTCTAAAACCGGCTCGTTCTTAGAACCGCGTACATCTCACTGGTTCTCAGAACCGGCTCGTTCATAGAACCGCGTCCTTTTCACTGGCTCTCAGAACCGGCTCGTTTTTAGAACCGCGTCCTTTTCACTGTTTTTTTAGAACCGGCTCGTTCTTCGAACCGCGTGCACCTCGCTGGTTCTTAGAACCGGCTCGTTCTTAGAACCGCGTGCACCTCGCTGGTTCATAGAACCGGCTCGTTCTTAGAACCGCGTCCTTTTTACTGGTTCTTAGAACCGGCTTGTTCTTAGAACCGCGTGCACCTAGGTGGTTCTTAGAACAGGCTCGATTTAGAACTGCGTGCCCCTTGCTGGTTCTTAGAACCGGCTCGTTCTTAGAACCACGTGTGCCTCGCTGGTTCTCAGAACCGGTTCGTTCTAAAAACCGCGTGCACCTCGCTGATTCTTAGAATTGGCCCGTTCTTAAAACCGTGTCCATTTCAGTGGTTATTAAAACCGGCTCGTTTGTAAAACCGCGTGCACCTCGCTGGTTCTTAGAGTTGGCCCGTTCTTAGAACCGTGACCATTTCAGTGAATATTACAACCGGCTCGTTCTTAAAATCGCGTGCACTTCGCTGGTTCTTAAACCGGTTCGTTCTTAGAACCGCGTGCACCTAGCTGGTTCTTAGAACAGGCTCGATTTAGAACTGCGTACCCCTCGCTGGTTTTTAGAACCGGCTCGTTCTTAGAACCACGTGTGCCTCGCTGGTTTTTAGAACCGGCTCGTTCTTAAAACCGCGTCCTTTTCACTAGCTTTTAGAAGCAGCTCGTTCGTAAAACCGCGTCTTTTTTACTGGTTTTTAGAACCGGTTTGTTCTTAGAACCGCGTGCACATCGCTGGTTCTTGGAACCGGCTCGTTGTTAGAACCGCGTCCTTTTTACTGGTTTCTAAAACCGGCTCGTTCTTAGAACCGCGTACATCTCACTGGCTCTCAGAACCGGCTCGTTCATAGAACCGCGTCCTTTTCACTGGTTCTCAGAACCGGCTCGTTCTTAGAACCGTGTCCTTTTCACTGGTTTTTAGAACCGACTCGTTCTTAGAACCGCGTGCACCTCGCTGGTTCTTAGAACCGGTTCGTTCTTAGAACCGCGTGCACCTCGCTGGTTCTTAGAACCGGCTCGTTCTTAGATCCGCGTCCTTTTCACTGGTTCTGAGAACCGGTTCGTTCTTACAACCGCGTCCTTTTCACTGGTTCTGAGAACCGGCTCGTTCTTAAAATCGCGTCCTTTTCACTAGTTTTTAGAACCTCGTGCACCTCGCTGGTTCTTAGAACCGGCTCGTTCTTGGAACCGCGTACACCTCACTGGTTCTCAGAACTGCGTTCACCTCAATGGTTCTCAGAACCGCGTGCACCTCGCTGGTTCTTAAAACCGGCTCGTTCTTGGAACCGCGTGCACCTCGCTGGTTCTTAGAACCGGTTCGTTCTTAAACCCGGTACGTTCTTAAAACCGGTTCGTTCTTAAAACAGCGTGCACCTCGCTGGTTCTTAGAACCACCTCGTTCTTAAAACCGTGTCCTTTTCACTGGTTTTTAGAACCGACTTGTCCTTAGAACCGCGTGCACCTCGCTGGTTCTTAGAACCGGTTCGTTCTTAGAACCGCGTGCACCTCGCTGGTTCATAGAACCGGCTCGTTCTTAGAACCGCGTCCTTTTTACTGGTTCTGAGAACCGGCTTGTTCTTAGAACCGCGTGCACCTAGCTGGTTCTTAGAACAGGCTCGATTTAGAACTGCGTGCCCCTCGCTGGTTCTTAGAACCGGCTCGTTCTTAGAACCACGTGTGCCTCGCTGGTTTTTAGAACCGGCTCGTTCTTAAAACCGCGTCCTTTTCGCTAGCTTTTAGAAGCAGCTCGTTCGTAAAACCGCGTCTTTTTTACTGGTTTTTAGAACCGGTTTGTTCTTAGAACCGCGTGCACATCGCTGGTTCTTGGAACCGGCTCGTTCTTAGAACCGCGTCCTTTTTACTGGTTTCTAAAACCGGCTCGTTCTTAGAACCGCGTACATCTCACTGATTCTCAGAACCGGCTCGTTCATAGAACCGCGTCCTTTTCACTGGTTCTCAGAACCGGCTCGCTTTTAGAACCGCGTCCTTTTCACTGGTTTTTAGAACCGGCTCGTTCTTAGAACCGCGTGCACCTCGCTGGTTCTTAGAACCGGTTCGTTCTTAGAACCGCGTGCACCTCGCTGGTTCATAGAACCGGCTCGTTCTTAGAACCGCGTCCTTTTTACTGATTGTTAAAACCGGCTTGTTCTTAGAACCGCGTGCACCTAGGTGGTTCTTAGAACAGGCTCGATTTAGAACTGCGTGCCCATTGCTGGTTCTTAGAACCGGCTTGTTCTTAGAACCACGTGTGCCTCGCTGGTTCTCAGAACCGGTTCGTTCTAAAAACCGCGTGCACCTCGCTGGTTCTTAGAATTGACCCGTTTTTAAAACCGTGTCCATTTCAGTGGTTATTAAAACCGACTCGTTCGTAAAACCGCGTCTTTTTTACTGGTTTTTAGAACCGGTTTGTTCTTAGAACCGCGTGCACATTGCTGGTTCTTGAAACCGGCTTGTTGCTAAAACCGCGTCTTTTTTACTGGTTCCTAATACCGGCTCGTTCTTAAAACCGCGTACATCTCACTGGTTCTCAGAACCGGCTCGTTCATATAACCGCGTCCTTTTACTGGTTCTCAGAACTGGCTCGTTCTTAGAACCACGTCCTTTTCACTGGTTCTCAGAACCGGCTAGTTCTTAGAATCGCGTGCACCTCGCTGGTTCTTACAACCGGTTCGTTCTTAGAACATCGTGCACCTCGCTAGTTCTTAGAACCGGTTCGTTCTTAAAACTGCGTGCACCTCGCTGATTCTTAGAACCGGCTCGTTCCTTAAATCGCGTGCACCTCGCTGGTTCTTAAAACCGGCTCGTTCTTGGAACCGCGTGCACCTCGCTGATTTTTAGAACCGGTTCGTTCTTTGAACCGCGTGCACTTCGCTGGTTCTTGGAACCGGTTCGCTCTTAGAGCCGCGTGCACCTCGCTGGTTCTTAGAACCGGTTCGTTCTTAGAACCGCGTGCACCTCGCTGGTTCTTAGAACCGGTTCGTTCTTAAAACAGCGTCCTTTTTACTGGTTCTTAAAACCGGTTCTTTCTTAGAACCGCGTGCACCTCGCTGGTTCTTAGAACCGGTTCGTTATTAGAACCGCTTTCACCTCGCCGGTTCTTAGAACCGACTCGTTCTTAAAACTGCGTCCTTTTCACTGGTTCTTAGAACTAGCTTTTTCTTAACACCGCGTGCACTTCGCTGATTCTTAGAACCGGCTTGTCCTTAAAACCGCGTTCACTTCGCTGGTTCGTAGAACCGGCTCCTTCGTAGAACCGCGTGCACCTCGCTGGTTCTTAAAATTGGCCCGTTCTTAGAACCGTGTCTATTTTAGTGGTTCTTAGAACCGGCTCGTTCTTATAATCGCGTGCACCTCGCTGGTTCTTAAACCGGTTCGTTCTTAGGACCGCGTGCACCTAGCTGGTGTTTACAACAGGCTCGATTTAGAACTGCGTGCCCCTCGCTGGTTCTTAGAACCGGCTCGTTCTTAAAATCGCGTGCACCTCGCTGGTTCTTACACTGGTTCGTTCTTAGAACCGCGTGCACCTAGCTGTTTTATAGAACCGGCTCGTTCTTAAAACCGCGTGCACCTCGCTGGTTCTTAGAACCGGTTCGTTCTTAGAACCGCCTGCATCTCGCAGGTCCTTAGAACCGGTTCTTTCTTAGAACCGCGTGCACCTTGCTGGTTCTTAGAACCGGCTCGTTCTTAGATCCGCGTCCTTTTCACTGGTTCTGAGAACCGGTTCGTTCTTACAACCGCGTTCTTTTCACTGGTTCTGAGAACCGGCTCGTTCTTAGAATCGCGTTCTTTTCACTAGTTTTTAGAACCTCGTGCACCTCGCTGGTTCTTAGAACCGGCTCGTTCTGGGAACCGCGTACACCTCACTGGTTCTCAGAACCGCGTACACCTCAATGGTTCTCAGAACCGCGTGCACCTCGCTGGTTCTTAAAACCGGCTCGTTCTTGGAACCGCGTGCACCTCGCTGGTTCTTAGAACCGGTTCGTTCTTAAACCCGGTACGTTCTTGAAACCGGTTCGTTCTTAAAACAGCGTGCACCTCGCTGGTTCTTAGAACCACCTCGTTCTTAAAACCGCGTCCTTTTCACTGGTTCTTAGAACCGGTACGTTCTTAAAACCGGTTCGTTCTTGAAACAGCGTGCATCTCGCTCGTTCTTAGAACCACCTCGTTCTTAAAACCGCGTTTTTTTCACTGGTTCTTAGAACCGGCTCGTTCTTAGAACCCCGTGCACCTCGCTGGTTCTTAGAACCGGTTCGTTCTTAGAGCCGCGTGCACCTTGCTGGTTCTTAGAACCGGTTCGTTCTTAGAACCGCGTGCACCTCGCTGGTTCTTAGAACCGGCTCGTTCTTATAACCGCGTACTTTTTACTGGTTCTTAGAACCGGCTCGTTCTTAGAATCGCGTACACCTCACTGGTTCTTAGAACCGGCTCGTTCTTGAAACCGCGTACACCTCACTGGTTCTCAGAACCGCGTACACCTCAATGGTTCTCAGAACCGCGTGCACCTCGCTGGTTCTTAAAACCGGCTCGTTCTTGGAACCGCGTGCACCTCGCTGGTTCTTAGAACCGGTTCGTTCTTAAACCCGGTACGTTCTTAAAACCGGTTCGTTCTTAAAACAGCGTGCACCTCGCTGGTTCTTAAACCGGTTCGTTCTTAGAATCGCGTACACCTCACTGGTTCTTAGAACCGCGTACACCTCAATGGTTCTCAGAACCGCGTGCACCTCGCTGGTTCTTAAAACCGGCTCGTTCTTGGAACCGCGTGCACCTCGCTGGTTCTTAGAACCGGTTCGTTCTTAAACCCGGTACGTTCTTGAAACCGGTTCGTTCTTAAAACAGCGTGCACCTCGCTGGTTCTTAGAACCACCTCGTTCTTAAAACCGCGTCCTTTTCACTGGTTCTTAGAACCGGTACGTTCTTAAAACCGGTTCGTTCTTGAAACAGCGTGCATCTCGCTCGTTCTTAGAACCACCTCGTTCTTAAAACCGCGTTTTTTTCACTGGTTCTTAGAACCGGCTCGTTCTTAGAACCCCGTGCACCTCGCTGGTTCTTAGAACCGGTTCGTTCTTAGAGCCGCGTGCACCTTGCTGGTTCTTAGAACCGGTTCGTTCTTAGAACCGCGTGCACCTCGCTGGTTCTTAGAACCGGCTCGTTCTTATAACCGCGTACTTTTTACTGGTTCTTAGAACCGGCTCGTTCTTAGAATCGCGTACACCTCACTGGTTCTTAGAACCGGCTCGTTCTTGAAACCGCGTACACCTCACTGGTTCTCAGAACCGCGTACACCTCAATGGTTCTCAGAACCGCGTGCACCTCGCTGGTTCTTAAAACCGGCTCGTTCTTGGAACCGCGTGCACCTCGCTGGTTCTTAGAACCGGCTCGTTCTTGGAACCGCGTGCACCTCGCTGGTTCTTAGAACCGGTTCGTTCTTAAACCCGGTACGTTCTTAAAACCGGTTCGTTCTTAAAACAGCGTGCACCTCGCTGGTTCTTAAACCGGTTCGTTCTTAGAATCGCGTACACCTCACTGGTTCTTAGAACCGGCTCGTTCTTGAAACCGCGTACACCTCACTGGTTCTCAGAACCGCGTACACCTCAATGGTTCTCAGAACCGCGTGCACCTCGCTGGTTCTTAAAACCGGCTCGTTCTTGGAACCGCGTGCACCTCGCTGGTTCTTAGAACCGGTTCGTTCTTAAACCCGGTACGTTCTTAAAACCGGTTCGTTCTTAAAACAGCGTGCACCTCGCTGGTTCTTAAACCGGTTCGTTCTTAGAACCGCGTGCACCTAGCTGGTGTTTACAACAGGCTCGATTCAACGGCTCGTTCTTAGAACCGCGTCCTTTTCACTGGTTCTCAAAACCGGCTCGTTCTTAGAATCGCGTGCACCTTGCTGGTTCTTAGAACCGGCTTATTCTTAGAACATCGTGCACCTCGCTGGTTCTTAGAACCGGCTCGTTCTTAGAATCGCGTACACCTCGCTGGTTCTTAAAACCGGCTCGTTCTTGGAAGCGCGTGCACCTTGCCGGTTCTTAGAACCGGCTCGTTCTTGAAACCGCGTGCACCTCGCTGGTTCTTAGAACCGGCTCGTCCTTATAACCGCGTACACCTCGCTGGTTCTTAGAACCGGTTCGTTCTTAGAACATCGTGCACCTCGCTGGTTCTTATCCCCGGTTCGTTCTTAGAACCGCGTGCACCTCGCTGGTTCTTAGAACCGAATCGTTCTTAGAACCGCGTGCACCTCGCTGGTTCTTAGAACTGGCTCGTTCTTAGAACCGCGTCCTTTTTACTGGTTCTAAGAACCGACTCGTTCTTAGAACTGCGTACACCTCACTGGTTCTAAGAACCGGCTCGTTCTTAAAACCGCGTCCTTTTCACTGGTTCTTAGAACCGGCTCGTTCTTAGAACCCCGTGCACCTCGCTGGTTCTTAGAACCGGTTCGTTCTTAGAACCGCGTGCACCTAGCTGGTGTTTACAACAGGCTCGATTCAACGGCTCGTTCTTAGAACCGCGTCCTTTTCACTGGTTCTCAAAACCGGCTCGTTCTTAGAATCGCGTGCACCTTGCTGGTTCTTAGAACCGGCTTATTCTTAGAACATCGTGCACCTCGCTGGTTCTTAGAACCGGCTCGATCTTATAATCGCGTACACCTCGCTGGTTCTTAAAACCGGCTCGTTCTTAGAATCGCGTGCACCTCACTGGTTCTTAGAACCGGCTCGTTCTTGAAACCGCGTACACCTCACTGGTTCTTAGAACCGGCTCGTTCTTAGAACCGCGTGCACCTCGCTGATTCTTAGAACCGGTTCGTTCTTAGAACATCGTGCACCTCGCTGGTTCTTATCCCCGGTTCGTTCTTAGAACCGCGTGCACCTCGCTGATTCTTAGAACCGAATCGTTCTTAGAACCGCGTGCACCTCGCTCGTTCTTAAAACCCCGTCCTTATCACTGGTTCTTAGAACCGGCTCGTTCTTAGAACCCCGTGCACCTCGCTGGTTCTTAGAACCGGTTCGTTCTTAGAGCCGCGTGCACCTTGCTGGTTCTTAGAACCGGTTCGTTCTTAGAACCACGTGCACCTCGCTGGTTCTTAGAACCGGCTCGTTCTTATAACCGCGTACTTTTTACTGGTTCTTAGAACCGGCTCGTTCTTAGAATCGCGTACACCTCACTGGTTCTTAGAACCGGCTCGTTCTTAAAACCGCGTACACCTCACTGGTTCTCAGAACCGCGTACACCTCAATGGTTCTCAGAACCGCGTGCACCTCGCTGGTTCTTAAAACCGGCTCGTTCTTGGAACCGCGTGCACCTCGCTGGTTCTTAGAACCGGTTCGTTCTTAAACCCGGTACGTTCTTAAAACCGGTTCGTTCTTAAAACAGCGTGCACCTCGCTGGTTCTTAGAACCACCTCGTTCTTAAAACCGCGTCCTTTTCACTGGTTCTTAGAACCGGTTCGTTCTTAGAACCCCGTGCACCCCGCTGGTTCTTAGAACCGGTTCGTTCTTAGAGCCGCGTGCACCTTGCTGGTTCTTAGAACCGGCTTATTCTTAGAACATCGTGCACCTCGCTGGTTCTTAGAACCGGCTCGTTCTTAGAATCGCGTACACCTCGCTGGTTCTTAAAACCGGCTCGTTCTTGGAAGCGCGTGCACCTTGCCGGTTCTTAGAACCGGCTCGTTCTTGAAACCGCGTGCACCTCGCTGGTTCTTAGAACCGGCTCGTTCTTAGAACCGCGTACACCTCGCTGGTTCTTAGAACCGGTTCGTTCTTAGAACATCGTGCACCTCGCTGGTTCTTATCCCCGGTTCGTTCTTAGAACCGCGTGCACCTCGCTGATTCTTAGAACCGAATCGTTCTTAGAACCGCGTCCTTTTTACTGGTTCTAAGAACCGACTCGTTCTTAGAACTGCGTACACCTCACTGGTTCTAAGAACCGGCTCGTTCTTAGAACCGCGTCCTTTTCACTGTTTTTTTGAACCGGCTCGTTCTTAACACCGCGTGCACCTTGCTGGTTCTTAGAACTGGCTCGTTCTTAGAAACTCGTGCACCTCGCTGGTTCTTAGAACCGATTCGTTCTTAGAACGGCGTGCACCTCGCTGATTCTTAGAACCGGCTCGTTCTTGCATTGCGTCCTTTTCACTGGTTCTTAGAACCGCGTGCACCTTGCTGGTTCTTAAAACCGGCTCGTTCTTGGAACCGCGTACACCTCACTGGTTCTCAGAACCGCGTACACCTCAATGGTTCTCAGAACCGTGTGCACCTCGCTGGTTCTTAAAACCGGCTCGTTCTTGGAACCGCGTGCACCTCGCTGGTTCTTAGAACCGGTTCGTTCTTATAACCGGTTCGTTCTTAAAACAGCGTGCACCTCGCTGGTTCTTAGAACCGGCTCGTTCTTATAACCGCGTACTTTTTACTGGTTCTTAGAACCGGCTCGTTCTTATAATCGCGTACACCTCACTGGTTCTTAGAACCGGCTCGTTCTTAGAACCGCGTCTTTTTCACTGGTTCTCAAAACCGGCTCGTTCTTAAAATCGCGTGCACCTCGCTGGTTCTTAGAACCGGCTTATTCTTAGAACATCGTGCACCTCGCTGGTTCTTAGAACCGGCTCGTTCTTAGAATCGCGTGCACCTCGCTGGTTCTTAAAACCGGCTCGTTCTTGGAAGCGCGTGCACCTCGCCGGTTCTTAGAACCGGTTCGTTCTTGAAACCGCGTGCACCTCGCCGGTTCTTAGAACCGGCTCGTTCTTAGAACCGCGCACACCTCGCTGGTTCTTAGAACCGAATCGTTCTTAAAACCGCGTGCACCTCTCTGGTTCTTAGAACCGGCTCGTTCTTAGAACCGCGTCCTTTTTACTGGTTTTAAGAACCGGCTCGTTCTTAGAACTGCGTACACCTCACTGGTTCTAAGAACCGGCTCGTTCTTAGAACCGCGTCCTTTTCACTGGTTTTTAGAACCGGCTCGTTCTTAACAGCGCGTGCACCTCGCTGGTTCTTAGAACTGGCTCGTTCTTAGAAACTCGTGCACCTCGCTAGTTCTTAGAACCGGTTCGTTCTTAGAACTGCGTGCACCTCGTTGATTCTTAGAGCCGGCTCGTTCTTAACAGCGCGTGCACCTCGTTGATTCTTAGAGCCGGCTCGTTCCTATAACCGCGTCCTTTTCACTGGTTCTTAGAACCGCGTGCACCTTGCTGGTTCTTAAAACCGGCTCGTTCTTGGAACCGCGTACACCTCACTGGTTCTCAGAACCGCGAACACCTCAATGGTTCTCACAACCGCGTGCACCTCGCTGGTTCTTAGAACCGGTTCGTTCTTAAAACAGCGTGCACATCGCTGGTTCTTAGAACCGGCCGTTCTTAAAACCGCGCCATTTTCACTGGTTCTTACAACCGGCTCGTTCTTAGAACCGCGTGCACCACGCTGGTTCTTAGAACCGGTTCGTTCTTAGAGCCGCGTGCATCTCGCTGGTTCTTAGAACCGGCTCGTTCTTAGAACCGCGTCCTTTTCACAGGTTCTGAGAACCGGCTCGTTCTTAGAACCGCGTCCTTCTCACTGGTTTTTAGAACCGGCTCGTTCTTACACCCGCGTGCACCTCGCTGGTTCTTAGAAGTGGCTCGTTCTTAGGACTGCATGCATCTCACTGGTTCTTAGAGCCGGCTCGTTCTTAGAACCGCGTCCTTTTCACTGGTTTTTAAAACCGGCCCGTTCTTAGAACCGCCTCCTCTGCACTGGTTCTTAAAACCGGCTAGTTCTTAGAACTGCATGCACCTCCATGTTGCATCGAGCGCAACTAGGGCAATGCAGTGTATGATGACTTTAGACATTTAAAAGAGACCGAGGTCAAACAAGTGATTATGACAAAACAATCAACGCCCAAACCAAATGCACAACGAGCATCTAAAAACGAACATTGACTTAATTTGCTTGCCATCGAACAATTTTTAAAAGGCTTGTTGCGTCAAGGTAAAATACCGGACAAATCAGAACGAGATTTCTTACAGCCAATATACAAAAAAAGCGAGATGCTACCGCTATATAGCACTCATATTGTTAGTAATCAGATCTTAACATTTCTCGTAGTAACTAGGTTACACGAAATCATTGAGGCTGAATGGTCATCGGAACAGCACGACTGTTCCTTCCCGGCTGATTTACGTCTAAGGCTGTTTCATTTGTGTTGGAACACAACGCCAACAACAAAATGTGGATTATCAAATATGAATTACATAGGTAGCATTTATAGATTTTAAAACGGATTTTGACTGCCCTCCAAAAGATCGCTTCCTCTCTATTGAACGATGTACAATACACGTTGTGCGGGAATTTGGCGGGAAATATAACCATACCCAAGGACGGAAATAAATACGTCACAACCACGGTGACGTAGATTATTTCAGAGTTGCTCAACGAGATTTCGCAAGCCCGTTTCTATTCGCTCTCACTATATCGCCGAGTTGACCGGGTTGTCTGCGGTGACCGAAGGCACCAACCCCATTTAGCACACTCGCTCTGGAATCATATAGACAACTCAGAGAATAACGTAATAGTTTCGGAGTTCGCATGTCGCAACTACGAAGACGAGCCCGCCTTCATATCCAGTCGATGGAAAAGGCGGTCAAGAAACAGACAGACGGTATGCCACGTAACCTGGCAGTGTTATCACAATTATATCTGTACAGAAAGACGTTACGTGTTGCAACGTCAACGAATGCGTGTGCAAATATTGTGGAAATTCTTGTGATTTTTCACAATATTTGGAAATCAAGTAGAACGTTACCACCGAGTCGAGTGTAAAAAATATACACTACAATTTAACAATGAGGCTGATTGCTATAATGTGTACATACACCGTGTTGAATTGTGAGTCATCATACTATTAGTGATAAATCTCTATTATATCATGGCCCCATATTATCCATGCAATCTAATGATCTTTCCAGTATCTGTTTAACCCTATATAGACTCCTGTCATAGATCGCAATGCCATCTGTGTACATTAAGGAGTATTTGCCCATATGCGGATCCACTCATACCTTACTCGGTCAGATAGCTCTCCCAATCGTACCGAGAAAAAGCAACGACTTTGTCGCCCTGAGCCACACCTGTGATTTGTATTACCTACCCACAATCCCCCTACCTTTGCCGATACGTACTGTACTCGTCTAAAGAATGGCTCCAACCGTTTTAACAATCAACACGGACAACTCCCTCTTGTATGGCTATTTTTTTTATAATTCTGCTTCTAGGCGCTAGGTCAAAAGCCTTGGAGTCTAAAAAAATTGACTCTCGCCACCATTTAAGTTGTCGTGACAACTCCTTCGATTATGACTGCACAAGCTGCCCATTCCCGTGCGGATTCCGTATCTTTGTTCCAGGACCAAGTCCTTAATCAGTCTTTGTTTAGACACTTGTGCGGTTGTTTCTCTGCCAATTGCAGCAGTTTCCACTCCCGGTTTTCAGCTACCTTTTTACTTACGTGAATTTTACCTCATTTTCTTTAACATTATCGCAAACGGTCTCATAGCCGAAAGATTTTTTACGTATCCTCTGGTTAGCCTGATTACACTTTTCGCTGCTCTACAAGGGTCGTTAAGCCCGATTATTCGTCCTTTTCGTTCTTGACGCGAAACTATTGCACTTTTTATTAGATTTACTAGGTCACTCTATTTGAATCCTCCCTGGTGGAAACACTTTCCCAACTTCCCTTAAGAGTATCCCACTATCCACTTTGTACCGGTTTCCGGCTGCACTCCTCCACTCCTGTTCCTGACATTGAATACCCTCCGCAGCTGTATGCGCCTTGTCCCCGCTTCTTCGTGAATTTATGTATTTTCTTCCAAAAACGCCAGATAATTTACATTTACGTTTGTGATAAAAAGTTGCCGAGTGGCGCTCCAGTGCTACATTCAAAGGTGTTTAAGCCTGGCTCGTTTACTAACCAATATCCTTTCTCTGTTATAATGCCTTAAATGCTTCAGTTCTTTCTGAGTTGATTGTCCAATTTCGCAATTAAATCCCCCACTAGAATCAATAGGAGCTCTTCTCGGCACCGCTTTGATCCCATGATACGTTCTGTCATGATTCACTCTTGGCGTCCACTCTTGTGGCTGTGCCATTGTCCCGCTTAATGCGCATATGATGATAGACAGTATGGAAATTAAGACCTATGAAATAACTGCCGTAATCGTGTCCTGTATGATTAGAGATAATCTGCGGAGCACTTCTTCCAAGATACTATCTATTGATGGTCTGGCTGTTAGCTGATGACTGTGATTCGGTCGATCAGCATGAATCCGCTATGCGCGTCGTGGCCGTGGAATGCGAATTCCACTGTCAACTTCTTTCATCCCATTCTTAACCACTGAAGACAAGTTACGCTCCGTAACATTGTCGGATGTTTGAACGTGGGACTGGTGTGCAGATTGGGATTGTCAGAGCTAAGTCTGCAATTTGGTGCTTCCAGAAATTGATAGCGCTATTTGCCGGCCTCCTGCGACCAGTATGGAAGTTCAACGCCAATAAGAGAAAGGGAAGCGGGCGGCGGAGAGATGTCTAGTTTCGATTCCCCTATCGCTCCCTCTTGAGAGACATGGGATCGATTTGGCGGTTTCTGCAACGCGAAAGCTCTTCCTTCTCGCCGAATCCGCTCTCCCTTTACCTTCTAACCGCTCCAGAGAGTCTCCTAGTTGGCCCACAGAGCTGCGACTTGGGCAGGAGATACGGACGGTTAAGGCAAACAAGTTTCTTTGATTGTCAGATTGTGTCAAACGACTTTAAGGTCGCCGGCAACAAGAAAGAACAGATGGAAGAAATACCCCCCGTTCCTCGAAGGCGTAAAGGGTCCTAGAGGGAGCTAAGTAGAACTTGCCTCCGCGCAAAGCAATTTCTATCTTAGCAGCGCGTAGAGCTTGCCTATTTAGCGGTGATTTAGAATCTGATATTTTAAGGACGCTGGATCAAAGAAGCTGTGTTGAAGTACATCAAGGTTAATCCGAGCAAACAGCAAAATAACCATGCTGCTATCAAGGCGCTTTCCCTACTAATAGATTTAAAAGACAGTCTGAGCACCACAGAAATAAGTTTCTTAATCTCCGCTTAAAACACCGAAAGACAGTTC
Organism: Dermanyssus gallinae; assembly: GCA_003439945.1. Classification (NCBI taxonomy): domain Eukaryota; kingdom Metazoa; phylum Arthropoda; class Arachnida; order Mesostigmata; family Dermanyssidae; genus Dermanyssus; species Dermanyssus gallinae. The sequence continues at coordinate 306,340 of QVRM01003689.1, read as the reverse complement.
GTCATATGTCACACAATCTGTTGGAGCTGAAGTTGCAAAAATGTCAATTAATAAGTGTCCCGTTCTTACCGTAGAGCCAACCCGCTGCAGAAACTGCACGCTACGGTGCGTTCGGTCCGTTACGGTGGAAATTCACTTTAGGAACGCCGATTAACCACGGCGATAAGCTGTAACTTGGCGCTGCTCCAGGCCCTTCTGTCCTTATGAAGCGGAGGACTAGACGAGACGTTCCAACTGTCCTATTTCTCGCCGGCCCGGCCGTCACCACGGCGCTGTGTGACGTGTAGAGACGACGAAGCTTGGGGACATTTGTTATTACACCACGACGGTCTCACATGCCTTAGATGCGCGGGCCCCGGCTCCGCGCCACTTGGGTGTAAAAGCCACATTTGTCGCAGCACTCCTAACCGATGCCGATCCTCTTAAGCCCCGCCCGGGTAACTTGTTTTGGGCTGGAACAGTCAACGACACCACAACGCTCTCTATGATCCGGCACTGTACCAGCCCGCATTCCGGAAACGCAGCAAAACGCAGGCGAGCGAAGCCGAATTAGGAGTGCCTTTTTTGCAACAGAAGCTCTTAATTCTTTTTTTTCGTGACGAGTTCGGAAAAAATGCTATGCACACCTAGCGCAGATTTCGGTGTCTGGGCGTGAAAAAGCGCGTGGGTAGTGTGGATAGGAGTAGAAGCTTTTAATCCTGAGCTCTTTTCTCCCTCCGTCCTAACGCTCAGGGTTAGGAAGCAAACCCTTTGTATGCTGATGTATTATTGCCACTGTAACTACAACTGTTCTAAACAGGCACAAAATGAAAGACACCGCTCTGTTTATATAAATTAAGATCCGCATTTCGTATTTTATTTTTGAACAATGTCTACATGTAAACGATTATCATCTTTCTCATTATTATTAGCATCATTATTCATCATATACCTAGTATCGTGCATGTGTTACTATTATTGTTGCTAGTTTTGTTTTCCTGTCCGTTAGGTCATTATTATGTTCAAGATCGCAAATATACAAGCTTCTCTCTATGTCTATTTCTCTCTCTCTCTCCTTCTCAAACATTCTCTCCGTGTGGGTTCGAGTGGGTGTCACTGATTTTGTCTCGTTTCCTAGATGTGAATCTTCTACGTAAACGATGAGATAGGCTTAGCGCAGGTAAGTTCCAGAGAGGTCGTACAAACACGGTCATTCTGACAGGGCGAACTTAGGAATCGAAGGAAGGTTAACCACTTGATGACGGAAGGTCAGGGTCATACGCACCACATTAGTCCTAATCAAGCCTCATTTTGCACGCACACACACACACACACACATTCATACGCTTACGGAACACTCATAATTTAAGTTGCTAACCTTGTGCTTTCTTGAAAGAGGGTCGAAAGAATCACCATTATTGTCAATCGGACGAACCAACCCATCTTCTCCACCCAGCTCTCTTTTGACCTCTATTGTCTTGGTGATAAAAATTATTCACGCAAGCTTCTACATTTCATAGAGTACGGTAAGCCGACCACTGCCGCACGGTCGGCGTATGTATTGACCACAAGTTACAACTCCTGCTTGGTCGGTCGTAAGTGAGTAGCAAAGTGGGCTCGTTCACCCATCTGCGTCACCGATGCCGAAACGCAGGAAATCAGCTCATTCAATTGCATGTTAGTCGTTCGATGCACAGTGTTTCTCGTCTGCTATCTAAACTTTGCAAATACATGCTTTTTCTCGGACTATTCTAGTTGCATTTCCGCCTGCCTGATCATTGTTCCCGGTGAAAGCCAAGAAGGAAAGTGATACATTGATGCTGACAGACGAACGCAACAGTAATGATGTCGGTATAAGTAACGGTTTGATAAGACATTTACGTTCAACTATGCGCAAGTACGGCCGGAACGAGTTTCTCAACCTATGATTGCCTATCGTGCACCTATCGACCAGCAGTGGCGATGGTCATTTTTGGAAACGCCGACAAGCAACAAGTCAGTGATTAGAACAAAACTGGCGGGAAAAGCCCATTCAGGTTATAGCCAATTCATGTTTCTCGCGGCTTCGTCATCGACCTTTGCTGTCGTCAACGTAACTCGCTATCTAGTACTCGGCGCTGCTTCTGCTTCATGCCGAAAATGTAGCAGTTACGAAGCATTATCAGTTATCGAGCTTGTCCTACAAATATATATGATGAACATAGACCAAAAACGCTGCCAACAGTTACATTGACCCCACACAAAGTTGTGGTCCGGTCAACCACTGCCCAAGCTCGTTGCCTCTTACGCGGTGCTTCGATCGCGGCAAACCAGCCGCAATCGTTAATGTCCCAAATTAATGGAAACAATTATATAACTGGTAGAGTAGCCAACATTTAGTGCAAGCCGTTTGCCGCACGATCGGCTTGCGTATCGACAACAAGCCACAAGCTTCTGCTCGGTCAGTCGTAGCTGAGAAGGCAGGCGGGCTCATTTGTCCATCCGCGACACCCACACCAAAACAAACGCAGGAACCAACGCAACACACCGGCCATTGACGCAACCAGTCGATGGAAACAGGGAAAGAGTGGGAAAGAGATAAAACGGCAACACGTAACGAGTGACTACGCGTCACCGTTGAAGAGATTCGGAGGTCAAACAGCGTGCACAAAGTCAGAAGGGCAGCTCAATGATAGGTCGACCTATAAAAAGAATAGAAGATTTCTCAGTCTTCTCTCATCTCCGGCCGTCATTGTAGATGGAGGATATCTCGCTCTCGTTACCATGCAACAAAAGTTAATCATGGATGCCGTCAAACCTCCACACAGCGATGCCTGCCCATCCTGGTCTTTTGTACAACCTTACAGCATCATCACCATTACTATATCCACACTGGCACCACGTGATTATGTATTTTTTTTTAGACAATCTTAAACATTGCCGCGATGTCGCATAGCAACTTTATCGCTAACTGTATCGCCGGTCAGCCTCTGCTATCAGAAATCGGCGCAGCACGCAAAAAAAGAAATATGATAATAAAATAATTTTAATTTCGACCATCTTCGTCGGTTCAAGACCGATGTCACCTTGGAAGTGGTGGTAGTGATGATGATAATGATAATAAAGATCGCGGTTATTAGAACAATTCGCAATCGTTCTGCACTCATGATTACGATTCCCATTCCGCCGCATGTATAAATAATATTTTACAAAACAGCACGTTTATCAACACCGCAGTGTGTCCATCCACTCTCTACCTCTTTTGTTTTGGCCTCCGCACCGACGGTTCTCGTTGCGGCCGTTAGGTACTGTGCGATGGACTCAGTACAAAATGCTCCGTCGTCATCGACAGTCTGTTAATGTACATTTCATTGCCTTTTCTTGGCTATGAGGCAATGATAGTTTGTATAGTCCATATTGCTTTTACAATTATTCTTTCTGTTGTTACTGTTGACTGTAGCCGGAGGTCTTGTTCTTTTTTATCTTCACGCTTGCAAAACAAGTTTCTGCAGCCCGTCAAAATACTTAGAAACAACAAATCAACATCTACAACGGATACCTGGTTATTAATAACGAGAAATATGTATGTCCCCGTTTAGGTTAATTTCTATCGTACGAAAACCCGCTCAAAACTTAATCGAGCTTACGTCACTTTGAAACAGTTCATCAGACCCCATTCGAACTCTTAAGGCTTCTGCAAAGCTTTGCGCCTCATAAGCAGACTGCTAGACATACACGCCCACACGTACAGAACAAGAGAAAGCAGGTACAAGAAAACCTAGAGCCTCAAAATACTTGGACTCACTTATAAACCGGACAGACAGTAAGGGTGGCGATCCGAACAGGTCTGTATAAACAACAAAAGTCATCATCTGCACGTGCTACAACGCCCCCGTCTACATGAGGCTGTCCTTCGTTTGCTAATTTCAACGTAGTAGTTTAATAGCTTCCAGCGGTGATAACGCTCACGACGGTGAATGATTCCAATCAGCAAAGAATTCGACCCCGGTCGAGAAAAAGAAAATATATTCTCGTAAAAAAAAGTTAAAATCGTAGGAATAGCAACATTGTGCAATTAAAACAATCGTGAGAAATTTAGGCTTTTAGCAGAAAAAGAGTTGGATAAAACATTTCATCAACCACCATATATATATATATATATATATATATATATATATATATATATATATATATATATATATATATATATACTGAAGTCTCTACAGGAACGTACACCGCTGAAAAGCTGTGATGAGTTATGTTGAATTACGCATTAAGAAAAACTTTAGACTTCCTTCATATACATGTGTGTGTGTCTGGATGTATGTGCGTCTGTATATACGGAAGATGAATTAGACAGGGCGAGAGACAGAGAGAGAGAGAGAAAGAGAGTTTTTAATGTACAAGAACATTAGACAAGCAACTAAGCTGCCAGTTCATCAACTTCTTCGACAGAGGTAGAAGTATTAATTCAGTGTCCTGCAACGTCTAGTCATCAGATGGTTGTTCAGGAATAGCGGGTGCTACAAGTCTGATCGTGCCAGTGATTTAGGCACGACCGGATCTCGGCCCCGGTACGCGCGCCGCACGATACGGCGCACAGTAAAAAGTGTCTACGATGTCGACAGTTATCGCTAGCTCCCATGTGAAATGGAATCGCATCTGAGACGTGCCCAACACAGGAGGAGCCTGCCAACCAAGAGCGAGTACAAACAGCGGTATGTGGCGTTCGTGGCTCCGGCAAGCAGAAGCCGCAAGGCTCATTTGCCCATGAGGTTGCCTATTGAGGCCACCGGATCCAGCTCTTCTGCAGTCCCCTCACCCTGGTGCAGGATGTTTGAGATGCTGAAGTGCTCAGAGGGTGTGTTGTCTTCGGCGACCGAGGCAGCCGCGTTGGCCTTCTGCGCCACCACTTGTGCTTGCGGGCTACTTGGACCCCACTCATTACCGAATGATTCGGCGGCGAACGATGCACCAGGAAACGCTACTGGGGAATAGGCTGAAACAACAAAGATATATTGACTATGAAATCCACCTAACGCTGATAAAAGGGTTGTTTTTAGGCAATATTGGGTGCACACGTGCGCTGGAGGCACAACAACCTTACCTAAAACGATTTCACAAAGCGTACTGTATGCGGGAGGCTTGGCATTTGTTTTGCAATGATGTTATATGATCGATGTATTTAATTTTTTTACTAAAAGTAGCCGATTCAAGCACCGATTCGTGTGAATCGTAACGCCAATCACTCTATTTTTATTTTCCGAACGGCAAGAATTCACTTAGCGCCAAGATCGGCAAGCAAGCGGGGTGCTTCACCATCGTGACTCTAGATGCGGCGAGAAACGTGTTTTCTCTCAAGTAGACGGAAAAATACAAAAGCTTTTCAAGTGACTACGTACCACAGGCGCTCAAGAGAGAAGATCAAAACGCTTGAATCACTTACCGGGAGCCATATGGGGAGGGAAGGCGTATTGCTGTTGTCCGTAGGCATATCCTGGAGGGTGCTGATATCCGTAGGTTGATGTTGCGAGGTCCTCTCCCGAAACTCCTGGAAAGTGGGCCGGATAGGGTGGCCGGCGGGGAGCCCCGTTATTGTGACGGACCGCTCCAGAGTGCGCGGGGTGTGCAAGATGTCCTGGATATCCGGGTTGTACAGTGGGAATACCAGGGCCCTGCGCCGACGGAATACCGACAAGCGGATGTTTGCTTGACGGCATCCCAAGGTGAGCGGGGCGTGGATGAGACTTAGAGGCTGTAGTCGGAATTATGGGTCGATGAGCGGAAGCGACCAATACCTGGCTGCTCGGACTCGACGCGACTGTCAGGGACGGCGCGGCGGTGGGCAATACATCGGACGACATCATCGATCGCATCGGCTTGCCAACAAGAGGAAAACCTCGTATCGCTGCGTCTCTAGCAAGTCCCGGTTGGCCGGAAGCTGCTTGGAGAACAGGTTTCATTCTCTGAAAATGCAACAAATCGCAGATGTGTGTCAACCACAAGTCGATTACTAGTCAAAGAGAAGCCGGGCACTCCCACTACGGGCTACTATCACGCACTTGCCAAGGCGCACGTGCAAACCTAAGCACAGTAAGCAAATAGAGGCAGGGAAGGCAGATTAAAACAATTACGCTAGTTAGACATATACTGTACAGTTCATGACGGAAACAGACGGTACAGTTCATGTTAAACCGCAACTCCCGTGCAGACAATTACGGCATGACAGTAAACACTCGCTACGACGAAAATGCAAAATACATCGCCACGGTATCCGCTTTTTGAGGAGTAACGCCCGATCGTATGACTAAGAGAAATTATAGCGACACCGGCCGCACGTGTGAGAGCTTAAGTGTTCTGGGATATTATGCTTAGGCAGAGCAAAGGTACGGCGTGCGGTTTAGCTCTTCGAAACATAAATGCAATAGCCAACTACAGCTGCCACGCGCACTTCTCGTAGATTATTATTGCAGTGGCGTCTAGTTAGATCTGCGTAGGTTCCGAGAATCAATCTATAGGTTTCGGATTTTAGGGACTATGCTCGTTCGTATTCGGCCTATCAAAGCGTGGAAATTAAATGATCAAAAAAGAAATGCAAATCGTCTCGTACCACCCTCACCTTTGCAATGTTGGCCATTAAATGACTGGGCAGCGGTGGCCATGCCTTTTGGCTTTCATGGGGTGCTTCGTCGTCGTCGTCGTCATCCACCGCCTCATTAGGGCCGCCTGCAGGTAGTTCATCTCCAGAAGGTCTCTCCTCCGGAGGCGGTTCTTCTTCAGGTATTTCTTCCTTCTGTTCTTCCTCCTCCTCCTCATCATCGAACTCATCTTCCTCATCGAGTTTCTGTTCATTCTCAACTTCCTGCATGATCCTGGCTCGGGCCCTGTTTGCCTCCGCTCGACCGTTTGTCGTGCGCCTCCGCGGTATCAGGTCGTCCTCTGACTCGTCGTGCTGGCTGCCCATATTACCGCTACCTTCCGCACCCGAACCCGTACAGTTTCCAGCCTCATCGGCGCTTCCCTTGGCGCCTTTCGAGCCCCACGAAGCTCGATCACCTCCGGAAAGGCCTCCCTCACTCACCAGTTTCTTCTGCTTATGAATGCCATGAAGAAGGTTCGGTCCACGTATACCAAAACCGCTACTCTTTTTAAGCGGCAATTTCTTGGTCGATTTACCGCCTTTGTAATGTTTCCCTGCAACCGACAATCGTATATTGATTAGAACACCTTGAAACAGAGGGAGGTACATGTCAATCGAAATGTATGTATGTCTTTTAATTTTAATTTCAAACATGGTTTGTTCAACATTTTGCATTTTTGCGGCATTTTAAAGCGCTTAAGTTCGGCTAAATAAAAATTGTGGAAAATAGATGAATCAAACAACGAAGCAGACAGTCGCAGTCGCCAAAATGTAAGGAATGCTTTGTGTAAGCACTTGTATAGATATATATATATATATATATATATATATATATATGCTCTCTGGGAAATGTAAATCAGACATGGGACATAAATAGCTGTCCACTTTATAATTTTAGAAGTCAGATGTGAGTAATATGAACATATGAATGTACTCCTGGTTCATGATTGACTTTTCTTGCAAACAGGTGCGATACTACTGTTTGCCTTGTCCATCTACCTAATGGTGATTTCTGGCCTTTCCCACCTATCACCTACCAATGAGTATCTTATACATCACAGAGCAGAGTGCTAAGTACCCCAAGCTTGTCGCTACAATACCTTGTCGTATATATACACTCGTCATATGTATATACCTACTATAATAACTTGTCGCCGCCAGTGGACTATGATCTGGTCATTGATGACCAGATCATTTGACCTGACTGACTAACTGACTGACCGACAGACAGACAAATTGACTGTTTTTGATGTTTTGAGACATCATATTTGAGACTGACACTCACCCATCAGAGCTCCCCGCTTGATGCCCACTTTTTTCGAAGGGCCGATTTTGCCCTTGAGGGCATCGCCGCCCGCACCACCAGCGGCGCCGGCGGCGGCTGCCGCCTTGGCATCTACATCATCGTCGTCATCGTCATCATCTTCCTCCTCTTCGTACTCTTCGCTCTCAGTGTCGCTCTTGGCTCGCTGGTCTTCCTCGTTAGAAACGTCGCCATCAGGCGAGTCCACCTCATCATCGTCAGGCTCTTCTTCCTCTTCGCTTTCGTCGAGCGCCACCTCCTCGTCGGAGTCGCGCAGCTTCTTGCGGCGTCGCGGCGGCTGTGGTATGCTCTCGTCGTCGTCACTGCTCTCGGCGTAGTTGACGGCCTGCCGCTTGCGCGGCTTGCAGAAGTCGCCCGAGTCATCGCTCGACGCCTTGAAGCTCTGCGACGCCTCGCTCTCGAAGTCGTCCCATCGACCTCCGCCGCTTTCTGCACGCCGCCCGCCCAAGTCGATCCGGTAGTAATTGTTATGTCGTGCGAAGTGACAAGAGGGTGGTGGTAGTGGTGGTGGCAGCGATGACGATGACGACGACGACAACATTATCAACATCAACAACAACACAAACAAACAAGTTAATAACGCCGACAATAGCATGAGCAACAACAGCAACCGCATTCACATGATTGAGCAAATAACAACAACATTAACTTTATCGAACAAACAGCCACAGCGACCAGAATTAGTTAGAATTAGTAGCTGATCCTGATTAACTAGCGAAACACAAATAATCTGTTCGCACCAAACCGTCACGTAATTAAGCTATATACATAAATATATATATATATATATATATATATATATATATATATATATATATATATATACACATAAGCGTTTTTTGTTCAATCGTTAACAATGGGAGCATGACATTTGGATCCCCGTGAATGTGTGCACCGTTTCTCCGATCCCAAGGTATTGCCGAACCTTTAGTGAAAACTAACTGACTGGCCTTCTCGCCCATATGAAATTTAGTATAATAGTACTGATATGTACTGCCAAATGTCATGATTGTGCAGACATTCTAAGCGGGCAGACAATGTGAACTCGCGATGAAGAAACGTTTCACGTGGAATATAAAATATTGTGCTTAAATAATAATAATAATAATAATAATAATAATAATAATAAACGTGCCGACTTCAAGTCCCATTGTAACCGCCTGTTATCATCTGAACAGTTTAGTTACACATAGACGCAATACCTAAGTATTGACATTATGGAAAGCACCGCTTAAAAAAAGAACGTTAGCCGTGTGACACGCATGTTCTATCACACAGTAAGTGTATATTGCGTCGCACCGACATGGTTTTACAAAACTTAAAAAACAACCCGAGAAAACAACTCAGCCCTTAGTCCTGTATGACTGACCTCGGTACGAACGAGGCCACTTTTTACGAATATGACTAGAAAGGTAAGACTGAGCGCAAACCGCTAGCAAGCATGTCTCACGCGTCATAACTTGCATGACGCACGTAACAGAACGACGTATAGAACAAAGACCACATATTCACTGGTCATTTATGACGAAGATAATTATCCACCACCGATTTTTCGGACACAAATTAAATGCCAATAACAGTTGCGACATCAGATGGTACATCACCTAGTTGCTTGTCAATTATGGTTAGCTTTCAATAAGTGGTACACACATTTCTGACGTCTGGAGATCGTCATCGGGTACTGTATCGATAAGTAGTATGCGCATTGATTCGACTTGATTCGAATTCTGCGCGGTAACACGACTAAAGTCGCCCGGCTACTACAAATAGAAACATTTCGTTGAAGACTAGCGAAGCCTTCAGAAAAATGTACGAAGAGCGTGCGGTAGCGATAGCCATCAGCTCATTCATCGATGATTAATGTTAGATGACAGTCACGACAGTATATCTTATATACGTGAACAGATACAGTCATGACAATACATCTTATATACATGAACAGGTACAGTCACAACAGTAGATCTTATATAAATAATCAAAGACAGTCATTACAGTAGATCGTATATACATGATCAAAGACAGTCATTACAGTAGATCGTATATACATGATCAAAGACAGTCATTACAGTAGATCGTATATACATGATCAAAGACAGTCATTACAGTAGATCGTATATACATGATCAAAGACAGATCGTATTACATGATCAAGTACAGTCATGACAATTCAGTGGCCAGCCATACACCACAATGAACGAATATATGAATTTGTTCGTGTGGTAACCACTAGGGGAGTGTATGATGCTTCGACTAGTCTAACGAACGCTCTAATTTGTGCGCATCATCAATCGAGCCGCTTCTACGCCCAACCGCTCAATCAAACATGCACACTCGTTCGTCGTAATATGGCGCATAAAACAGCAACCAACATGTCTCTGTGTATTGCAGAAGTGCGACACATGAATGTCTGCCTGCTTGCTGGTGTATACAGTGTAATACTACTGTACACTATATAAGGTAAGCCGTTTACTCGCTGCACCCAAGAAACTTCCATTCTCACGGCCCACCATTCGGTCCTGAATCCCCCCCGCCCCCCCCCCCCCCGTCTCGAACTATTTTGTCCTCCTACCATACACAATGGTGATGGTGGTGGTGTTGGTGGTGGTGGTAGTATATCCATCTTATCCTGGATGTGTATGTGAGCAGGTTATGCAGGTTATATTATTACATATTTTTCGAATGGCATACCTAGAGAACAGCTGACAACTGCCTTATTACAAATGTATGTGTGTATGTGTATGCTTTATACGTTGTTGCTGTTGTTGTTGTATGTGCGCCAATCACATACGGACACACAATGAACTAATAAGAACAGCGTTTCCTCTGCACACATCGCTACTGCATTGGATTGCCCAAAGGCGGACGATTGACGGCCAGCACAGTAACAGCAGGAACTAGAAGAATAATCACGAAATAGTCCTTGTTGTAGCGTTGATCGGCCAGCCGACGGCAGGTGAACAAGTGGTGAAGAACTGCAGCATCGCCGCAACCCCCCCCCCCCCCCCATGTTCGTACGTGTTTGTATGAATGTATACAGAAATTTGGTACATGTTTATATGAACGTTTGCAGGTAAACATGTTTGTATGAATGTATGCAGGTATTTCGTACATGTTTATATGAATGTTTACAGGTAAACATGTTTGTATGAATGTACGAGTATGCAGGTATTTCGTACATGTTTATGTATGAATGTATGCAGGTGTTTCGTACATGTTTATATGAATGTTTTTTATGAATGTATGCAGGTATTCTGTACATGTCTTTATGACTGTATGCAGGTATTTCGAACATGCTTGTATGAATGTATTTCGTACATGTTCGTATGCATGCCTACAGGCCGCTCATCGCTGCCACCATTCCACCACCAGCACCACAGCACACACATTGTAGTTGAACAAAACAACCAAATTCACATCAACAACACATATAGACCTGGCTCACTCCACAACACACACATACACACAAAGACACTCAGACAAACACAGGTACAGCCAGACAGACAGAGAGGTGCAGATGGTCAGACTCTATCAGTATCCGAGCCAACACGAAACTACGAGACGTAGATGCTGCAGCAGTACCAGCAACAGTATTATTACCAAGTAAGAAGTGGTAGGTAATACTTGCTACTGACATTTTCTGCCTTCTCGTACTGCTGTTGCCAATGTTGTTGCTGTTGTTGTTGGTATAGGGTACGTTGGTATAGGGCTGCTGTTGTTGTTGTTATTGGTATATATAGGGTATGTGATAGATAGTGGTAATGGTAATTAATGGTGATGGCCGTGGCCGGCGGGAGCGCCTACTGTTGTTCTTGCTTACACTAGGTGGAGCTGCAACGACAAGAGCTGCCCATTGTCAGCTCATTATCATCATCATCATTATCATTCTAATAGTTTAGTAGAAAGGTCGAGGAGTGCTTGCTGGCCAACACTGGCCAGATGAATTGCTGACGGACTGCAGACTGTTGAACCCCCTTGTCTTGTTGAAGCCCTTGTCTTGTTGAACCCCCACCCTGCTGCGGAGTTAGTCCCCTCGTCGCGGGGCCCCAACATGGCCCTGCGTACTCTGCTGCTGCTGCTGCTGCGTATGTGATGAGCGGCAAACCGGAGCGCTTACGTGGACAGAGCGTTGTTGAGTCTGGCGGTCGCATACTATTGCTGTCGCTGGTGGTGCTATTGTTGTTCGACTCCAGGTTGGCTTGAGCAGCCACCGCTTCGGGAGGTTTTCGCATGTGCCCCACTTGTTCTTCGGCCGCAGCCAAACACCGATAATGGCGACGTCGACGACCGACTCAGGCACGTTTATAAACACAACAACAACAACACAATCTCAACAAGCAGGCACCCCTACCTACACTCTTCTCATTCGATCTCCCTCCTCCACCACACAACCAGCCATTCTGAACGACAACCAAGAGACACAGGACCGACCGACCGACCGACCGACCGAGAACAGATAGATACATACAGAAACAAACAAACAAACACCCACAGAGCGTAGAAGAATCCGCACTTTCCGCGTTCTAATCAGCTGGACGCCTACTACGCGCCAAATAGTAAGAAGAGGAGCATCAAGGCGGCGGCATCTTCGGATTCGGTTGGGAGAGGATGGCTAACACAGCCGCCGGCGCCGCCACTGCTACTGCCGCCCGCCGTTGCAGCGGGCCGCGCGCCGAATTCGAATCGCGGCTAGACGACGGCCAGCCGATATAAACAGCGAGCAATGACACTCACTGACTAGATAGTGTGACGAGTTCATGAGGTGAACACAATAGCGTGTCATTCTGCCTGCCCCCTTCCTATCTACGATCTTCAATTCGGTCGGGACACGCACTTCCTTGCTGTTTGCTGGCTGCTTGCGTGCTTGCCACTCACAGCGACAACAAGATTATTAGATTCATATTGTTGAGCAAGCTCGTTTGAATATGATCGGTTCTTCATTATGTCTTGAATAAAAAATAAAAAAAACATTTTAAGGAGGTTGTCTTTAATTCTAGACCATCCTCCATCCCCTACGGGCTTGGAACTTAACCTGAGGCATATCTTCAATGCACCGAGGACCAAGGGATATGTTAAGATATCTAGGGTTTTCCCAACAGTCCTTGTGGCAGCATGGCCGCTGACTCTCAGCGGTATATGGTTTATCATCTATTCCTAATGAACATCGCTCAAACAAAATTCGCCCCGTTAGATGACAACCATAATTAGCGCACTAGTCCCCTAGACCACGCCGCCACACGGTTCTTCATTCTGTAGCGATCTCCATTAGTATGCATGATGCACATGACAAACCATGGGACAGCAGCATCCTCTAGTTTTTATTGTGGGACTCTCAAATCCGCACTGCACGAAACCCGTATTTCGCCTTCACCCTCGGGGATTCGGAACATCAGGCGCCTTTTTCGCCTACACCCTCGGGGAGGCAGAACATCAGTTTTTATTCGTCTGCCCAATTCAGGCGGGTCAGTCGTAATGTTGGATTGGCTACAGGCTACGATTCAGATGATGAGGCAATGTGCCACAATAAGTGCTGATACGTCCCCGCCAGCCAGAAAAGAAACGGCATAAAAGAATCGAATCAAATCGGAGCAAATTTCGGCTCGGCCAAAGAGCGGACAAGCAATACACCAAGGCTGCCCGTTGTTCAATACGACCACCACATAATAGAATAAAAGCACGAAAGAGTCAGCTTGCAAGCGAACTCAAGAATACTGGAACACGTTGACCCTCCTAGGACATATATTTTGTCAGGAGGGCAGCAACGCCCTTATAGCACTTTACGCACATCTTACAATTATCTGACGTACAACCAAAAATTTGCCTCAAGTCTCATCGTCTTCATCTGCTCTATACTGTCCGTCGTTGGTAAGTCGTTGCCGCCCTCTTGTTAGATACCACATAACATCGTTTAGAGCCGAGTTGTGTCGTTTTTACGACCTCAATGTTAAAATGCAACAAGCTCTCGGCTAAAACCTCTTCATCTGTACCCTCTATCTGACTTTCTTCGGCAAAGAAGCAGTGGCTATTATACTTCATGATTCATGGGCGTCTCCAGCGGGACTTATCTGGTTTCCCTTCAGTAGAGCAATGTAACAGCAGAAAAACGTCAATTAGCCCCCACAAATCCAACAAGCAAAACGGGGATCTGAATCTGCAACAGCTAACCTGTTGTCCGAAATTGGTTGCCATAACAACTCGTCGTTTACAATGGTGCACTAGCTGCCTCAGCTTCAGCCACTATTATCTAGTAAGTTGAGGTTGAAAAACTGTGATCACTGTTAAACTGTCACTTCCCGGCCGAAATGTAAGCGAAGGCATTTCACACAGTATCGCGTCAGAGTGATGTGGAAAGCGTGTCCTAGCTCAGTAAAAAAAGGCTTCATTAATAAAAAAAATATTTTTCTTCTGGTCACATGGGTGTTTCCTACAAAACTTTCAAAACTACTTAATAAGAATATATGTTTGATCGTTAATTACACTCCAATAAACTACAAACGTAGCAAACATGCAAAAGATGACATAGATGTGCCTGCGATTCTTTTCAATAACATGCGTTTCGAGTAGGGTCACCGTGTCTACATTGGGAATTATCGGGTAAAAATATGATTACAGAAAGTTCTGTCGGTTAGAGCGTTTCCCTCTATTCAGAGGGTCTCAGTGGAAGCGAGCTATTGTCTGAGCTTTGCCAAATCAGTTCCTACTGAACGTATCTCGATGTGACAGCGCTGAAAAGTGGTGATGTATGAATGCCACACAGGCCCACCGATAGCACGATGAACTAACTAGCAAAACATCTGCGCCCTATTATTATATTTTAGTGTATTAACAACCACCGTGAAAGCGTGATATATATATATATATATATATATATATATTCGTAAACCAACCATTGTTTTAATTAAATTAATTAATTAATAAAACTACTACTAATTAATTAATAAAGACTACCGTGATATTTTTTCATCTAAAACTAGAAATTCTGGAAGGATGAGCTTTTCGCACTAAATGAGTGTTCGACAAAGGCTAATAAAGAGGTGGTGCATATATAGTTGGCTGAAGTGACACTGTACGTATGAAATTCATTTCTGAATTTGTCTTAAAATCCGACACAACTTTCTGGAAGACCTAAACAGTGTTCTTTTAGGAGAACTCAAGAGAAATCATTTTTTCAATGAAACGTGGGGGATATATTGTTAAAGAATAAGAGTGAAACTGCAGATGTTTCTTATACCGATGTGATTAGCCGGACATAGTTTTAAAAAGTGCGCGAATGCGACAAAATGACTCGTTCAATGGAGAACAAAAGCAAAAGCCTGCCCAGTCACATGGGTATTACCAAAACATTTTCTCCCACCATGCCATTGAAAATTATTACTATTGTATATATATATATATATATATATATATATATATATATATATATATGTAGGTGTTCATATGTCTCTAACTAAAATCGCACGTTTAAGTAAAGGTAGGCACAGACGTATATGTAATGGCAAAGCAATATCGGAAGTCATGTTGGGCTGTCTAACGCATGATTCTGCTTTTTCATACGACCTGTTATTTAAACAAAATCGCACTTAAAGTGCTAAATAATATATCCATGAAAATACAGCAATACGCTCCGAAGAACTGCCTTATACACACACATATATATATAATATATATATATATATATATATATATATATATATATATATATATATTGCCTTTGCAACAGAAGTTGCGTGTAAAGCAGCACAGCTGTAGCACCACTAAATTTGTACCCAATTCTAATATTATTGACTATTTCTGTGCTGAAATATATATTATTAGTAGTTTTCATTTCTGCAACAAACCAACTGATTCTATATAATGTTGGACATCGCCCCCTGTCTTTTTTTGTTGAACCTATATGACATTGCACGTAACTCTAGGCTTATTGGGAATAATATGTACATACACGTTTATTTACTTTTCCCTAAAAACCTAGTACCTGCATTATTATGTGCGATATATATATATATATATATATATATATATATATCCGTTCTTTAATATACGCCAGCTGTTGTTTGATTTGATATCACACGACTTACTTTTGGACGACTTCTCCTTAACGACATCCTTCTTTCTTCCAGATGATCTTCTCTTGCTGCGGACGTTAGCCCGGCCCCACGACGCATCGGATAAAGCCTCAGAGTCCTCCTCCTCGTCATAAGAATCGTATCGCGGTCGTCTGCTACTCCGATTCTTCTTCTTGCGGTTGATTTCGATCTCTCCACTGAAGTCCGATGCTTGGAACTCAGAGTCATCATCCGATACAATGGCGTTCATGTCGCTCAATTTAGAGCGCCGTCGTCGGCCGGCTTTTCTTTCCTCATCAGAGTCTGGAAGGATGTTCGACATATCCTTGCCGCTGTGTTCTGGTAAAACGATGCGTTTGACAGAAGTAGGAACAACACACAAAATAATATTATATGTTACTTCTCTGTTATGATTACTTTGTATATGTATATATATATACTATCGGTACAGAAACACCATACTAACTGCCTCCTCTGGAACAACATTGTTAGCTATACAAAAACTATCCATACAAAAACAGCGACGCATAATCTTACGTGTATCTACTAAAAGCCCTGCCCCAGCAGTCTTTAACAAATTGAATCAGCCTGCAAAACACAAAAGCCAATATCACTTTTTGCAGTGGACTCCTCCCTTAAAGGCGCCAAACAAACAATGCTCGCTAGAATTTATTATTACAGTTGTCCGAGGAGGTCCACTAGAAAGTTGTATTTTGCTGTTTAACAAAGCCCCACAGCTAGCCTATTTACTCGAGACAGAAGGCGTCGTCTGTGAGGCCCAGCGTCGCCTGTGAGGCGGGATATCTGTCTCGGACTTACTTTTGACGTTACCGTCGGCGTCCAGCTCTTCTTCGGACTCCTCTTCGAAATCCTCATCATCGTCAATGGCCTCCTTCATTAGCTTGTCGTACTCAAGCATCTTCTCCCGCATCGCGTCACCTCGCCGAGCGGCTCGTCGCCGGCGGGGAGCGCTTGCGACAGACTGTTCGCTCCGCGAGCTTTCACTTTCCGATGAACTGTCCCTGTCACTCACCTACAAGAAGCCAATGCCGACAATTATATATGTATATAAATATGTATATAAATATGTATATATATATATATATATATATATATATATATATATATATATATATATATATATATATATATTACGTCTTTTCGTGTACTTGAGCCTGCATACTTTGCTATCTCTGCCCAGTTGAAAACGATGAAGTGTCAATCTCAATCAATCGCAGCGCAAATCAGATGGCCAAGCTATTTCCAAGACTATCATAAAAACTCTTATATATATATTTATATATATACATATGCTGTTCAAACCGTATCGCGACTGTTGTGTTTTTTTCAAAAATTATTCATTTATTCATGAATATCTATTTTGTCCCCTTTAAAGTAATCCCCATGAGATATTATACACTTGTGCCAACGGTTTTTCCAATCTTCGAAGCACTTCAAAAAAACATTTTTTTTTATCTTGTTCAGCTCCTCCTTCGATGCCGTCTTTATCTCGTCAAGCGTAGCGTAACGTCGTCCTTTCATGGGCCTCTTCAGTTTAGGGAACAAGAAAAAGTCACAGTGGGCCAGATCTGGGGAATACGGTGGCTGCGGCATCATTAGTGTGTTGTTTTTGGCCAAAAACTCGCGCACAAGCAACGATGTGTGAGCAGGGGCGTTATCGTGGTGCAAAAGCCAATTTTTGTTCTTCCACAAATCCGGGCGTTTCTGGCGGATTGCTTCGCGCAAATTGCGCATAACTTGCAGGTAATATTCCTTATTGACCGTTCTACCCTGTGGCAAGAACTCATGATGCACCACGCCCCTGCAATCGAAGAAAACTGTCAGCAAAACTTTCACATTCGACCGAACTTGGCGCGCTTTTTTCGGTCTTGGTTCGTGCGGCAGCTTCCATTGAGATGATTGAGCTTTGGTTTCCACGTCATAACCATAAACCCACGATTCGTCACCAGTTATGACCCTCTGGAGCAAATTTGGGTCGTCGCGGACAGAGTCCAACATCTCATTAGCAATGTTCATGCGATGCTGTTTTTGGTCGCAATTGAGCAATTTTGGTACGAATTTCGCGGCGACCCGTCTCATGCCCAAATCATTGATAAAAATCGAATGGCACGAGCCAATCGATATGTTTAGGTCCTCAGCAACTTCTCTAACGGTGATTCGACGATTGGCCAATACCATTTTCTCCACTTCATTAATTTTTTCGTCTGTTGTTGAAGTGCTCGGGCGTCCGGCACGCTCTTCGTCGTTCACATCTTCTCGGCCTTCTGAGAACATTTTGTACCACCGATAAACGTTGCTTCGGTCCAAGGTAGCTTCTCCGTATGCCACAGTCAACATTCGGAATGCATCCGCGCACTTAATTTCGTTTTTCACACAAAATTTGATACAGGTTCTTTGATCCATTTTTTTGAATAGGTAAAAATCGAAGACGATCCAAAACACGTGCAAGCAAAGCAGCTGTCAACAATTAAGTGAACATTCAAAATGGCCGAGCTTGTCGGCATAAGTGAGAGACATGAGTAACAACCTAACGCCACAAAAAAATCGAAATACGAATATACGTAACCCGCGAAAATTTTTCCCCCCGCGATACTTTTTGAACAAACGGTATATGCGTGTGTGTGCGTCGTACCTTCTGGCTCACCTCGCTGTCGTCGTCTTCGTAGTCTTCCTTCTTAGCATTTCTTTTCTTTTTTGTCGTAGTTTCCCTCTTAGCGACAGGTAGGACGTTGCCAATGTTAATCGATACAAAAGCCAATCGCTGCTTACGAGTGATCTCCTTTTGCCTTTTCTCCCATTCGGATTCAATGAAGTTTATCTGTCAACAACAAGCACAGCAACAGCAACAATAATGAACCCCACATGAAGTTTAAAGACAACCACCAACGCAATAAACATCAAGAACAGTAACTGTCGTTAGTACAGATCACAATGAACAAACGATGAAAAACTTCGAAGCCAAACTTACGCTGGCCATGACAAAGCTGACAGCAGAAACATATTAAAATAGCTAGCAATGACACGATGGCAATTATAGGAAAATAACGTAAGAACACCCGTATGCAATTGTGACGGTCTGTGGAGTCCACAAAATAGACGCATCTGCGCAAAGCATGACTCAATGCAGATTCTATGGCGGGCTGTGCCTCATACGCAAGCTGTGTCATTTTTGCGGCCCGCGATAGTGTATAGATTCGCTCTAACACATTTCGTGACCAATATTTGTTAGATGTGTACACATAACTTTATATGAACAAGCTTTAAACACGGCTGCGCGCCAATTTGTGTGAGTGCAACCAACCACTACAAGTATGTTTAAACAACAAAAGCTGATTTATCGACAAGAGTAGGGTCCATCTACAATCTTAGAGGTGCCTATGCTTCTCGACGCGAACTCGACGGCTGTAGTATTCTTCCTAACGATGAATCAACTACAGCAACTACAACAGCGCTTTGATTCCAATAAAAATAACGAGCCTAAACACAACAAATCGATTTTAGAATAATAATAATAATAATAATAATAATAATAATAATTACAGAACATGAACAGACCTTCTCGTCCAAAGCGGAGATGAGCGCGCTGTGCTCGCACGGTGGACAATACCAGTTGCCCAGCGGGATGACGAGAAGTGGCGGTCGAAGGCAGTTCATATGCCAACCTTCGTCGCATGTATCGCACAGGAGAATAAACTCAGGATGGTCCGCCTTGCCACACTTTCGGCAGGCGTCCGCATCATCCTGCGCCGCAGTTCGGGCCTTTTTGACCTCTTCGGCGTCGGCGCCACCTTCAGTGATGTCTTCGTCGCACGCGAACTCGTCTTCGTCGTCGGGACCAAACTGCATCATTTCGGCTTCATCCTCCTCCTCCTCGTGGCCGTACAGCATCTCCTCAACGGAGTCGTACACCTCATCTTCAGTCTCCTGACTGCCGCCCTTACGTGCACGCTTCTTCTTTAGCTTGCGCATCAACTCCTTGTGTGCCAGCTTCTGCGCTTTGAGCATTTCGCGGGCGGCCTTACGTGCCGCTTTCGCGTTGATGCCTGCCACGCTGCTGAACACAACCTCCTTCTCTTCATCCTTGTCGGCCTTGCTTTTGCGTTTTTTCTCTTTTTTGGACGCTTCATCATCGGAGATGGGAACTTCAAACCTGCACACACACACACGCAAAGTGACGATGGCCGTGGCAAACGTTCATTTTATTCAAAACCGATCGTACGTAGATCGTACTCATAAATAAAGCTATGTGTTTCATTCATTCGTTCATACAATAGGTCCCACAAACTGCGCAAATGGCACAACTGTGGCATTATCCGCAACGTCAACCCTCCCGGCGACCCCGGTTAGAAGCACCTTAAAGTCTCGCAATGATGACGCCTAGTAGAATAGTGGACCTCTACTTCTTCTAAGCAGGCTTCAGATACGTTTGTGGGTATCTCACTACCGATGGAAAACAAAAAAATATTTTCTTATAAACCAAATTATATAACTATACAGCAGAGCCCGATAACGTTAGTGATTGAACAACTAACTAAATACTCACTTGGCAACTGATTTTCGCATGCGACAGCTTCTTCGGGGGCGTATGCCTGATTCATCGTTGTTTTCGTCCTCTGCATTTAGACGTTCCGCTTCCTCCATGAGAATCCGCGCTTCGCGAGATATCTTTCCAGGTTTCTGAAAAGAGCAAAAGCAAAACAAAAGTTACTATGAACCATACCACGAATGACCGCCCAGGTGTGAAAATCGAAGAAATGCTTTAAGAATAATGCCCTGATTTCACCGGAAAGGTGTGTCAGATTGCTGTGGTGCCATTCTACTGGCGAAGAAATCGCCTTTGTTGGACGCTCAACGCTCCCCGTGACCACGACTTACTTTTTTCGGCTTGGCGTCCGTCTCGTCCTGTTCTTCTTCCTTGTCTTGTTCGTCATTGTCGTCATCGTCTTTGTCCTTTTTCTTCTTACGACCTCTCGGTGCGCCTTTCGATATCGAAGTAGTTCCTTCTGTGAGGCTATTATTATTTTTCTTCGCCGACGACGACGGTGGCCTGCCCCGGGCCTTGCCTTTGCCCTGGCCCTTCCTCGGTCTGCCCCGGCCTCGTTTCCGAGGCTTCTCTTCTTCCTCGCCAACGTCTCTAGTGCCCTCGTCCTCTTCAGGTCCGCCTTTCGACTTCTTCGATGCGTCATCTTCATCGTCCCGGTCGGCCGCATCCATCGTTTCGTTTTCGTCTTTGTCGACCGTCGAAACTTCGCCTGCGGTGGGTCTTCTCACATCGTCGGTGTTGTCCTCGGTGTCGCCGCCATCTCCTTCCTCGCCGTCCTCCTCCATCTGGTCGCCGACACACGAGTCTTTTTCCGACCTCTCGACTGGCTTGCTCTTCTCCGTTAGCCTGTCCACACGTTCGGCGTCGGGCGGCTTCGTCGCGCCGACGTCACCTGCCTGACGATTGTTGCCTTCAGTTCGCCTGTCCGCCTTAGTCTCCGTAGCGGAGTCTCCATCTTGTCGGTCACTCCGGGCCAACTTTCCTTTGTCGACATCCCTTGCCTTGTGCTTTTTGTCACGGGCGGCGGGAGCCCTCGTGACGGTAGCAGCGTCATCTTCGTCTTCGTCATCTGCCTCTTCATCGTCACCCCTAGCCTTCTCGGCACCTGAACGCTTTTCGACGTCTTTCGCCTGCTCTGCAATAATACTGCTGCTGCTGCTACTGCCTGATTTGGTCTTCTTGCCACTCGTGCGAAGGTCTTCCGCCGCCTGATGCGAGATCTCCTTATCGTCGTCACTGTCGCCGCCACGTTGAGCCTTCTTGGGCGGCACAGGTGGTGAATGAACCGCGGTCTGAGGCGCGGCGGGCAGACGCTGTTCCTGCTCGTGGGGCGGAGTCGGCAAGTGCGGCATCGAGAGGTCCGTCGCTTTAGCGTCCTCGCCCTCCTCGAAACACTCGTTGCCGTCCGGCCGTGCCAAATCGCCGGCGTCCTTGTCCTTACATTCTCTGTCGATGGCGACGATGGACAGTGCTGAAGCCGAGTGAGCGACTTCTGGCCGCCCATCGGAACTCGTCGCGCCCTTCTTCGCATCGCCTTTCGAGGGCAGCAGACAGTGGTGGGCCTCGTTATCGAGTTTTGTGGCACTTACCTTGGCAATCACTGCCACCGGATGGCCCTCGCTGGACGACCGGGAACTGTCGCTCTGACGAGTACAGAGATCCTCGACCAGTTCCTTCTTGTCGGAATATGCCACCTCGCCCTTAATGGGGCGCTTACTACTACCATCCGTTGAGCCTAGCAGTTCGACTTTGAGCTTAACGTCCGACTTTAACTCTGGCGTTTCAGCCTTTATTTTTTCCACTTTTATCTTTACGTCTGCCTTGGTGTCATGAGCTTCTTCCTGCTTGGGTTTCCTTCCTTCCTGCAAGGCAGACGCAGCATCCGGCTTCTCTTCCTCTTTAACCTTCTCATCCAGACCTTTGGGCTTCCTAAAGAACATCAAAACATTAAAAATTTTAATTTATTTATATATATATATATATATATATATATATATATATATATACGTAGTATATTGGCAACATAGTACAGAAACTAGATACTAGTATCTAATGTTAAAGCTATTAATTATACCCGACATTAACACCCTAACCAAAGTTTTTAAGTTGTCAATGCCGGGCGGCAAAATAACGTGATCGGGCACATTTTTCTAGGCTAGATCAAAGTTTTTCTCCAGTCTAGATGAAAGTTAGTATTGAGAGAGCAAATGCCCACGTCTCTTGGGCTCTTTTAAATTATCTAGAGAGGTGATCTGTTTTAGATTACTAGGAAGCGAGTTCCACAATGTGGGTATTTTGTGTGAGGTGTTCTTGTATTGAAGAGACGTAACATAAGAGAGACTGAGTTTGAGACCAAAATCCGTGATTTGAAGAAAACCTAGCAGGCAGATAAATCAGTCTAGTCTGCAGAAGCTTAACTGCACGGCCACGAGCGCAGGGCAAACTTTATAAACTCGAGTTAGTTTAGCAGGCGGTATTAAGCGGAACGTGTTAAGGTCGTGTTAATATAGGTTACAACTCGGGTATATGTATATATATATATATATATATATATATATATATATATATATATATATATATATATGCGACTCCTATGAGACACTTACACACTACTACTGCTCTTCTGAAATTTATTTGCTTTGAGTTCTTTGAGCTGTGCGAGAAGCTCTGCGAGCTCCTCCTTTGTCTTGTGGAGTAGCTGAAACGAGTTTTCGTCGTCCAAATCTTCAGTGTACATCCGCACATTAAGATCCTCGTCCACCTGGAGCCAATACACCATTCCATCGGCGTCTCGGCCCAATGGCAATAAACGTAGTTCCTCCGGTGAGCGCTCATTGGCCATCGCCTTGAACTTCGGATTGAAGTCAAACTGCATCTCAAGCAGATTCTTGAGGATATGCACCCTTGACACCAGATCGAGCTTGGTATAACCATGTTCGAGTACCTGTACGACCAGCTTGTGGTCATAAGGCACAAGGTACATCTCGCAAAACTGTAACACGAGTACAGCAAACACATGGCAAACTTTAAGATATTGCATACACATAGAATTCAGCGAACAGCACATGCGTATATACTAACGATAGAGGAAATGGCAGCATTTGGCACGGAATGACACATTTTATGTAAATTAGATGAAGACTCACGGTAGAACCGCCCATGCTTCGCTATGTTTTCTACGGTTACATAACTACAAAATGTATGCACATTCACGTGCAATAATATCGATCACAGGTTTATTTAGTAGGCTTTTTAACTATTCAAGTCAATTCAATTGAGAACAAAATATGTAGACGATTGTCTGAAATTACAACGCGAAGCATACATACACAAATACACCACTTGAGTTGGTGACATAACTGCACAGATAACTCATTGAAGGTTATCGTTTTTCTTATTTTTCTATATTATTATTACGGACACGTTTACACCACAAGCAATCCATAACTAAACAATCACGCACATGTTCGAGAAAGTAACCGTGAAATTCTATACCATAGAGCAAGTTCTTTTAACCGGTTCAATAATGCTCTAACTGTAGCGTCATATTTCGCCCACATTGCGTGGCAATTGTGTTTATCTCACTCATCGCGTGCTCGTGCATCATAACTAACGAGATGAAAAAATGACTGTTTGTACTGTTGGACTGTTCGCAGATAAATTATAGCGCAAGAGATGACACCAGATTCCCGACCGACGAAACAAGACGTGCAAACCGATTTTTTCGTTTGCAGAGCAGTTAGATTACGTTACGAAAAGACAACATTTGATAACAAAATTCTGACAAAACATACCCTTGCGAGATATCGATCGAATCGATTCTTGGTGGCGGACGACACAATCTTCCTCAACAGCTTCACGTGGATGTCAATTAGTTGCTCAGATACTGCAATATCAGACAAACAGCAACCCAGTTTTTAGTGGAAAACTCTGTCCGAAAACTCTCCAGGCGGATCGCCAATAGCGACAAGAAGGTTCTTGCGTACTTTGCTAATCGTCTTCTCTGTCATAGCTCCAGGCCCCGTCCAGTGTCTCGAATGCGAATGTACAATCGATTTCTTATAGCCAATAATATTAAATTAATGTATTGAGCATCTACTTCTCTCGGCTGCGTTTACGGAGCGTAAAATCCCGTGAGTGACCATTAAGGGTGCTAATGAGTCATATATATATATATATATATATATATATATAATGTATGCATATTTGTATATAAGGATTGAATTGTATTGTAATTATGTACCATTTTGATGACCAATGCAATGTTATTGCGAAATAAACAATATATATATATATATATATATATATATATATATATATATATATATATATATAACTGACTCCTTAGCTCCCTCAATGGTCACTCACGAATTTTTACGTTTTCGCAGCGGAGGCAAGTAAATGTTCCCTACTATATATATATATAATAAACGCAACCCTTGTCTCATTGCCAGTTTGCAGGATTAGCAGGACTCTCGCTAAGATGTTTCTATCAAATGGTTCAACGCAACATAGCTGAATCAACAGAGCAAAACGCATAACCATTATTGAGCGGAACAACAGACATAAGGCTACACGTATAAACGTTCCTTCCGTTCAAGTGCTGCGCGATAATGTGTGCTATATACAATGGACGTTGCCAAAATTACATTGATACGAGGAGAGTACAGTCGAAAACTGCTGTGCTGTCCCCGCACGATCCCCGGGGCTCTTACTTATGACGGCCACAACAAGCACTCTTGCTGCTGCCGCTACTTCTTCGGTGTTATGGGCCTTAACTTTTGGGCCGAAGTTTACTGTAGCAGGCCCGTGTGTAACAGTGGACCTGCCGCACAGGTCCACTAAAACTAACTATTTAAGTTGTTGTTTTTGAGTTTTGACAAGTAGCCTTTCGACGAACGTCAATAATACCAAGCAGCAACAGACGACTTAGTGGTATGCTCTTCAACGCACTAGGAACGACTTAAATGGAATAGCTGGATAAACCCTGGCGTTTCAGGAGCATTCCCGTTCCCTTCACCGTCCCGCTGTTATACAGAACAACAACAACAACGACAAACAATCAAATAATGCAGAGAAATCAAATCAAGTCATCCACTACACGGGTCGTCATCGTGCACACCTCGACAATTTGAGGTAGACAACAATCGCGTGACTTTTCCGGCGAATTATAGAGATAGAAATATGCAAACTGTAAACACCGATATTACCTCCAGGTATTAAATTCCCCTCGCGGCGAACAGAACGACATGCATTAAGGCTGCAGCCTATAATCCGAAATAAAACTAAACTAGACATCCAGAATCAGTTCACAAAAAGGCAAACTAACTGTAATAATAGGAAGTAAATGCTTCCAGACTTTCAGACGTCACTGTGAATGAGCTTTTTCATGATACTTCAACTCTATATGTATATGTGTAGAGATGTTGTGTTCAGATGTTTATAAACTGATTGTTCTTGAATGTTTTCAAGTCCTGGGGTCTCCGCCTTCTTGACCACGGGGGTCCCGGCACCAGATAAGTATCCGCCAGGTAAATCAGTTGCACCTGATTGCAAATGCATAATTAATATGCATATCAAATCAGCGGCAAACAAATTTGGTGTTTGCAGATAATAATAATAAATAAATCCAGACGTGCGTCTAGATCAAAATTCAACTTTTAACTTAATACTCCACTATTAGGTCGCATCCCACCGTGTCAAACGACGTGTTTGTTATTCATTATCCGGCTGTATGTAAGTAGAATCGTTCAATTTACTCGCTTACAGCGATTTTGTTGATATATACCTATCTCAGTCGAATCGCTGACAAAAGGAAGGCCCAAGAAAAAAGCTGAGACAAGATGGAAAACCTACATTTTGAAGACTTTCGATGCTGCACCTACTATCTGTAATAGGCCATTATCGAACACCTACCGATCTCCTACCGAACCAAGCGTCCCCCATTTGTTAACTACTTGACCGTCATTACTGCTACTTACAGCTTCAATTTAAGCGCCATGACCGCCTGTAGTATAGGTTACACAGGTCGTGTTTATCAATGTGAATTAAATCTGTCGTTTGTGTCTTTTGCGTATCTGCAAGTCTTTAGCTAGGGCGAGAGAGAGCGCGTTATGCGGAAAGCAATTTACTAAGTGAAAACGCAATGAAAACCCGTAGAGTACAAAGTGAGCCGGGGCGTTGGGGGAGGAGAATCGTATCACACTGCGTGTTCCTGGTTTTGGCTGTGACTATTCTTCTTGTTAATGTTGTTGTTGTTTTAATGTTGCTGTGGTAGCTGCTGTTGCTGTTGTGTTCGATCGTACTGTTGTTGTTGTTGCTGATGTTATGTTGTTGCATCGGTGTTAGTGTTGCTTGATCAGATGACATTGTCTCGCTCGTCATGACAGTTCAGTCATGTTCAGACATGTTCTTCGAGCGATGATGCGTTCTTCGGCGTAGCCGGCATACACCCCATCGACGCGCGCGTGTATGAATATGTTTGCCTGTCAATCAATGCGCGTGCGAGGGGCGGGCGTGCTTAAATCACGTCGTGTATTTATTGTTCTTGTTTGTCTGTCAGTCAGTCAATCAATCGATGCGCTTACCGTTGCCCTGTTGCTCGAGCATGATCTGAACTTCTTTGATCGACCACTGTATGCCGAGCGCTGCGCCGAAGCGGTCGAGAAACGAGCATACGACGGCAAAGTCCGGCACTGAGTCGCACGACGCTGATGGCGGTTCCGACGATGCCGGTGGTGGCGGTGGTGCTGGTGATGGGGGTGATGCCGCCCCCGCTGAAGTCACTGAAGTCGCATTCGTCGGGTCTCCGAGCATCTGGCCATCTGCCCCCGTTGTTGACGTTGTCGTCGTGGCGGTGGAGGTCGTTATCGCCGAGGCCGTTAGCTGGCCGGTGCCAATCGAAGACGACGAATTTCCGCCCCCTCCGCCAGAGGAGGCGTCTCCAAAGGGTAGTGGGGGCGATGACGTGCTTGTTGTTGAGGTTGTAGAATTTGCAGCTGTAGTCTCTGCTGCTGCTACAGCTGCTGTTGACAACGACGATGATGATGATGTCGTTTTCATCGTCGTCATTGTCTGACCAGAGCTATTCGGAGCCGTTTCGGAGCTGTTGTCCGCGCTGCTGTTGTTGCTGCTGGTGGTGATGGCCGTCAGCGGCGATTCGTTGCTAGTATCGGCTGGCTCCTCCTCCGACATCGTGACGCGTCGGGGGAGGCACGACGTGCAGCGATGACCACAATGCTAACGAAACGGCGCCCAGGAATGGGGGTGGTCGGTTGGGAGGTTGGGAAATCGGAGGTTGTTTTCTCGTCGTCGTCGGCGTCGTTGGGATTCGACGTCGTCTGTGGCCGGAGATCCTCGTTTTGTGCGCGCCGGATCGTCGTCGCCGATACAGAGATCAGAAAGACCGTTCAGCAACTGTTGCTGTCCTGAACAAGCTGCCGTACCATCGGTACCGTATCGACAACAAATTAGTGTTCGTGTCCTTCTTTCTTTTCTGGTCGCTGGTTTTTGTTTCTTTTCTTGTTGCTGGATCTTCCTCTGTTCCTGCTCCCCTTCCTCCTCCTCTGCTGCTGCTGCTGTTGCTTCTTGTTCTACACTCTCTTGCTCTCTCGGTTCTTGGCTTGCCACTACCGTGTCGGCCGGCCGGCCGGTCCCGTTCGAACGGCCGCTCGCTGTCACCTCACGAGAGCCTCACTCAACTCAACTCGACTTCGTCGTCGCAGTCGCCGCCGCCACCTCCTCCTCCACCACCACCTCCACCTCCTCGACCACGGCCTCAACGCACTCTCGATGCGCGTACGCTCTCTGCTCGCTGTCACCCACGACGCCACATACGGTGGCGGTTCGATTTGATCATGTTCACCTTCATCAAGTGCCCCGGCGGCGTCGACAGCGACATTGGTGACAAATCACTTCGGTTTTTGGGCAACTTCGGCGACAAACCCCTCCTCCACCACCACCAGCACTACGACCACCACCACCACCAGGGCAAATTGACGTTGACGACTGTCCACTATCGACGATCACGTCGATAACAGTAACAACAATAATTACACAACACCGCTATCACTACCACCACCAACGTATTGATTGATTGATGGCTGATTGACACACACTTTGAGTTGAGTGATTGGGCACGGACTTCACGACACACACACGCATATATCGGACACGCACACGCGCGAGAGAGATCCGCGGCGAAGTCGAGCTAATCGAGAATAGTTGTAGTAGTAGTGATAAGTAGTAGTAGTAGTAGTAGTAATAAGTAGTAGTATTAGTAGTAGAAGTACTCCGAAAAGTCTTTCTTTTGCTAGTACTCAGCTGCCTAGCGCCGGTGGTGGTTGGTATTTAGTAGTGTGTCGCCGCGGGCTTGGCCGTCACCGGGTAATCTCTGTCGGGAATTGTCTTCTCGTTCCGTCGGCATTCGACACAGTCGAACACGTAGCAGAAACGTTGTTCTCCTATATTGGCACACAGAAGCATACAAACGACAACACAACGACAATACATACGCGTTAATGCACACACACACCAACACAAACACTCACTTATGCAGACAGTGAAATTTCAGATCAAATACACCACTATTTATTACTTGATATAGAGAGAGATTTTAGGAATTGCCGTAGTTTTTGCTGTTGCTGCTGCTGCTGCTGTTTCTGCTAATGCCGACGCTGAAGCTACGGGTTGTTCTGGTTGTGGTGCTGCAGCATACGATGCACGAATGTATGTATGTATTTTTGTTAAGGGTATTGACGTGTACGTATCTGATGATGGTGGTGGTGGTGGTGGTAGTGGTCGTACGCACGCAGGTACGCAAACAACAGTTTAAACTAAATACAAGCGACACGCACGCAGAGATACCGCAGTAAACCACCATCACCACTAACTACCATTAGCACCACCACCACCACCACCACCACCATGAGCACAAAAGTCACGATTCGAAGTACCCTTAGGCACAAAGGGCGAACGACAACGCGCAGAAAAGCGCAGAAGTGATCGGCGTTAGTCGAAGTGCCGCTTAACCGTACTGCGGAATCGTCGTCGGAACGTATCGGAAGAGACGAGCAATGAATGAGAATTGTGAGGGGAATTAATGGAGGGGAACAGCGGGGCAAACGGCAAAACAACAACTTTGGTCCGATTTCGGGGCGTTTGAAGAATAAATAAACGGAGGAGCGGGGGTGGTGGCAGGGAGGAGGCAGAAAACAACAACAACAAAACCTCTGCCGGACATACGACTGCACCAACACATTCGCGGAGATTTATCTATGAACGGGCAGCAAGGAACAGAAGCCGAAGACGAACTGGGCGCAGGAATAGGGCAAGTAGAAAAAAAATGAGATAATTCAAATCAACAATAATGAATGAAATAGAGAAAGAATTAAGGGAACACAAATCAAACACCCACAGAGGCAAAGATGGTGATAATAGGTGGTGAAGATATGTAGCACCACTAACAGCAACAACAACGACAACAACGACAACACAACAACAACGTCAGGACCAGTCGAAACAACAAAAACAACAACAGCAACAACAACCGGACTTGAAGAAAAGATCGACTTCAGAAGCAGATCAGCAACCAACGTAGCCAGCATTAGCAGCAGCAACAACAACCTCAACATGAACAACAACCTCAGCATGAACAACAACCTTAGCATGAACAACAACCTCAACACGAACAACAACCTCAACACGAACAACATGAACAACAACCTGAACACGAACAACAACCTCAACATGAACAACAACCTGAACACGAACAACAACCTCAACATGAACAACTACCTCAGCTCTAGTCCGTGTCAGCCGCCAACACAAACAAGAGATGCTTGGTGGGCGCCGTCAATGCCGATCGCTGATTCTTCCGTCGTTATCATCATCATTATCATCATCATTGGCTAAAACTGCAGCACAACGGCGAGTCTACAGAAAACACGGTCTGACAAACCCTGGCACGGGCACTATGAAGACAATGATGATGATGATGATGATGATGAGGATTGTTGTTGTTGTTGCCGTTGTTTTTGTTGTTGTTGTTGTTGTTGTTGTTATTTTTCTTCTGCCGCTGCTGCTGCAGTTTCTTTTTCGTCTTCGTCTCTATTTATGTTGATTTATACACACACACACACACACAACCGGGCCAACACCGAAGACAAGGAACGAAAAATAACCGTTTTCGCTGTCATTCGGTTGTTGTTGTTGTTGTCGTGGTTGTTGTTGTTGTTATTATTATCTGTTTTCTACAACACCGCGAATGCCGCTGTTGCTGCTGCTGCCGCTGTTCGCATCATAACATAGCATAGCGTAGCGTAGTTTAGCGTCGTCTGTGTCGTATCGGATCGTATCGTATCGTACACTAATTCTAATTCTAGCAGCACCTCTGCATACCCCGTTTCCTGGCTGCACTGACTACCCACCCGTTGCGGCGGCGCCAGCAGTCAAAGAAATAATGCCAGTAGTTAGTTAGTTGTAGTAAGTAGCAATGATTCTAGCAGTGTAAGTGATCCGTTGTTGTTGTCGTCATATATCCCAACTCCATCATCACCACCACCACCATCACCACCATTACTGCCGCGCTTGTGTAGCAGTCGCTAACGCTCAACGCAGGATCTCAAGCCGCCGCCGCAACAACAACACCACCAGCAACATCATCATCATAGGACAGCAGCTATCATTACTGTAGGCTAGTAGTTGTCAACATCAACAGCAACACACATACATACATACATATACACTCTATCTATACAACATCCATATGAACACATACATACATACATATACACTCTATCTATACAATATCCATATATATATATATATATATATATATGTCCTGCGGATTCACTTAGACGAGAGAGAGAGGCTGAGTGAGTAGGTTGGTTCGAGAGTTACTACCACCATTTATTCACAACGGCTCTATATAACTCTCTCATCATGCTAGTGTCTTCATCACAGTGCTCACCACAACACAACTCTCGATCACACACCGATCACAACAACGATAATAACAACAACAGCAACAACAGCAACAACAACAACAACAACAACAACAACAACAACAACAACAGCAACAACAACAACCACCTACCACCACCACCAGCACAGTTGCTGCCGCCGCTGCCGCTTCCGCTGCTGCTAATGCGGCGCCTTACTAAGGGACCGCCGCAAACAACAAACAACATATAGTTGGCGGGTTCTCCCCGCCGCCATCGCCACCGCCGCCGTCGTCAGGCAAAGATCAACATCAGCAGTCACCGGTCAACGGTTCAACGTCGAACCGCCCGGCCCGACCCGGCCGGCTAAATAACATTGCTGTTGCCGTGGCCGCCGCCGCCGCTTTTGCAGCCGAATTTCGAAATTCTGCCCGCATGCTGCCAACCGAACGCACTTTCTGGCCGAGGCATAATCTCGAAATTGGAGCCGTCGGTCGGTCAAGCGCTGTTGTTGTTGTTGTTGTTGGACAGCTGACCGACCAGCGTCAGTGGCTGCTTCAGTTCATTGGTAGCCAGCCAGCTAACGGTGGTTGCTGCTGTTGTATGGATTATGTGTAAGCAGCGTATATGCGATGGTTCCGCACCAAAGGCAACATTTATTGTCGTCGTTTCGCGCTATTGGTAGCAATTATAGCGCGTGCACATACAACA
Source organism: Dermanyssus gallinae (assembly GCA_003439945.1). Taxonomy (NCBI): domain Eukaryota; kingdom Metazoa; phylum Arthropoda; class Arachnida; order Mesostigmata; family Dermanyssidae; genus Dermanyssus; species Dermanyssus gallinae. The sequence goes on along the minus strand of QVRM01003689.1, from coordinate 274,140 downwards.
GCTAGAGACGTAATAATTCGTTTGTCCAGTTTTTACAGAGGTAAAAGAACAAACCCTCCTGTCGGCCTCACCGTTGCACAAAGTGTGTAATCACGCATTCTCCTTGACATAATGCGTTCATTGAGTCGATTGGAATTCGCGGATGAGCGGGGAGGGAGGCGAATGTAAATGTATATATATATATATATAATTGATGGCAGCGTCATAAACAATTGTTCAAACTATTATTAGAGCGCTGCCAATTTCCTTCTGGGAAATTACATCACGTCGTCACATAATATACTACATCGGCAAAAGCATTACGGCAGACAGGCGCGTCACATAAACGAATCACCTAAGAAAAAACTTGAAAATTGTGCTGCTACCCTACTGCGATTTAAATGCGCTAATCACATATGCGCTCATGCATGCATACAAATCAAAAAAGATAAATAAAAAACGTTTGTACATTCTGTATGGTGAACTGTATTGCGAACCGTCACAAGTGGATTGGCTTGCTAGCGGGTGGGTTATATATACAGCTACAGTGTGCCAATTCAGGACCGTTGTTGGCTTTTAGTATTTTCTTCTGTTTTTCAAGCATTTTAGTTTTTACAATCGTTTGCTAGCCTTTTTTGCAACATATGCAAAATTGTTGAATGTGTTCCTTATGGAAATTTCAAGCTCAATAAGGACCTAATGAATGAAAACAAATTTTCCGTTCGGAGAAGACGGTACCATTAAATAAAACAACAACAAAAAATCTCGAAAGCAAACGTGTGTGGCGTAGAGCAATCAAAATGCTTTCCGCCTTCCTCGCTTTTTTTTGCGTGAGGTTTGGGAAAAATGCTTTATGGACACCCAGCGCTGATGTGGAGGACCGCATGGGTAGTGTGGGACTCCCCGGTGGTTTGGGGTTGGCTACCCACTAAAAATCCTTAATTGTCACGTTTACTTTCCCCCCCCCAGGGGTTCGGTACGTCTTCATCGCCTACGGGCGTTAGAACCGCCGTTATACATATCAATAATCTCAATGCATCGAGGGCCGGCCATGTTGAGATAATCAGCGTCAGTCTAACTCAGATCAAACAACACAAAGTATGTAATCATCATCTGATCATATCTGATGGAAATGGTTGTAGCATATATTTAATCAAAAGAAAAAACGTCAAAAAAACACAATTAATCAGATTAGCAAATGCGCTGGCGACCCGCCGGCTCTCGTAGCAGACGGTCGCGGTTTTGGTAAACACACACGTCGTCGTCAGCAGCTGCTGCTGCAGCGGTGTGTTCTTGGTAATAAGGGGTCTGTCTACACAGACAAACAGACAGCTTACGAACATCATCGCTAATACACAGTGTGTGACTTTGAGAGTGGCAACAGGACGTCTGTCGCGCTCGGCCAGTTCGGTTTGGCTGTTCCTGCTTCGTCTCACCACCTCTACTATTACTACGACTACTAGTCAGGCCACCCCCCGACTCTCGGCCGAATTCGCCAAGCAGCTGGTAAGAAGCAACAGCAGCAGCACTCTGTTTTGGCCGTCATCGTCGACTTCATCGCGTCTTCATCGTCGTCGTCGTCGGTGTCAAGCTCCTCCAGCTACCCCATCTGCCCACGAATCGACCCATCGCCGCCGATCTATCGTCCGTCTACAGAGATTGATCGATTGACCCATCTCACCTCACCTCACCTCACCTCAGCTCATCATCTCACCTCACCTAACCTCACAAGATGTTCGCCACACGCGCTCTCCGACAACTGGTCGCCGGCCAGGCCGCCGTCAGCCGCAGCTTCTCGACGTCACAGCGGAGCAACGTCAAGGTGTGCGTACTCGGCGCGTCCGGCGGCATCGGCCAGCCGCTGTCGCTGCTGCTCAAACAGCATCCCGGCATCAGCTATCTGAGTCTGTACGACATTGCGCACACGCCCGGCGTGGCCGCCGACCTCAGCCACATCAACACGGGCGCCAAAGTCAAGGGCTTCGTGGGCGCCGAGCAGCTGAAGGCGGCGCTCGAGGGCGTCGAGGTCGTCGTGATTCCGGCCGGCGTGCCGCGTAAGCCCGGCATGAGCCGCGACGACCTGTTCACGACGAACGCGAGCGTCGTCCGCGACCTGGCGACGGCGTGCGCCGAGGTCTGCCCGAAGGCGATGTTCGCCATCATCTCGAACCCGGTCAACTCGACGGTGCCGATCGCGTCCGAGGTGTTCAAGAAGCACGGCGTCTACGATCCGACGCGCATCTTCGGCGTGACGACGCTCGACGTCGTGCGCGCCAACACGTTCATCGCCGAAGCCAAGGGCCTCGATCCCGTCTCGATGTCGGTGCCGGTGGTCGGCGGGCACGCCGGCATTACGATCATTCCGCTGGTGTCGCAGGCGTCGCCCAAGGTCGACTTTCCGCAGGACCAGCTCGAGCAGCTGACGAAGCGCATCCAGGACGCCGGCACCGAGGTCGTGCAGGCGAAGGCGGGCGCCGGCAGCGCGACGCTGTCGATGGCGTTCGCCGGCGCTCGCTTCGTGTTCAGCCTGGTGTCGGCGATCAACGGCAAGCCGAACGTCGTCGAGTGCGCGTTCGTCAAGTCGGACATCGGCGACGCGGGCTTCTTCTCGACGCCTCTCGTGCTCGGCAAGAACGGCATGGAGAAGAACCTCGGCCTGGGCAAGCTGTCGCCGTTCGAGGAGAAGATGGTCGCCGACGCCATGCCCGAGCTCAAGAAGTCCGTGCAGAAGGGCGTCGACTTCGTCACCAAGCAGTAGAAGTAGAAGCAGAAGCAGAAGCAGCAGCAGCTCGAAGTCGAAGTCAGGGCTCGTTCGTCCTCGTCATTACCTCATATAGGTGGATTGAGTCATGATATGGATCATGGGTGACAGAGAGGCCATCATCTCATCTGCAAAGAAGACTGAGCCGTTTTCAATGCTCTCTCTCCGCAGTCGACAACGGTGGTAGTTTCAATGGTCCACCAGCAGCAGCTCTGGCAGCTTATTGGTTGTATTGGCTGCCCCTTTATTAACAACGACAACAACGACGGCAACAACAACAACGACAACAATGGCAACAACAGCGACAGCACAAGCGCCATCGGTCGCCAAAAGAACGGACGCCCTGGTGAATAGCCTTTGCGTCGTTAATTTATTTCTAATTATCTAGCGTGCGAAATTGACAACAACAACAAAGCAGTGAGCTGCAATGAAACACGACACAACGGTACAACAAGCTGTATTGAGCTGTATGCGTAGATGTGTGCTCTACACTGCCGACGCTCATTAATTAGCCAATGGTAGTAGATCGATTGTCGTGATATACTGGACTGGATAGAAATCATACTTATAATCGTCATCATCATCACCATCATCATCGTTAATATTATTGTTGTTAAAGGGTGTCCCTATTCCGTTTCGCTCTCAGCTTCGTCTGATGCCATTGTACATCGGCGTTCCGAGTCAATACTTCGAACAAGAGAGGAGACCTTTTCGTCGATTCCGCGGCGATCACTGAGAACTATTTCTTTTGTAGCGGCGGCAGTTGGTTACAAATGCCGCCCTAGTTGGAGGGGGGATGGTAAAATGCCAAGCACATGAACTGTGTTTTTTAAGCTTACAAATAACAGACAAAAAACCGACGACGATGAGGAGTTAGTGTGAAATAAAAAATACTAAAAATGTAAATGATGAAATACTCGTTCTTATTTGGCTAGAGGTTAGCAGGTCATATATATATATATATATATATATATATATATATATATATATATATATATATATATATACGGAAGAATTCCACGATCCTAAAGAGTGTTGGAGGTGCACGAGATGCTCTGGCCAGTGCGACAGATACCACGCCGCAGCATGTCCAGCAGTTTAGTCAATAGCTGAACTAGCAAGAAGAGAGAAGACCCAGTGACGTGAAGGAAGCACCAGTTGTGTCTGATGTATATGTTTATAATTTACCCAACCTGGGTGTTAATAAACTATAATATAAATATGTATAATCAGTGCGTATCACGTGAGCAGCACTTCTAAACAGTAATATTTGACAAAAACTAGCCAATATTTTACTCCGGGGAGGTACAGTGATTAGGTGATTAGAGGCAAGTAAGTAACTCGTTCAGAACAGGGTCATCTTTCTCCCAGCGTTCACTGGGGACCGGACCACAAGCGTGATGTCACATGATCAACCTCCAAACAACGAAAAACAACATGCCTAGACGTTATAGCATAAATTAATCAGTACGACGTTGCCTTCGTGGAAAGACTAAAAGATGAGCTTGTTGTAGAGCTAACCGAGAACACGGCCTGTTGTGCCACGAAATGCCACTTGTGTCAGTGTTGTGTAGACCACGCTACAAGAGGAAACTCCAAATCACGAGCTACCGTTTAGACGATTGAAAATGTGTTACTTGTTATCCGGCTCTGTGGTTTAGTTGCGATGTGCAAACTCATTTGAGGAAAATAACGCATGGCGAGTTAGCTTTAGAAGCATGCATGCATGGCGAGTTAGCTACAAGTTAGCTGCAGCCTCTGCTCTCATTGATAAACATCGATTTGCCCAATGCGGCTGTAGAATTTATTGCTTGACACCGAGTTGACCATGCTCAAATATAGATCGACGTGAGACTCGAGTCAGTTTGGTTTAGATCCGCCAAGTTCCACATCGAATGTTACTGAAGCAAGCAAACTATTTGTGAGTCGGTGCTTCAACGGTGCGAACAGCTGGTGCACAAAGTAGATGGAAAAACTGGTGTAACTTTACCGGAATTTCTTATTGTGTAACTATAAATAGTTTTCACAATGCATTTTTCTTTGATCGATGATCGCACAGGTTCTTTGGGGTGCGAGAGCAGTTAGAGTAGTTATGAAAGTAGTAGCACTTCGGGTGACACCGAATATATCAAACAAAAGCAAATAGGAGACGTAATCTTGCTGATCTCACAAGCGACAGGTCGCTGGAGTGGCTTGGGCTGACAGACGGTGCTTCTAGATACGAAAAGATACGATAGTCTTATCGGAATCTGAATAGCTAGGCTGTAACGACATCGTCTTAGCAGATCGTCTGCGATAATGAAAGAAAGCTGTTCGAATAGCAACCCATTCGTGTCAAAATAGAGACACCTATTATGGACATAAGAAAAGTAGAGATTGTATTCCATGAATATTGGTTACATGTATGAGTACAAATAATTGAAGTGACATGATGATAATATGTTTGATAGACATCAATCGCTCTCCAAACTTTGATATAATTAGGGTATACAGTATAATAAAAAGTACGATTTTAGTTGCTAAACGATGCCACAACATGGCACAGAATCTTCGGCTATAATTTTCAAAGGATTGGGCCCGATGGTTCGACTGTAGCCCAGACTGGGTTTGAAGTGAAACGGAAAGAAACTCATTGGTTTTGTGTCCATGTCATTCAGGTTCAGGTGATCCCCGTCAACAAAAAAAATACTTAGCAATAGGTAAACGTATTTCCGAAAGTCTAAAGTCGTACAGAAAATATATGCGACTAAGAATTCTGCTCTTCGAGAGAAAGTTGCTTCTATTGCACGCGGTTTGTGTTCATGGCGTTGCAAAGAAACAAATTTCGTTTTAATTTTTTCCTACAAAGTTTAGCGGAGCGCAAGTGTTTACATTACAAGCATTTTTACCACTATCCTTTTTTTATTCATTTTTTTTTATTAATAAAGCTTTCGTTTTAACATGGATAGTGTATAGTGTCGTCCACCCTAGTCCCGAGAGCTGGCCTGACTGCAAGACTGATGACTTAGACTAGGCTAGCCAACTATCTAGCAAACAGGTCAAGGCCTGAACAGCGAAGGATGGCCGAGTGCCTTGGGAGGTGTCCCAAATCACGGGACATGCCACACGGTGATCTTTAACTGCAACAGAGCGGTATATAGGACGAAGCGGATGTGAACGCCAGCATGAGGCCTAAATGGCGAATAGAAAGAAAAAAAGCGAAATTAGACAGGCTTCCTATCTTCAGAAAGCTAGTTGTAATAAAATCTACAACCTCAATAATATAAAACTGAAGTAAATATCTATATATATATATATATATATATATATATATATATATATATATATATATATATATATATATATATTAACACAGATGGAATCGTTACAAAAATGCATGCGTCAAACTAATGACGCGTTCTGCCCCGTCACTATTTCCGTCGATACATGTATATATACTTACTTACACACACATATATTGTGGTTTGAAACCGCCTAGAACCCAATGTGAAATGAAGAATCGTCGATAAAACTCGCTTGTTTTGAAGTACAACTTATATATATATATATATATATATATATATATGTTGATGCCAGGTCCCCCCATGAGATCTTGCATGACCACTTTGGACGCATTAACGAATCTGCTTGGTAAGTCCCTCGTGATTTCTTACAGGACGAAAAGGAGGCACAGGTCCTTCTGGCTGATAAACTGCTGACGAAATTTGAAGAGGGCCGATCTTCTTTATTCCCGAGACTTGTCACAGATGTTGGGACTTAAGGTGTTCATCTTTATGGTCTTCCACAGAAGTCTCAGATCTCGCAGTGGTCAGGTTTAGTAACGCCTTCGACCACTAAGGTTAGCTACTTACTACTTACTTCAACCACTAGGTTAGCCACTAGCGCCAACGGTCGGCTAGCAAGGTGAGGGTCGCCATCTTCTCCAGGAGTGAAATTATGACTATAGTTAAACTGGATGAATGTGGTACAGTGACGAGTGATTGCTAGACTACAGAATGCCTACCAAAGTTTTCACTGCGCTCACCGGAAATAGCTCTAAAGTATCTGTTAGGTGATGCTTCTGCCACATCGAGACATTGCGCCAGCCCACGGAGGCTTTTCCCGCCGCATCTGGAGTCACGCTGATGAAAAACCCAGCGTATTTGCACGACTTAGCACCCACTTTTAACCTCCGCGTCAGCGCGTTTAATGCAAATCTTTTATTTTTTATTGGTGGTGATAACTACTATTACTTGAAACGCACATGCTCCAGCAACAACAACAACAACAACTGCAACAAGGCCTTGCGTGAGGAATGTTGTCAAGGTTCTGTATAGCTCCACGCTCATGCCGCTTACGAGTGCGCAAATAACGTATTATATTCGAATTGTTTTCTGTACACTGTAGGAGCCTGCTGAACGTTTGTCCGTTGCCACGGCCAACGCCTTCTTCTGTTCCCGGTGGACTGTCAGCTTTCTTTTCTCAGCAATCTTAGCTACGACCCTGGTTTTCCCTCACGTGCGTGATCACGATGCTGACACAGTCAGCCGAAAAACATCTGGCTATGTGGACTGCCGATTTTGTGGAAATCTGTTGAAAAAGTTGTCTCTAATTCGGGCGGTGAAAGTTCCGCTGCGTATGTATACCTTAGGAACTATCAGAATCGAAAAGCTATCTAACTTATTGCACGGGGCCCAGGCCGTGGGTAGGCCTGCATCATCACCATCATCATCGATGACCTCGGCCAGCGTTTTTGTAAAATGAGTGCGGATGGCGCTTAGCGCCCAGTTTAGTGACGACGCCATTACGTAGCAATTTCGTCTGGTCGGTTGAAGGGGGATACCCCGCCGCAGATTATCTACGACAGAAAGGCGGGTGCTGGGCTTGCAGCTGGATAAGAACCGCCCGCCCGCCGCTGCCCAGCTACGAATACGCTGTTCAATAGTCATAATTGTGTTGGGGCCCTAGCGAGCCCTCTTCTTCTTCTAGAACATTTGCGACCGATGCGCTCTAGTGTGTGGATGCTGCAGGAAGGCCATGGGTTTCTTTTACAGCAACCAAAAACTCGAGCGATAACCAAGTCTCAAACCTAACTCGTCGCCGTGTTGTTTAAGGTAGCGTTCGACTCGACGCCGATGAACAGGTACTAAATACCACAGCGGATGTGAATGCGTATATATATATATATATTGTAAAATATACCGTGCAACGACTGACCCCCTGACTGAGAGACTACTTACTAAATTGAGCGAGCGTTCGAGTGTTAACTACTGGGTACAAGAGAGCCGCACAATTCCTACGCCAGAGACTTTCCATTAACGTCCAGCGGGGCAACCCGATCTTAATTTTGGGATCGCTTGCCGAGTAGTGCAGACCAGGGCTGTTCTATGCTGAAAGTTAACACGTTTACTCACACAGGATTGTAATATGAATTCATGACTAAAAAGAACAATGGTAACATTTGTTCTTATGACGTCTGCTGTTATTGTCCAACGGCCACTCTTTTTCACGCACATCGCTGAGAGATGCAGAAAAGCCCCTGTGTAGCGACCGAGACACCTAATCGTCTCTCAACCAGCGCTTGTTAATTCTAAGGCTAGGACTGACAGCAGCGTACAGCGGGCTGAATATTATCGGGGAGGATCTATGGTCTACAGCTAGACGGGCCTTCCACATCAAGGATGCACAACGCGGCTCAATATAAATAATAATAATAATAATAATAATAATAATAATAATTTTTCTGGGAAAACAAAGGTTTATTATTATTATTATTATAGTTATGTACATGTATCACAATTACTAATATATTATTTATATAACATTTACAATATTGCTTATATTATTATTGCCCGAGTGTTGCTGAACACTCAACATCATATTGTTGCGTTGCCTCTCTGAAGCTCCAATGACACCCTCTGACGGCGGAAGGCGGTCGATCTTGTCTTCGCTGTGGCCTCAAAAAGCTTTGTTTTTTTATTATTTTAATAATAATAATAATAATAATAATAATAATAAAAGCGCTTTAGACCTTCAGGTTGTTGTCATCATCCCCCTTCCTGAAACAAAAGTTCTGTAATGTTATTGTTTTTTTTTTATAATGGGAAGTTTTGGAAATGCGTTGCTGACAGATTCAAGCGATTAGCGTGGAACTTACCAAAAACCCAATGAAATGACATTGGCTCGAAATTTTGTGTTAAACCCGATAAATATAAACGTTTATCTATGCTATATAGCCATAGTGCAATTTTTGGTAATTTATATAGATAGTTTTTGCATTTTAAGGTAAGGTTAGATTCGGTATATACTATATATATATATATATATATATATACATATACAGGGATCATTCATACGTTGTGCAAGCATTTCGAGGGTTAATAGAACTCGGCAAGAACTAAGTTTTCCCTATGGAGGGAAGACGTGAAAACGTTTGTTTAGGAGAGAGAGTGAAATTTATAAAAGTAGTTTTTCATGCCTTTTTTTTCTACATAGTTGTGCGAAATCTCTGTTTGCGGGAGAACCAGTCAACGCATGAAGGAACCGATTACACCGGCGTGTTCGGAGGAAAATTCTGCACAACGGAAGACACTTCACTAGCTTGCGTAGCAAAAAGCTAATACCCAGATTAAGGAAAGTCATGAAAAGTCGATATTTTATGTTAACGCCTTTTCATGAAAAATCGTAAAATTTTTCCATTGCGACCAAAAATGTACGTCCGAAAGACCACTCTGACGCAATAGCAAATTTAATGCCCATCATTTTCGTATCAAGGTGATGGTGCTGCGTTACGTAGTTGTCAAGTCACTAAGCTCTTTCGATAGCCATATCGAAAGCGAAGGCATGCATATTTCCATAGGGCGTATAAGAAAGTTAGGTACATATTTTGAGGTTTGATAGAACTCAACAAGAGAATAAATTTTCCTAGTGGAAGGAGGGGGCGGAACGTCTTGGCAAATTTTTACGGTTCTGAACGTGAAAACTTGCACGTAAAACATAACAACTATGACTGTCGAAAAAGCTTAGTGACTTGACAACTACGTAACGCAGCACCATCACCTTGATACGAAAATGATGGGCATTAAATTTGCTATTGCGTGAGAGTGGTCTTTCGGATGTACATTTTTGGTCGCAATGGAAAAATTTTACGATTTTTCATGAAAAGGCGTTAACATAAAATATCGACTTTTCATGACTTTCCTTAATCTGGGTATTAGCTTTTTGCTACGCAAGCTAGTAAAGTGTCTTCAGTTGTGCAGAATTTCCTCCGAACACGCCGGTGTAATCGGTTTCTTCATGCGTTGACTGGTTCTCCCGTAAACAGAGATTTCGCACAACTAAGTAGGAAAAAAAGGCAGAAAAACTACTTTTATAAACTTCACTCTCTCTCCTAAACAAGACGTTTCCACGTCTTCCCTCCATAGGGAAACTTATTTTCTTGCCGAGTTCTATCAAACCTCGAAATGCGTGCACAACGATATGAATGACCCTGTATATATATATATATATGATTGCGTAGACTAGAGGCTGTTTTGCCTACGGTGGTGGCCACTGAGTGCATACCCGGGGGACACCGGCAGACGACTCTGCTTGCGAAACATACGATAAATGTGAGCCTGGCTAATAAAACAGGCAGGCTGTAATGGTGGCCGCGTTATACAACCCATTACACGCGAATGCCGGCGCGTGCGGCGGTCCAAGCGTGCCCTGAGGGGCTTCTGGAAGCGGGCAACTTAGAGCGAATGTAGCGCTAGCGTTCGTTTGCTACGGAGACCCGCCGGAGACAGCCCGGCTCACGCCCCGATGTTGAGTATCGCTTCTCGGCCTTTTGGCTAAGATCAAAGTGTAGTATCTGTTCTTATCAGCTTAATATCTGATACGGGGGACATTGTCCCCCAAGATATTAAACTATTTTTTGGAACAGGGCCGAGTGCTCGGGGCTTGCTCCACCTCGGCCGCGGGTTGGCCTGGTATCGCACTACCTCCAGGATCGGCCCACCAATAAACAATTCAAAAAGTATTTAACAAAGCACTGTGAACAAGCAGTGTATGATGACCAAGCGGCATAAACTTTGGCACGGCTATTGCTGATCGTGTGTGCTTAAGTGTCAAAACATTGTGTATATATAATTCGTTTTTATTTGTAGATGCGTCGAGTGGGGTAGTACTTTTCCAAGTGTTCGTCAATAAACTGGCTTTTGCATTGTTGTTACTGGTCGTAGTTAAGGGTCAATGTCCTATAGACATTGTGCCGTTTCGTGCAACGCTCGATCGTCTGCAGGTTCTACTACCACAATCACGTGTATGTGAATGAGCGGCCGACGGAACGAAAGATTCTACAACGAGTTTAATTAGGCATTTCGACGCAGTTGTTTGCGTTGTGTAACATGTCGTGTTCACACTGTGCTTATCATATTATGTCGCAATGAAATTCTCGTTTTGCCAATGCACCACGTGTCCTTGATGAGACGATTGGTATCTTTCCCGTTTGATGCCAGTTGAAGTCTAGTCGAGGACCAATAGAACGCTGCTCGGCATGTTTCTTAGTTCATGGTGGTCTGAAACGCGCGGACGAGCCAATCAACGATATATATATATATATATATATATATATCAATGGTCGGTGGCGGGGCGATCTCAGCAGGCCACGCTGGTAATCTAGCCGAGGCGAAGAAGCTCGCAAAACACGCCTCAATAGGTTACCCACATGAGTTTCAACCGCTAGCGTTCGAGACCTTGGGCGGTCCAGGCAACCTCACTCGCAAACTCCTTCACAGAGTCGGTGAGCAGCTAAACCTCGCAACCGGAGACAAGAGATCTGCGGTTTTCTTGAGACAGCGCCTTGACCTCAAAGTCCAACGCGGAAACGCGGCGTCCGTCCGGGGCACGCTGCTGAAGTGGTCCCAACCCACTCTATACGAGTAATATCCTAGTGCACACGTTTGCGGGAGACAATTGTAGCTCCATTTGCATTCTTAATAAATCAACTCCTACCTGTATATATATGTATATATATATGTGTGTACATGTACAGGGTGGTCCGGGGCTGTGTGAAGTGGAATATGTGAAACTGTGGAGCTTCTTAGAGGAAATATTTTATCCTTTTTATGTTCCTATGCCAGGCAAAAACACCAGTGCCACAAATTGTAGTAATTTCACTCTCACTCCAAAGCAAGACTTCGCAGAGACCATGCTCCATTGGAAAAATGTTTGCTTTAACGAGCTCTGCAGTTCCATTTATCGCTCTTCACATAGCGCTGGACCACCCTGTATATGTATATATATATATATATATATATATATATATATATATATATATATATATATATATATATATATATATATATATATATATATATTAAGACAAATGTTTATATGCGGTTGCCAGAACCGGCGCCATCTGCTGGCCACCCACAGTAACAGTTAGTAATAATTTCGACCTAGTGCAGATCGTATTCTGGTCATATGACTTTGGTAGTATTTGTGTGCTGTACGATTGAACAGAATTGTGTTAAAATTTGGCATCATGGACTTGAGTAAACAAAAGCGCATAACGAGTCTGTTCTGAAGAAGTTTTTGTCCCTCGTCGTGGGTTTGAAACACAAAAAGCGATTCAATTCTGAAGCTGCTTTTGTCGATTGAAATATATATTTATATATTTATATATATATATATATGTATAGATAGATAGATAGATAGATAAATCGAATAGATACATAGGAGATTATATCTTCTTTAAGGAAGAGCCGGCTGTCATGGTCCCGAAGGGTCTTAAGTTAGATTTTCTTTGGGAGGGATATAGTTGGGTGGTTTCAGGGCTGTCTCATGCGCATGCGTCATTCTGGCAGGCTAGCACAGAGAGAGCGAGAAATAAGAGAGAGCGATTAAGTATGTGGGACTAGCATCGGTACTCAACCCTCGCCCACCCCCGGACGTTCGGAATTACGCGGCATTTCCTCGACAGGGCCCAGATAGAGGCAGGCCAGGCCTGTCTATCTAAGCCTGTACTCTAAAACAAACAAATACTCACACACACACACAAATTCAGGCCGCTCAAAAGCAACATTAGATAAAACGTGGTTTCCTGTTGTTGTTGTTGTTGTTTAGTTGTGTACACGGGAGCGTATGTGGCTGCGGTTGTGTTTAGATTGTGTCCAGGCTGTAGCCGTTATTGTTGTCATTGTCGGTCGTCGTGTTCATGTGATACGTTCAGTGGTACGGCGCGGTAAACACTGCATGCTGGATTCACGTGTTCGAGCAACATATCGAATACTTTACTTGTTTCTGCAAGCGGCAGTGGTAGCGTAGTTACTACACGTTACGCTACGAGAAACAACTAGCTGCGTTTCGCCGCACTCTTTGATCAATCAGATTGATGACCGGTTAGTATTACCATCACCACCAACAACAAGTACAACAACAACAACAAGTGTACAACAATTACAAGTACAACAACTACAAATAACACAACAACAACAACAAACACAATTGTGAGAATGGCGAGTATCCTGTGTGATGGGGAAAGAGAGTGTCGGTAGCAGCACACATAGATCAGTCTGGATGGATGGATTAAACTCGAACCCAGTGACAGTTGGCCAGATCTCGTAGAGATTGCTTCACGCAATCAACGAGTCGTCAGTTCTACAACACAGTTGAGTTGTTATGATTTTTTTCTGACGTTCTGATATATTTCTGACGAATACCGCGCCAGTGCCACCCCGATCGCCGACAACGACCGTCTATTCTATAACGGCCACCCACCCACTGACCAGCGAACGCCGAATCGAATACGAGCGCAACTTTCGACAGCGCCTCCAATTTGCTCAGACGCGGATCGGTGCACGATCGTCTATCGGCAAGGAAACCGTGGCGGCCTCAAAATGGTGTTCTATTTTACCACTACTGGTGAGTAGTCATTGCCCAATGCTACACAATACAACAGCATTTAATATGTTGTCCATGCGTCCGTGAGATGGCTCGAACACTGTTTATTATTAGCTACGGATTCATTCGATTCATAGAAGAGACGTTGACGAAATAGATCAGACGCGTTTATCGATACATCTGTATCAATTACAAACTTTGCTACTGTCGACCGGCAGCTTTCTAACAGGTTTGACAACTGTATGGGCTCTAGAGAGAGGACGGAAGGCCAGACATTATGAAGAAATGAACATATATATTGTCAAATTTACATATATATATATATATATATATATATATATATATATATATATATGTATATCACTCTATCCAAATAAACATTTACAATTTTATTTAACTCAACACGTGGTGTAAACAATTGTATATATATATATATATATATATAATTTAAAGTCACACCTATTATCCCGTCAATGATGGGTACACTAGTCTGCCTAAATTGATTCTCTCGCATAGAGGAAAACAAAAGTAATTTAATTCCGGCTGCACTTTTTCCCAATACAAATGTAACTGTAGTAGGTTTAAATTACTATCGACTTCTTGCAATATTTGAAAATATATGAAAGAACATACCCGTTGTAAATGTGCATATAATAAATAACCTTGTTAAAAAAAAAAAATATATATATATATATATATTTACACAGACTGGACGTTAAGCGCGTGCCGCTATGTGCATACGAGAAACTAAGGTGGCCTCTTAATACATTTTCAGTAACAAAACCTCCTACGGAACTCTACATGGGAGCCGATAAGCACGAAAGTAAGCTAACTTTAATCTTACTTAACTAATTTATTAGCGCCTGTTAACAACCACTCTGTAGTTTGTGTTGCTACTGCATTTGGTGTTTTAATTACTTAATTACTTTTTTTTGTGTTATGATTTATCTTAGATCATTTGATACTCTACAGTGGTGACCATATACAAAGAGTGAAGATGATCGCCTGTGATTTTACACTTTTTATAAGAACGATGAGGCCTAGTTGAGTTTGCATCTGTAGTTAAGCGAGTAAAATATTCGTACGTATACAAAGGTATCATATATCCAGCCTCCGGATGATTATATATATATATATATATATATATATATATATATATATATATATATATATATATATATATATATATATATATATGTATATATAGTGTAATGCTTCTGACCAGTTGACTGCGATCATGGCGCCATTAGTTATTCAGAACAATCTAGAGAAACGCCGTTCGTTTGTTAGCGACAAATGGTATGCTACAACTTAATGTGGTAATTGTCGTTGTCATGTGTGTATCGCGTTTCTAGCTTCCTCTATGTACTCACTTATTTTATCACTCCATACTAGGCTTTAAATATGTGATTGTACCTGGTTAACTTTTCGCGCATTGTATGTGTTCGCACCGTTGTCGTACTGTAGATGAAGAGCTGATTCGATGGGGTTGGCCCGAAGATGTATGGTTCCACGTCGATAATCTGTCCTCAGCTCATGTCTATGTGCGCCTCAAACCCGTGAGTACTAATTTATCGTACATTTTATTGATGCATATAAACTTCATGCCAAAGTTTAGATATATGCGTGCATATGTATCGCAAAACTACTTACATATGTGTACATACGTGATTTGTTATTATTTCTAATAACAACATTTGTCTAAATGTTATTATTTTTTCATGTTTAAATGTTATTATTTCAGGGTCAAACGCTGGATGACATGTCCGAAGACCTAATCACAGATTGTGCTCAACTCGTCAAGCATAACTCTATCCAGGTATGCACACTCACATCTACGTAGAACAAACATTTCGTATCAGTTGAACGGACATATGGTGTGCTCGTTCCTCAAGGTTTCGTAATGACAAGTCTTGCTCTTTCCGCTTTGAGTGCAACGCCGCTTCGCCACGTTAGTGTTCCGAGTCGACATCCCAGACCAGAGGTAAACAAGCGTGTATCCGCGAGAGACGCGACGGACGAGGCTAGGTGCTATTGGTGGGAAGACAGCGCCGCCAAAAAGCTCCAGGCCTGGGAGCCTGTCGGCGAAGGCCGTGGCGACTCCTTGTTTTCGTCGTTTGTCATCCCTCTGTGAAACAATTTTCACTTACTGCCGTTACCCTACGATCCTGTTAATGCAGCTGACTCCCGTATGGTTCGGAGATCCGCGGCGATCACGTCCGGGTCAAGATCGGCCAAGACGAGGTCGTCTAGGTATAATACGACGAGGTTATTTTTCAGTCGGAGAAGAATCGGTTTGAGGAGCAAGCCGAAAAACAGAGGTGCACCTGGATTTCCCTGTGACAACCGGACGCCGACGTGATGCATATGTTCCCAAAGCAGATCGGCGTGGGTCTTGCGACGAGAAGTGGACGTTTTCAAACTCAGACGCGTGCTTGCCAACTTAACGTATCATCGGGCCTCGGAGAGCTAAAGGCGTTTTTGAAGTGAACTTTGACAGCCGTGCACCCGGGTCTTATCTGTAGGACGCTGCGCGTAGAGTGGATGGCAGCCTTGGCTCCTGACTTGATGCCGTATCCTAACTGGTGAAGTCGTTGCTGCTCTGCGAGGCGGCATTGGATGCACTTGAGGGAATTTTAATTGACATTTTGTCTGAAGGCGGATCCTATAGTGATATGTCTTAAGCCACCGTGTTTTTCTTGTGACCGAATAGCTATGCATTAGCCGTGCTCTGAATAGCGCGTTCCGAGCGGTGATGATGTCGCAGATCCTCGCTAGAGCGCGTATGAGACGCGATAAAACTCGGTGATCGTAAAATGGGCTGCCGTCCTGGACCCCAGCTACTTTTAGTGGATAAGAGTCTCTCATTAGGAGCTGACGGTTGCCAGCTTTGCTTGTGCATAATGCATTTTCCGAAACCTCCGAAAAAGGTGTAGGAACAGTGCACAGAGGCCGGCCCTGTGAGAGGTCACGAACGGGCAAAAGGTGCACATTCGGGGTTTGTGACGAAAGAGCACATTCGGGGTTTGTGCTAAGTCTGGTACGCTGGGCTATCGCCCCTGGCGTTTGATTCTCCATTTTGTCATTAGCGCCCCTATGGGTGGGCAGTCCTGGCGTCCGGTAATCGCCCCTATGGGTGGGCAGTCCCGGCGTCCGGTAATCGCCCCTATGGGTGGGCAGTCCCTTCGTGGAGGGCGTCCGGTAATCGCCCCTATGGGTGGGCAGTCTCTTTGTGGAGGGTGTTCGGTAATCGCCCCTATAGGTGGGCAGTCCCTTCGTGGAAGGCGTTCGATAATCGCACCATGGACACTGGTGGAAACCTTGGGATAAGGCAGCGGCGGGGCCTGCAGGCTGGATGGCAGATGACGAAGCAGTAGGGGCTGATAAGGACGACGGTGTACGGAGATTCCGGGGTTTCTAGGAAGTCCTCTGGCTGGCTGGTCATTGACTATTATTGCTTCGATGAAGGGGACGTCGCTGGGGGCTGCGTGGGCGTTCCCGGAGGACCAGGTGGCCGCTACTCCGCACGAGGCCCCTGGAGTCAGTTATAGAGAGCGCTGGCGTATTCAGCGCTTTATGACCTCTGGGCAAGATCGGCGAGTTCCAGAAGAACGCGACGACAGCCTTTGTGATCACGCCCGAAAGGACGTGTGAGATGATCCTGGTTGCCATCTTTTTCAGCTGAGCACTGACCGTCTCCATCACTCGGGCCATGATTGAACCGGTGAGAGCCTCAACGTCCAAAGTCGAGGGAGGCGGAGCTGGGACAGCCGGAGTACGCTCGAGTGTACTGAGGAAGAATCACCTTCGCCCGCCACCGGCGTAAAACCTACCACTGCGGAAGTTTTCGTCGGCGTTGACCTGATTTACGGCCTGGATTATAGGCGTCATTTTCTGGGATGATTTCCGAGGAGTGATCGATCGATTCTGGTTGTAGATTATCCGGAGGCGGACTGGGCATCAGCTATGCTTCGCCGAGTGGGGGCTCTGGTACAACAGGTCTCGTTTGAGAACGTCTTGGACAGGTAGCCGGGCTTAGTGCACTGACGTCAGGCATCTATAGTAATAATCACTTACTGTAGTTCCAATACAGAAGGTCGTGGCGGTAAACAGTCGCGATTCTGCCGATCGAGTATTTTTGTACGTTTCTTGCTTGCTTGTACGGTGTCCACTTTCATGTTATACCCAACGGCATTTTTCATTTTCGTATCCGCATTGTGTTCGGGAGTCTAGGGCAACAAACAAAACCACGTCGACGTTGTCTATACCATGTGGAGCAATCTGAAGAAAACGCCAGGGATGGAAGCCGGTCAAGTGGGCTATCACGACGAGAAGGCCGTTCGCAAGGTGCACGTCGAAAAGCGCCTCAATGCCATCATTAATCGACTAAATAAAACAAAGGTGAGCTGCTAACAGTAGTTTCTGTATTTTTGCTAATCTAAGAATGTCGAGCTCAATAAATTGCAGCTTGCCCAATTTACTATATATATACATATATATATATATATATATAAAGTGTGTTGCAAAAAATTAGCAACTCATGTTTTTTTGTGATAATTTCGGCTTGGTTTATTTGAATGGCTTGAAATTTTAAGCGCATAATGTACATGACGAAACATGAGTATAGTGTTGATTTCATTGCAATCTCAACATCGGTTCATACAAAAAATAAAAAAGTGTGAAAAAACAGTGTTGCAAAATATTAGCAACAATAGCGCCTTACAGCGTATTCGATTCTTAGCAGGGCTGTATGACTCATTTGAAACAACATATTTTATTCTAGAAACGGGTTTTTCGTCCCTTCTTCTGAACCAAATCGTAAACTCGGTCTTTCATGGAGTTAATGAGCTGTTGTAAATACGAAAGTGGAATATTAGTCTATGCTTGCTGGACAGCTTATTTGAGGTCCGACAAATGATTATATTGTCGACCATTTGCGTAAATCTGCTTTACCAAATGTCCCCAAAGATTTTCAATAGGATTCAGGTCTGGACTTAATGCCGGCCAGTCAAAAAGTGGCACTCCTTGTTCTTGAAAAAAGGCTATAGTGCTAGCCGAGGTATGAAACGTGGCGTTGTCTTGTTGAAAAACTGCGTCAGGTCCCCCAATTCTTCTGAAGTGGGCTTCTAACTGGGAACCGACAATGCGCTGGTACATGTCAGAATTGTTTCGGCCCACAATCTCGACTAGATCAGACTTCCCATTATATCCAAACGCGCCCCAATATTTCACAGAGCCACCACCGGCCACACGTTTCGAGAACCATTTAGGTTCCTTCCGTAAGTCGTGCCAATAGTACTGACAGCCGTCAGGGCCATCGAGATTAAATTTCCTTTTATCCGAGAAGACGATGTTTTTCCACTCGTTATCCCAAGTTTGGTATCTATGCGAAAATTCACGCCGTGCGACAATGTGCTTCGGTTGCAGTCGCGGCATAAGCTTCCTTTTCGCGTATCGCACGTTTTGTCAGAACTTAACACTCGGTACACTGTGGATCGGTGCACTGGCACTCCCAAAGTAGTCCTGATCCTGGAAGAAGACATTTGGTCATGAGTAGCCAACTGTATGATCCTTCGCCGATCTCGAATAGTCAAAACTGGCTTACGCCCACTGTTAGATCTGCACCTTTGGTTCACTCCAGGGTGTAAGAACCTGCTGATGGTGCTCTTATGCCGTCCTAATCTGGTTGCTATAGCAGTTACTGTATGACCGAGCTCAGCATATGCCTCAATTCTTGTCTTTTTGTTATCCGAAAGATCCTTTGTACGACCCATGGTTTAAACATAAGATTCGTCGTTAGTTCGGAACAACGACTAAGCTGTAGAATATTTTGCAGCTATATAACGATTGATTTAGCTAGACAATATTCCTGACATTTCATCCCTGGGATCGAATATCAGCTGTAGTATCGACTATCCTTTACAAACAAGAGCTGTGTTGTTAGCATGTTATTGTTGCTAATATTTTGCAACACTGTTTTTTCACGCTTTTTTATTTTTTGTATGAACCGATTTTGAGATTGCAATGAAATCAACACTATACTCATGTTTCGTCATGTACATCATGCGCTTAAAATTTCAAGCCATTCAAATAAACCAAGCCGAAATGATCGCAAAAAAACATGAGTTGCTAATTTTTTGCAACACACTTTATATATATATAAGCGTTTAACTAGAGCGGTACTACTCATATATTATGCAGTGTACGGTGGTCGCGTAAACGTACAGACCATTAGTGCGCTAGTTTAATATCTTTTGTAACGCCTAAGAACGGGCCTTACGTGCGGTGTTCCTATTGAACTTTATTTGAGGATAATCAGGTAAATGCTAGTTTTTTGTTGTTTAGCTAGCGTTGACTTCTCATACCTGTTGTTTATACGCATCTTCCTTTCCCGTGCAGACGGAGGGTCATCCTGATCTTCGTGAGATGCGAGAGGAACGTGATCGGAGGGACAGGGCAGCTAAACGCGAGGAAGAGCGTCTTCAGAAAGAGCGCGAAAAGGAGGAAGCCAAGACGAGGGAAGAACTCAAGAAGCTAAAGAGCTATGATTCCCTCATGAAGCCCGAGAAAATGACGACTAACGCAGACGCCGCAGGGTATGACTCAGACGACTTCATGTAGTAAGTACGTCGTAGAAATAGGCGGTACCAGATGAGTGGTGTTGACACTCGGGGGGGGGGGGGGGGGATGTAAGCGGGTTCGGTACGCACGTTGATATGAGATTGGTTTAAGGGGAACCTACAAAACGTCCCACTATTGCAAAACGGTATGTGGACCGTTTTGCAGCAGTGGGAAGCTAAATATGTGTCTAGACTTGTACGTCTGCATAAGTTCGCGGGAATGCAATGGTAGGGAACATGTGAGAAAAATGAGTCGAAAAGAGGAAGTACTAAAATAAAATGCCTCAGGCGCGTTTAAGACGTTGAAGCCCAAGTCGACATACTAAGGATGTGACTCTCTCATCGGTAGCAGCAACAGCACAAGCGGTCAGACCCGTGTATGAGATCATACACGAGCACTATACACGAATGAAACGCAGTAAGCTGGGCGCGGAAAGTCGCTGTCCAGCCTGGTGGCGGCCTCACCCAGCTAAGTTCAGCCTCGTTCCTTTGCTGTACAGTTAAACTGGGGTGTGAAAACGGTTGGAAAATATGCAGTCTTAAATACTATAACGCCGCACTAGAATTAAGGCTGCATTGTTTGTACGATGTTACGTGGCGGGCAGTGAGTGACCTGATAGTGAAACAGAGAGCAGGGAACGATGTTTATTTAATGTAAGTGTTTTTGTTGAATGGTGTACAGAAGTTGAAGCATTTATATTCTTAATAAATTGAAAGGATTAAATGGTTGGTCGTTCTGATACGTAGGTACGCATGAATGGTACGTTGATGTTCGATCTGAAATAATAAAATGCGACATTTCGCCTGCCTACGAAGGTGATGTGCAACTAAATACTTTTACCGAAGTTTTCTCAGTCACCATTTTTCCGTTGAAAAAACTAGGTGCTGTTTGTAGAATTACATTTCTACTACCAGCAGCGTGTATCGTGTATTTGCAAGGTAAACTATATATGGGTATGAACCTAAGTGTATATATATAGATATATTTATTTATTACTTTCTACGTAGCAATATTTTGTAGTAAGTCATGTTGCCGAGAAGTCTTTTTCTACTACTAAAAATAATCCCTCATATTCGTCGGGACTGCTTCTTACGGATATAAAGAAACACGCGGTCAACTTGTTTTCATATTACGACTGTTGGATCATTTATTCCTCTGTTTTTGTATACGATTTCTGTATCGCTCTCTCTCTATTCTTCAGACTTGTCGTCTCATCGCCTCCTGTCGGCTTCCCTGTTAGCCTATGTTTCGACTTCGCATGCCATTTGACCTCTGCTCTTTTGTGTCAGTTCTGCTAACTCGTGTCATACGAATAATCATATGAACGATGATGCCCCCATGTTACTACTCTCTGCCTTACATTCATCTTGTCTGACAACGAACGTGTAATTTCGTGACATTTTCTCTTTCTCTGATCCGCTGCGCGTCCGTCTCTCTTTCTCTATTTACTCACGGTGATGACAACGGATGTGGCGTGGTAATTATCAGTCATCATCATCATTGCCATCATCACTAATCATCATTCTCTCGAATTGGTTAGCGTCCAAGCTCCGCAACTCAACATGGTCGTTTGCATAGACCCCACACCTCAGCAAACCATCCATCGCGGCTAACCACTTTCAATCCGTTTAGCTCTTAACATTCGCTTTGTATTTGTTTGCTCCCTGTACGTGTCTCGATGTACTTCATCCGACATATTGACTGTTTGCCGTTCAAGTTGCAATTCAAGGTGATACTGATATTATTGTTCTTCTTCTTCTTCTTCATCTTCTTCATATTAGTATAGTGTCATTAATATTACTTATTGTATCGTATAGACGCCATTAGTGTATCATTTCAATGCTAGCAATTCGTACTAATGCTTGTATTGTAGTATCATGATCATCATCATCATCATCATTATTCGCTTTCTTTCTTTTCTTCGCTCTCTTTCTCAATAAATCTGTTTATCTATCTAGCTCTGACTCGTTGGCTACTCTTGATCAGTTTGCGCCTCCTATCGCGCTGCACATCGTGTTCAGTGTTTGTTGTTGATATTATTCTCATCAACGCTATCGTGGTCGTTGACGCTGCTTCTGCTGCTGCTGCTGCCGCGGCCCTCAATGTATGACTCTTACTTCTAGTAGTATCACCAAGGCATTTATTTGTCGTTAGGGTATCAGTCGCTAGTCCGCTAGGCGTCGCGGATTTTACAGGGTTTAACTAGAATATCGTCTTCTCGATACTCTCATGCTCACGCACATGTATCTATGTGTATGTATGTATGCATATATATATATATATATATATATATATATATATATATACATACATACATACATAGAAGCGATCTAACAAGTCTTTGTCAAACGTTTGGGCGTTTGCTTTTGCCTTACTTAAAACAAGCCTTTCTTGACTATGAGAGGTTGGTTCTCTCTCTGAGTACTACAGAGAGTACGCGTGCTGTCGTGGTTATGCGTGCATGCACACATGCACGCACAATGACGCGCCACTACAACTACAGCATTTACTCGTATCGCTACCTCGACACTACTATTATTATTATTATTAATAGAATTGTTATTAGTGTTATTGTAGCACTAAGTAGCGACGATGATGATAAACCCAGCGTCGCAACGGCTTCGGCCAACAATCATGATGATATCGGCTGCTCAGAGTTTCATCACGGAAATCAGTAGTGGTGCAAAAGTTTCAGCGTCTCTTTCTACACACATACACTATTTATATATATATATATATATATATACGAATGGAAAAACTTTGTCTCCTGCCAGGCTGTTCATGAACTAATTAAATAGTTATTGTTGCTCGTCTATAACACAAGTATACGACAATCGCCGCTTTATATTCAGCGCCATAGTCTATGTATAATCATCCACCGAGGCATGACATACAGGAATAGGCCACTGTAGGTGTGTGTATGTATGTATGTGCATGCACTCCGTTACCCAAATTAGTCGAACGAAGAAACGGACTAACTATTTCGTTCTGGCAGTCCATCGCACCTAGTCGTGATCATAAGCATAGGCCAACTGGCGAAGGCAGCGGCTGAGGCAACCAACAATTATGCAGCAGACGGCAAGGACGTATATATATAATATACCAGGAAAGGAGCTACGTCATCATCAAGCGTACTATTTGTGTGAAAAATGTGGAAGCATTCGAGAGCAAGCGTCATCCGCGCACATTCGCAAGCATTTGAGTAGCACAATGCCTCACCAAGCGAGGGAGGCATATATACACACGTGTTATTCACGAGCATCTAGATCACCAAAAGAAATAAAGCAACAAGTTGCCTAGTAAGCTAACAACGTCGACATGTATGTGCTTGTTATTGCGTTCTGCATGTAATGCACGTGTATGTTGCGGAAAGGAAGGGGGGCAAGCAGAGTGAATCGAGTGAGCGAAACTCGTCATTGTCGACAACTCTCTCTTTCTTCGGTCCTAGCCTATTGAGCGGTGATTGAGTGTGCGCGAGTAGACCGAAGGTAGGCCAAAGTTCGCGTGAAGAAGGAGTTAGCGTCAGCCGGCCCCGTAGCCTTCGCGTGCGCCGCGACTATAGGAGGAGGTTGGACTCATCTGCCAGCATGGGGTTCTACGTATTATATGTATATACAGCTTTTTCGACGCCCCGCCGGTGCTCCGCGATATATCACTGTATAGTAGTAGTAGTAGTAGTAGTAGTTTATCCTCTTTCTGCTGCTGCTGCTGTTACTTCGTTTGCGGTTCCGAGACCGCGTGAGTCGAGACGAGTACCAAACGCCACCGTACCAAATGGATAGACGCGCCACCCGAAAAGCGTGCATGTGTCGTATTACAGCATCGAGGATCGATGCGGTGGTCGCAGCTGCAGCCGAACCAGCTGCAACGAACAAACGAAAGCTACCACCTTCACATTATTGTGCCTGTCCTAAACGAGAGAGTCGCTTTAGCTTACGATCAACGTTTAAGGAATTGGTCGGTCAGTCCGTCAGTCACTCACATTGTTATTTATTATTGATTCGCACACTTACGCATACGCATACATACAATGAGCTGTGGACTGCTGGCCAGTCTCGCGGAACGAACTCTACCGCGCGGCGATACTATGATCACTCTCTGTGGTCATAGTGGATTTGTGGATTAGACAGAGAGAGGGAGATAAAGAGCAAGGGGATAATGGTAATAATCCGCGCAAGTGTTTGTTACTTTCACATGGTATAACCTTGCGTCGCGCCATCGGCTAAACATAGCGCACAGTATTCTACTGCGAAGTTGTGTGGGTGCAATGCACGTTGTTGTTGTTGTTGCTGTATGTGGATGCCTATATCCATAATGAATGGAAGTAAGCGTTGAAGGCTAAACGGGAAAATCTCTCCCCGACGACGGGAGTTTTAAGCAATCGCTAAGGGTCGCTCTATTTAAAAGAACAGAAAAGTATTGTAGCTCGTCAGCCAGCTTCTCATACAACTCGTCTCAATTCTACTTCCGCCGACGGCCATAAGCACATCATATAGGGTGGTGGCGTTTCTTCTTGTCTGCCACATTTGCACCGCTCGCTGGTTCACCATACCCGCACCAAAAGAGCAGCGCCTCTTAAGTATAGGTACAACCATTGAAACGTCTGACCACTTCCTACTCGTTTTCTGCATTTGTTGTTGTTGTTGTACGACTGACTAGTTGTTTTTTGTATGACGCGTTGTGATATGACTGAGTACGGCTTTTAATCGAAATAATTGGCTGTACAATATTAATAATAACAGTAATAATAATGTAGTCCATTGTAGCCCATGTTTGCTTCACGGCAGTGATATTTCAGTAACACATTAACTTGCCACTTAATTAGCAATAAGTGGAATTCTATATTCACTTTATCGTCTATAAAGTGACTCAACAACGAAGCATAAATACATATGCAGAATTCGTGGATATGCGTTACGTGACGGACACATGGACGTCGCTGAATAGAAAACAAATGATTAGTTATGTGCATACGTAACACTAAAGACAAATATGGATCGAATATTGAATAATTTCACCACTTCCTCCACAGACCATAGTTGTGGTGGGGTAATAACAGTACTGTGCATGTACAAAGCATGTGGTGAGAGCGATCAAATTTAGTGAGATGCCGTGACAATTTCAGCCAAAATTTCGAGTGCTAGAATATGATTCATGTGTTATGCAACATTCGTATTGTATCACAACGTTGGGAAATAAGGCTCATGCACACACATATATATATATATATAGATCCTATATGCGCCCCTGAACCAGGAAGATATTTTGAAAACAGATAGCGCAGCATCAGTAAAGTCGTTCGTCCATACGCACGGCAATAATGCTGGTCGAAAATCTATGTTGATACCCTATTCTGTCTACTTTTCTTTTTTAAAGATGATATATATATATATATATAATTTTCAGACAGTGAATATTATTGTCAGTGGGAATAGGTTACGCAGGGACTCGCGCGATTCGGATAACTGAACGTCGTCTTACTGTAAGCTATAGAGGCGTTACGGGGTGCTAGGGCGTACTCTCTCTTTTAGTGTGCATCCAATAAACCAAATGGAACAGCGTCGCATAGGCGGCCTTGTTGTTAAATTGGTGTTCATAGCTTGACGCGCAGGCGAACAAAGTTGTATTTTTGGATGAGCTGTAGAAAAAGCTGCAGGGGGGTCGCTGCAATAGCGACTGCGAATGTCAGTAGGTCAGGTAATTAGTGCAATAGGATACTGCCGTAAATGTCCTTTCACGTCGCAGGTCGCAAAACTAGAACGTTAAACGCGCTTTTCACGCGTGAATCATATGCACATATGTATACGATTTACACGCGGATTTATTACGCGCTGTATGTATGGATATGCTTCTCGTCATGCTTTTCGGTTAGTCTCGTGTCGCGGAATGTGCAACAGAAGCACTGTTTCGTTTCGGTAACACGTTTTTTTTCTGGGAAGAAGTGCTCCTTAGTCTCGATCAAACACGAGTTATTGCAGCGGGCGGCGGTGTAGCTGTAGCTTCACTCGTGTGCGTTTTGTTTGCCGGGGCTAATTCCCGGCAATTAAACTGGCCGAATCATGGAAATGCACCAAACATATTTTTAATGGCAGCAACGCCCATACTAACGACTAAGATCCGCCCCACACTAAGTAAGTTCTAGAGAGAACGACACAAGCAGGCGTCTGCCTAGCAGTGTATATATATATATATGTGTGTGTGTGTGAATGATCGTAGAGAGGGTTGCCGCACGAATGACCTCTTCTTGTAATAACTCAGTAACGACGCAATCGCTTAAATCCAAAAAACTTCATTTCTGTACAACGAATATATACACACACTGAAGTAATGATCTAGCTAAGCATTTATGAAGAAGTCTTTTAGTTTTCGGCACCCTGAGTAGTGCTATAAAATGTTTAACATAACGGATAATGGAAAACCGAGCTGAGACCAGTACGCTATCAATCGCTGTTGGACACAAACGCTGAGTCAACAGAGATATATATACGCAATGAGCTCTGGAATGTTCAATGCTACTTCGAATGCTCTCTCCGTCGCTTTCCATCTCTTTGTATATTGTTCTTTCTACATTGTTCCTCGTAGGTGACTAGCGGCAATCTCCGTCTTGTGGGATACCGAATGCTGTGTACTGGATTGGCTAGATTATCCTAGTGTCTGTCAGGAAAGTTTCGAGCTTCTTATTCTCTTTATCGTTGAATCACTTGGCCTTCGATCCTTTTCGGTCTCATTCTCCTTTATCTTCCCCGGTAATCAAGGTCCATTCATAATGGGGAGACAAAATGTTTCTACTTTACTGAATGTACATAATGTCACGCCCGAATTCAAGTTGTGCAGACGACATGCAATCGGACTGGTTGTGCAAGATTTCGGTGGCAAACGCATTCCGATAATTTCGTTCGTTATACATGACGGTCTAAGCTTGTCTTGATGCATGAATGTATGCAGCACCGCAGTTTTTTGGTAAGGTTTACACACGCACACTGGGCAGGCACAGCGTCCTCCACTTCAGTTAGTTACCGTTTCCGGACCGCCGAACTAAGAAATATTAAGTTTATTCGCTGACACCTTCTTTTCCCGTCCTACCTCGTTAGGCTCTGTTAAGGAGACCACAAAGAAGCGTAGGGCTGGCTTCCGTACCACTTACTCTTTTTCATTTTCCTTCTGACATTTAAAAAACGCAAACAAGAGCACGTTGTTTTAAGTTTCTTTTCCTCACTTGTCCCTAACTCGTCTTCCCGCCACGTAGCAGCCCTCCTGACAGCCACTGCGTGGCTTGGTAAGACGAAATCTGATAGAAGCTATTATTATTATTATTATTATTATTCGATCGCTAGATACGTAGATCGACGGATTACTT
This sequence comes from Dermanyssus gallinae, assembly GCA_003439945.1. Classification (NCBI taxonomy): domain Eukaryota; kingdom Metazoa; phylum Arthropoda; class Arachnida; order Mesostigmata; family Dermanyssidae; genus Dermanyssus; species Dermanyssus gallinae. Next base: position 246,559 of record QVRM01003689.1, on the reverse strand, counting down.
CGTCGATCTCGTTCGGTCAACAACAAAGTACCTCTAACTCTGTCTGCCTACAAATCCACAAACATCAGTCATTGGTAGCTAGCTTGCTGAGGTCCTCGTCGGCGACTGCAACAGCAGTTACCACTACCACCTCACTACCACTTGTGACCGGTAACCTTTTCGTGTTTGCATGAATAAACATGCGTCGTTTTCACTGCTGTCCAACCCAGAGAGCCTGTGCGTAACTGAAAGTAAATGCTTGGTGGTGACGCGCATCTTCGTCATGAACGTTATCGCCGTTATCACCGGAACCACTATTCATTTTCGTTGCCACTGCCGACGCTACCATCGCACATTATTCTCTTCTTCTTGCTTTTCATTCTTAGCTCATCACCGTCACTGGTGTCTCCTGATAGCTGATCCGCTAAATGAATGCCACCGAGCCGCTATCCAGACTCAAACGTCCAGGCACTTGCTGTTCCGTATGCAGAAGCGGTAACGTCTGGCTGAACGTGACACAGTGATAACACGCTTTTCACAGAGACTCTTCACTCTTTGAAGATTCTACACCACATCAACTCCACTACATCTATTCGGAGCAAACTAACCAGCAAACCTTCAACTCGCTAATGAACAATAGTAGTAGTAGTAGCCATAGTACTCGTTCGTATATCTACACTGAATACGCCTGCTTTTTCCTAATTACACACGCAACCGCGTACACACGCTAGAAACTAGGAGAACAAAAAATAATACTACTAATAATAATAATAAAATTACAAAACGATCGTTTCTCCCTAAATCACTTACGAACGCCGCAAACCAGACGCACATTGACTCCCTGTCTATCTCTCTCTCTCGTTCTCTGTATCTCCCTCTCCATCTATCTCACACACTTTGCCTCTCTCCTCCACGGCGACTCTGTGCGTTCGGTGGGTCCTTGCGCATTGCGTTCTCTGTCGCTCTGCCACCGTAGTGCTGCTATGTTGTGCCGTGGTAGCGGCGGCGACGACGACGACGACGATAATGAGGAGCGTGGTAAAAAAAGATATTCTCCCTAAACGGCACTTATACGCGTTTTTCGTTTCCCCCCTTACTTCCTCCTTCCCGCCCTCTCTCCCTCGCTCCCCACTGTCTCGTTCTCTCTCTCTCTCCCTCTCGATCAATAACGCAGTGCTAGCCGTTACGACGCTATCGTAGACTATGTCGTATCGTATGTGTAGACTAAGTTGGCTGGTAGTAGTTGGTGGTAAGTAGTCTTGTCTCGAAGCAGTCCATCGTCGCTTGTTGAGTCGAACTACCAATGCTGACGTTGACGATCGCCCGCCGATCCATGTCGTTCCGGTGGATGCATGCATGTATGCTGGCTGCTGGCTTGTGGGCTGTCTTGCGGCCTGTCTCTTGCATGTTATGTGTGTGTGTGTGTGGGCGTGCGGAGACGTGTGGCCGGGCGGGCGGGCGTGCACGCGCGCTGTGTGTCTGTACGTATGCTTCTGCTCTAGCGAACAACGACGTCTCTCTGTCGTCACATTTAAAATGCGCTCGCTCCAAACGCGTCGAAGTTCGCAAAGCCATCGCTGTTGCCCTGCTGCTGCTGCTGGCCAACGGAAGCTGTTGCTGCTGGTGCTGCTGCAGTAGTGGCCGCAATACCGCTGGCAGCAACGCCACTACCACTACAACTAGTTGTCCCCGTGGGTGCGAACGGGTCATTGGCGAAAACGCTCGCTGCTGCTGCTGCGTCCGCCGACGGCACAGGGGGCGCAGGTGCCGCCCTAGTGGGTCCCTGGGGCCTACTGGGGGGCGCTGGCCTGGGGGGAGGGGCTTTGCTCAGACTGCTCATTCCTCCCCTCGACTTGGGTGGCAGCGCTGGTGTTGGCGACGTCCTAGCGGGGGCGGTGGCGGCAGCGGCGGCGAACGGGTCGCCTCCGAATGGATCTGCCGCACTGCCAGCGCCTGCCGACGACGAACCGAACGGATCCCGGCCGCCGAACGGGTCGGCCAACGCCGCGGCCGAACTCCCGCCCGCGGCGAATGGATCCTGTTCGGCAAACGGATCACGCCCTCCGAAGGGATCGGAAGAGAAGCCCGCCTCCTCAGCCAGCTTGGCCATTGCCGCCTCGTGCCGCTCGTGCAGCTCCTTCATAGTGACCTGTGTGTGCGCGGCGGCAGCAGCAGCAAACAACGAACCGACGAAAACGAAACCAACGTCGACAACGTACGCAGAAAGGCAAAAAGCAAAAAAAAAGCAAACAATACGCATATACGCATGTACGTGTCATTATTAGTAGTGAGCTCGCACCAAACCATAGCATATCATTCGATCATTTAGTCCTCCGTCCATCACACGGCGTCAGATGAGGCACGTTCGTCAAAAGTGGCCGAATAATATATATATATATGATATATATATATATATATATAAAATATTATTAGGTTATATTAAATAAATTTATATATATATATATATATATAATATGTATAGATATTATATATATTATATATATATAATATGTATAGCTCGTACCATGTGTTGAGCGGATAATTGTTCCTAAAAAATACAGACACCTAATCCGGAGAATATCTCTTTGAAAATACATACGTAGGTCGTGGTACGAAATTACTGTTAGAAATTTGAAACATATCATCCTATAAATACGGGTAAAACGTGTAAGACCTGCCCTACAGCTCAATAGCAACAATAGACGTTAACCATACCATTCAAGTATCAATATAATTCTGCCTTCTATAGTTTCAAAACGAGTGCATTTTAGGAGCGCATCTGTCAAATGAATCTTACCTTTCGAGACTCAATTTCGTCTTGAATTTTTTTAAGTTCCTCTGCCATTTCTGCTTCCTTAGGATCTTCCTGTTTCATCGAGGCTTCGATTTGAGCTTTCTCTTCTTCAAACGTTTTGCGAAGTGCCGCCACTTTTTCTTGTTCCTAGAACAGGATTATTTCAAATAAAATATTTTAGAGGGATATACATATAAAGGTTGTCCAAAGGAAAGGTCGACGAGGTAGGAAAAAAAAAACATATTTCCCATATATCAAATACCTTGTCCCGCCCAGCGCAATTTAAGAATACATTTGTAGCACAATAATCGTCGATACTTCGTGGTGCCTAAGTGCTTGGGGTCAGCCGATACGAAAAAGTCTACGGCTGTCGCATACGAGCCCCAACGGTAGGTTTGCTGGACAGACAGGAAATCACTTTGGTCACCGTAATCATTTGTCTCATAATCATCGATCTACTTACCTGACACGGGTTGCGGACGCTTTGTGTTGTTAGCTTAGCCGGATCATAAACACGTGAATATAGGTGTATAATGGCTTAGTTACGTGACCAACTAGCTCTGATGACGACGCAGCTGAAGCCCTGCCTGTCACCATTCTATCTTGTGTATGAGCGAGGTCGTGAACAGCACAAACCCACCATCGAGCACAGTCTGGTGCAGAATAGTTGTAAGAAGAATAGGAGGCGTCTAGCCTACTGGTCGCATTGCGAATCCACGGAGAATAGATACTCCCACTTAACGATCGTTTATAATCAGAAGCGGCTGCTATCCCCCTATTCTTGTGGCAGTCGTCAGGAGCCACACACACACGCCTGACACAGAGCACGCCCACTCGTTGAGCATGCCGCATATGCTACTGAATGGACAGCGTCAAAGCTAAGCCTAGCACTCACCCGGCCGCTTAAGCACGCTTAAGTTAGCGTAAATACAATGGGTGTGCTGAGCCAGTATAAAAAATGCGGAAACAAAGTAGGGTGCACTTAAGAGCAAGGTTCTGCAGAGTTCTGCATACAAAAACGCTTTGCAAATGTGGTATACTTGACCACAACAGATATGTACACACCTGATGTCGATAACAATCCTACAGAACAAGTTCTACATCGAGACGAATGCCGGCCGCCGCCGCCGGGCACATATGAGCAGCGAGCTTCTTTTTGCTAGTGGTTATAACTAGATAACCAGTTAAGGAAACGCCGCTGCAGTACTGGGAGAGTGTCTATCGTCATTTTGCAATACCTCACAGTTTAAACCACCAACTTTGTAGTGAGTAAATAAAAGAGAGATACCACTGAACAAACGTGAAGTAAGTTACGACCATTCAAACATATTTAAGACCAACTGACAAAGCTCGTAAAGTTAGGTTCAGGTTGTCAAATCTCAAGACAATGCAATCTTGTCATTAGACAAGACAAGACCAAGACAAATCTCAAGTTCGCTAGATAGAATTTCAGATAAATCGCTCGTACGGTAGAACAGTCAGGGTCAGGCTAAAATCTCCTATTACGCTGCCGTTCCAGCTTGGAATGGCAGGACCGCATAGCCTACGTCGCAGAATTGACATGACGCCTGGATACTTCTTTTCAAAGAAGCTTTGGAACAGAGCGGCATATGATTGCTACGAACTCTCCACGTAACGCTATCGACGGTATTTATACATACTGATTCATGGAAATGGGCATTAGAACGAACGTCATGTCATATCACGCACAAAATCTCGACGGTTCCGTGCCGCACACTAAATAGCAAAGTGTACTGTATATATATATATATATATATATATGCATGAAAGGTACATGTATTTGAATTTTTTCTTGCTGACCGTCTAAGCGGACACGGGCAACACGTTTCGTCAACCATATTGTACCAATGCAACACTTGGTGGCAGCGTTAACAAGTATTTGGCTTTGCATTCGTCATACGTGTCTGGAATATTATACATCGATTGTTCTGCCTGTAATGCAAAAGTTGGCGTATACCTGCTCCCTGTAGGAACGTAAACTTACATCGGCCAGTTGTGCCTTGGTCTCCGTGAGTCTCTGCTCGAGGGCGCTCTTCTGTACGCCGAGCTCGGCCAGCTTCTTGTGAACTTCCCGTTTCTGCAGTTCAAGCTGCCTAACCATCGCCTGTATCTGTTCGAGTTCTCTTCGAGCAGCGGCCACCTCGGCTTCTCGGCGCTTTGCCTCCGCCTCGACTCCATCGACTTCTTCCTGAATGATACGTTTCTCACTGTTGTGTCACCGATCGTAGTCGACAGCACACATAACAACACAGCCACAAAAGCAGGCAAAACAGTACGTCAGTTACTTAGATGTACACTCTATTCAGTGGGCCTGATGGAAGCGATGGAGCATGTGTTGTGAACCAGGATCGCCTGATACTACTGTGGTAATTAATAAAATTAATAAATCCATATTTTCTAAACGTACCGCAATTCGATAAGAATGTGCTTTCTTGTGAGCAAAAGAGAAATGGCAACAATGGAAGCCTATCACTCACGCTAAATTACGTTTTTTCACCACTAAAAGCCGACGTCTGTTTGAAAATACAGAGAAAAACTCAATTACCAGGTGTGTGGCACAGATCGCCTACAGCAACTAAAGTCGCACAAAGTGATGGCTGAGGCGAAGCATCAAGCCCCAGCACCGCTGTAAAAACAGGCCTTCACCCTACGCCGACCATGCTGTGTGTCTGGTAGGATCGGAGAGAAATAGTGCACTGAGCAAATGAGCTTCTGCAAAAGAAGGAAACGACTAACAGGGAAAAGTATTGCCAGCAGCGCGATAGTTTAAAGCAAGCCGCAATAACCGCTGAAAAGTGCCCCGAACTGCGCAGTCGTGAATGCGTCGGTCTAAAATGTATATTTCTTAAAATGTATATTAGCACTCGATTTTGTCCTGTGTTATGAAATTCTTTTGGCAAGTTTCAGACGACATGCCGGGCTATAATACTACTACTACTCACGTCTGAAGCTGACGGATCTCTTCGTTGAGCGCGTCGAGTTCCTTATTCCCGGTGGGCTTACGACGCTCCCGCAACTTCTCCTCGACCATCGCCATGGCCTGGACGAATTGGCTGCTGTTGAGCCGGCCCGTCTGGCCGGTGTCAACCGAGCCCCAGATAAAGGCGAGCTCCTTTTGGGGCAGACCGGTGTCGAGAAACGTCTGCTTGCAGTCCGCCCCGTTGACAAGTCCATCGTTGTCAGTGTCCAGCCGTTTGAACAGTTTCAGGTGCTTCTCGCGTTCGAGGTCAACGATCGTGTCACCGTTAGTGACCGTCGCCGGTGAAACGCCTCCTCCCAGCGGCGATGGGCTCACCCCACCAGCCGTCGGCAGCGGCGATACGTGCGCCCCGACCGCCGTTGTCACGAGCGGGGGCGTCGCGCTGCTGCTGCCGTCGTTGTTGAGGTTGTTGCTGCTGTTGTTTGCGGCCGCCCCGGTGGGCGCTGGCGAGGGCGTAGCGGGAGCGGTATAGCCCGAGGGTATGAGGTCCGGGATGGTACCGGTCGCCGTTGTCATGGCCGTGTGGTTTACCGTGGTCGGTGACAACTGCCGTTGCTGATCGGTCGCGACCGGCGGCAGGACCGTTGTGGTGGTTGCTGCTGCTGTTGTTGTTGCTGCTGCTGCAGGCTTGGCTTTGATGAGCTGCGGTGGCAACGACATGGGTATCGGTGCATTCTCGCGCAGTGCCTTCGACACGAGATGCATGCTGACGACGAATTCGTCGATGTCGAGTGAGCCGTCCTGGTCCTGATCGGACAAGTCCCATATCCGGCCGAGTACGTCGACGGGAAGCTTCGAGTTCAACATCACCTAGAATGTGACGAGCGAAGGGGAAAACGATGGCGATATTAGTCATTAGGCAACATTAGCTACCACCAGCAGGTTCAGTGCTTCATCATCCAAGCCGTGGACGGAAAACCACGGATATCACCATCTCGCCTGTAGTGTACTTTATTAGAGATTGCATTGCATCTGTATTGATAGAAGATAATTTAAAAAAATATCCTAAACACTTTTTTGTTACGTTTTTGTGTTACCTTACAGATCTCAGATTACTTTTCGAACACCAGATAGAAAACAACTTTAGATACGTATGTGACTGTAAAGTGATACTCAGTATCATACTTTCAAAAGGTGTTTGAAGATAATTACCATAAAAATAAATAAACTATACGATAGTTGCTGCCGTTGTGTGTGCTGATAAATGAGAAAAAAGGCGAATAAATGTTCTGCCTTTTCTGCCTAGCCTGCCTTAGAGCGCAGGTTTACTATTAAAAAATAACGTTCAACGTACCGGTTTAACCTTATTGCCTCCCAGCAATCCATTCTGTGGGCCGAGGGTGTGAAACACCTGTTCATACTTTGAGCGATCCTCAGGCTTGATTGACCAGTCGATGGCCGGCGGTGTATTATGAAGCAGAGGCGGTTCGGCGGTAGCCTGAATAAGAGCTGCTTCTGAGGGTGCAACGCCCGCCTGAGCCAGTGCTGTGAGCTTGAGCGCCACGAAGAAACCGAATCGGTCCAGATACCTGTTACCAGATACCAGCGATATAGTGCAAAACCAAAAAGCCAAAAAAAGCAGAAATATACATTAATAATAATCATTATTATTATTATTATTATTATTATTATTATTATTATTATTATTATTATTATTATTATTATTATTATTATTATTATTATTATTTTTCTTAGTTATGAATGCGCGAGTGTCAGTGTCACTGCGGTTCACGCTAGGAAAACTTGCTGTTAATGTCACGGCGGGGAGATTTGAAGAGTGAAAAATCATATGTTCGTGCACAGAACTTCGTCTTTTAATTGCATACACAGACACATCCATATGTATTGTTCCCTCTCGAAGATGTGATTGCCTATCTTAGATTATTCTTTCTGTCTTATTTTTACATCTGATCGGCCTGTCTAAACGACCGCCTCTTACTAATTTCAGGGCATCTAAACAATCTTTTCCCTACTGCATGTGGCAATAGCCCTTCAGCTGCCACCCCTTAATTTGCTACACATTTTTTTCAATTAGATATATACATAGAGGGAAAGAGATGATATATATATATATATATATATATATATATATATATATATATATATATATATATATATATATATATATATATATATATCGACCGCGTGGCAGCGTCATAATTGAAGCAGCGACAAATTCCCATTATTCAGGGTTAAACAGGGTCGCGAAATAAACAATATGTATGTATACAATGATTAGAGATAATCGAACGGTTACGACTTATAAAATCTGTACAACACCTTTACCCTAGTCAACGAAGACCCAACGAATGGGCCTCAATCCGCATTTTTTAATCCATTAGGACTAAAATCCCAATTTTCCGAAACGCATTGCTGCGAGTGGGGTGTCATGGTGTCGCCACTACACGCCCGCTGCCGAAACAATGAGACCAGTGTTTAAACAACAATAATTTCTGTTAAATGTAAAATAAAGGTAGTAAGTACCTTTTCTGCCTTCATGAACAAAGAGACTTCATTACTAGTTTTTTACGAGCCTATTTTCCGGGCGGGCGACTCTGCGCCAACCTTCCGCATATGAACACGCTGTGTACGCACCCTTTCTGATCGGGATCTGCGAGCTCCCAGATGTCTCGCAGCACGGAGTCGGGTAGAGCACTCCGCTTGAGAAAGGCAGCCGCATCCAGCGCCCCGATTTGGTTGATACCGGCAGGGTCGATCTGCTTGTAGAGTGCATCGTAAGCAACGAGGTGAACGCCCACCAGCTGAAAACGAAACCAATACGACAACGATACAGTCAGTACGCCGCGTATACCCAGGAAACACTTATAATTTCGTGTGTATATATATATATATTCTACTGGAACCCTAGTGTTCAACTGGATTCTGATAGTAAGACTATACGTCGTCTAATTTATTAATAAGGGAGCTATGTGTAATCGTATTACATGGAGCTAAGGTCATTATTGTATCGGCGTCTCTTACGACTCTCCACTTACAGCGAAGCCGGTAAAAATCGACGCTACTTTTGAGAGTACACAACGGAGTCATTTTAAGACTTTGGAGCAATAAGATAATGACATAGCGGAGTATGAACACGTCTTTAAAGAATATATATATATATATATATATATATATATATATATATATATGTATGTATATGTAATTGTTTTGGCCCATGCTGAATCAATATCTTGTATGCCTTGATGCCTCTAGGCATATTTTTAGGTGGTCGGTGTGGATAACGTCTGTATACACACGTGGATGGGTTAGTTTAAATAATGTTTTTTTTCGCTTCGATAATATTTACTTACTCGGGGTGTTTAAAAGCTCTAGTTTATTACTTTTTAAAAATCATATTTACCGAATGACCTACGTTGGCGTGCGTGTAGCGTGTCAGATTAGACAACAGGCGCGGAAATATAACAAAGTAAGATCCGAACTTTTTTTGTTTTTTGAGTACCAACCATAAAGATCAATCAACCTATGCAATAGTATAGCCTTGCATATTGACTATACTACCAACTTATATAGCTTCTATTTCAGGCAAAAAAAAATATATATATATATTTATTTTTTGTAACGACAGTTTTCAAGATTGACTAGACAAAAATGCGAATCATCAACATCGTTTATTTTCGTTGATCCGCTTAAGTCTGGTGATGGTGTGATTTATAGCACCTTCACTTCACTTTTACTAGCATCAGGTGTATGAACAACGTAGCACTTGATACGTTTCCCTTTCTTGGTATAGTATGCTAATGGTTACATTACATATGTGTACAGCGAGCAAAATATATACAGCGAGTGCCCAGCACGCAGGATTAAGCTGGCGAAAAACACCGTACGTCGTCGAAGTGTACAGAATTCTGCTCTTCTTTTAAATAATATAATATACGTTTCCCCACGAAGTTCAGAATGTGCTTGGCGCCCATTTTTCGCCCGCCACATAAACATCCTTATGAATCATAGAGCGAGTGACTGTGCATTCATTGATATCCATTAGCAGTGGCAATATGGCTGTTCCCTATGAACCAACCAATAAAACATATTGGCTAATTGCTGGCAACAACTGTCGGACTGCATGCTAATGCGACAACAATGACATTTCCGAGTGGACCGTTGCCAAGTGAACAATGCAATGATGTGAGTCTTTTTTTAATTATTGAAAGGTAGAATTATTTGTTTACTTATCTAATACCATCTATATGCAATAAATAATCCGCACGGATTTGACGATGTATTAATGCATGTACATTTAAAATGTATATATATATATATATTTTTTTTATGTACATACATTAATACATAGTATATATATATATATATATATATATATATTTTACATGTGCGTGCATAGACTGCATAACCGTTATGCACACACGATGGAAGAAGTGACTGATTGGTGCGTGCTGCGTTCACCAAAGCTAGCCACCTAACCAATGTGATGGCGCACGTTTGATCTTATGATCTTGCGGCAGAGAAATAACATGCATGAAACTCCAGGACTTTGTGTTTCTCTAGTTGGGCGGGAGTGTAGCTGCTGTGCCCCCGCCGTAGCTGCAGATATACAGCAGATAGCGACTCTCGACGGGGTTCAGAGTGTTGACGGGCGACCACCGGTGGTGGCAGCGTTCAATAGAATAGAATAGAAATCTACTTGCTATCATCTACCACTGTTATCTATGAGCGCCCGCGTTGTTGTTGTCGTCGTCGCCATCCTCGTCCGTACTCCAGTTATCCTCTGTAACAGCAGGTCGCCTTCGCCGGCTCGCGGCTTCAGCGTCCCCGCCATCTTCTTCGGCGTGGTGCGACACGACGCCGCCAACAACTGGCGACCTCTGCGGGCGGCGATCGTCGACAACGACGTCGTCGTCCGGCGGCGTCCACAGCAAGATGTTGCGGTCACTTCCGCCCGAGAACAGCCGCTTGCTGAACGGACAGTACTCGACGGCGTTCACCGACTTGAAGTGGCCCGTCAGCTCGGCGAGCCGCAGCCCGCTCGTCAGGTCGAACAGCTTGACGACGTGTTCGGACGGCACCGCGACGACCGGCGGCGAGCTGTCCATGGCGATCGCCAGCCGGACGCCTTTGAGCGCGTAGCAGTTGACGCGGCCAAAGTTGATACGGCGGTTCTTGGCCAGCGCCACGTCCCACAGCCGAAGCGTGTTGTCGTCGCCGAACGTCACGAGCTCGTTGCCGTCGGGCGTGAACTCGAGCGCCACTACCCGGCCGTCGTGGGCGCGCCTATGTGAGGCTCGCATAGCGCGATCAATGCCGCCTCTTCCGCCTCCGCCGGCCTTACCGCCGCCGCCCCCTTCACCACCACCACCACCACCTCGTCTTCCGGCGCTGATCTCCCGACCGTCGCTATACGCGTCGAGCGTGCCGAGGTGACCCCGCGAGTAGCGGACGTCCCACAGCGCGCAACGGCCGTCGCTGCCGGCCGTCACGCAGACGGTCTCGCAGCTCGGCGACCACGCAGCCGCCAGCAGCGCGCCGCGGTGCGCGCCGGCCAGCTGGTGGATCTTGCTGCCCGTCCGAAGGTCGAGGATCTGCGCGAACGGGTTCTCGGTGGCGATGAGCACCGTCTGGCCGTTGAGCGGCGACACGTGGTGCCGATAGACGCGGCGGTCGAGCAGCTGGCTGAACACGGGCTTCAGCCGGTTCGTGTCCCACAGCTTGAAGCTGCGGTCCATGCCCGACGACGAGAACAGGCCCGTGTCGAGCGGGTACCACTGGACGCTCTCGACGCTGTACTCGTGGCAGTGCGCGTTGCGTTTGTCGATGAAGCACGCGACCTTCGCTGTTCCGCCGCCACCACCGCCGCCCGGCACGCCGTTCGGCTCGAGGTCGTGCGTGTCGTGGATGTAGATATGGCCCGAGGCGCCAGCCGACAGCAGATACCGGCCCTCGACGGGGTCGACGTTCAGAGTGTTGACCGGGCGACCGGTGGCAGCGTTCAATGTCCCACCGCTTCGACAGCTCGAGGCCGGCCATCTGAACGGCCAGCTGGACGCGGCTGAACGTCGCAGCCGAAACCCGGCCACGCTGGAGCTCGGCGATAAGCTGCAGGCGGTTGTCCATTGTTCGGGCGGGGCATTAGTGGTACGCGGATATAGGAGAGTTACGGTGACGCCGAGAACTGTCTGAGAACGCTGTCTCCGGATAGGGCCAACACAAAGGTCATGGTTTTGTACCACCGTGCCAGAAGCGACGTTATTGTTGTTGTTGTTGTTGCCAGAAGTATGTGAATACTTCTGACATAAAGATGTTGGTAAGCAGAGAAGGGAGAGAAGTAGAGGAAGATAAATAAAGACGACTATTATTTATTTCTCTTCCTCTCTTGTCGGGGAAGCATAGGTATAAGGAAATGCATACACACGTTCTCGGGAGACAATTGTAGCTCCATTTGTATTCTTACTAAAAAATAACCATTAAAAAAACACATATGAGCAAGAAAGTAGCACTGATGTCTAACAAGGAATACATCTAATCTGCCCTCATCCAATGGTGTTGACGCAAGGTCTGTTACCGGCCGACACGTGCACACCTTTTTCTTCGCTCAACTCAACTTCGTGACTTAATGAAGTGAACCAACAGCTAGTAATTCCTCTGTGTCTTTTGTCAGCGCCGGAACATCGTATTCTATATGCTCATTATCGTCGAGTCACCAGAAAATCCACGCATAAAGGCGATGTCATCATAAAGCTATATCTCGCTTGCTCGACGCTTTCCCCAAACGAGCATGTGACAATAACACCAATACTACTGGCTGTTATATATTGGGCTTCAATGGCCCAAATAAGATTGTATGTATTTACTACTTAGTAAGCGAATTTGTCGTAACACTTTGAATGGTGATTACTCTGTTATCATGGAGCGGTCGACATCGACACAACCAAAGGATTCCGAAATACAAACAGCAAACACTACAGGTATGTGCTTGCTTGTGCGAGTCGGCCGAAATTGTATACTTAAAACAGCAGCTGAAAAAACACACACGCACACTAAGAATGTCATTCACCACGTATTTTTTGTTTGTGATACGACTATAGGCCGGCCGCATAAGACAGATCAACACTGTTCAGTACATAATCACCGTTCATCATACGGTAGTGATAATGGCACCCCGATCTTGGACTAGCTTTCAGGAGCGAGCGGCACCGAACTATAACATTGACTGACATTTTGCACTTCTTGCATCGATTGTCCAGACTTTTGGTACTTTCCAAGTAGGAGGAATAAATGAGGCACAGAGTGGAGAAAACGAAGAACAACGGCAAGAAGTCTTTGTCGGATGACACGGGCGTGTTGTTTGCGTGTGTTTCACGTATCGAAGCATCGAAGTATCGAAGTGGGTGAGCACCAACCAGGTCGCCGTGTTACCTATCTTGAATCGCTTCCGATATCCTAGACGGCGGTTAGATGTCTAATATGTGTTAGTGTATATCTGTATGTATGTTCGATATACTCGATGAAACTTAGTTTGCTGTTGACGTTTGTTCGTCATGCGTATCAGCGGGAGTCAGCTGTTCGGCCAGATCTCATTGAATCGCTAGCGGCGTGGTGGTGGTGGTGGTATGTGTAGTGGCTTCTATCATTGTTGAACAACATTCAACTCGTAGCGCAGTCGGTGTCGGCACTGATCACCGGGTTGTAGTACCGGTGTACTGAAGTGCCGCTACCAGTCATACATACAGCAGAGCGGCTACTGCACTAAACACTAACAACCATCATACCCACTACAACAACAACAGCAACAATAATCATCGAATGGTTGTTGCCGATGCGGCTGACAGCGGCAGGAGGAGACGGCGTGAGGAGAAAACCCACTACGCGGTGATGGGTCGGCAAGCGATGTTGATGCTGATCCCGACCGGATGACAAGCGGGCGATCCGACGCCAGTGCTCTATCGACTCTAACCTATCCAATCGGATCGGATCTGAACTGATATGACTGACTGAATTAATTAGGCTGCGGGTGATTTAGCTGTCCATTTAAACGACAAAAAAAGAACACACATAGGCGACATTTCTTGCGGGTGTTGTTTTTAATTCTAGATTGATATCCTCACTCCCCTACAGGATTGGTGGTATCGCCGTAAGGCATAGCTTCAAAAATGCAAATCAATCATTCAGTTAACTGGTTGCTATACACCCAGTAGCAGTCAGACGCTGTCTGATTGGTATCTGTCAGTCAGGCTACAATGACCATTTACCAACATTAAAAAACCACCTTGCAGTGCATAGTTACTAGTTTATATACCTTTCGCAATCCATACTCGGGTATATAAATTATAAACTACCGGCATCAAAACATGTTGCGGCAGCATAGAACGAAACACAGAGAACATAATTATTAAACTGTGATACTGCTGACGCCATGTAGAGTTGCTTTGTAAATAAAATCATCAAATAATGTATACACCTAAGCGCAGCATAAACTCAAGGAAAATCTGCGTTGTTATCTTTGTCTGCTCGAGCGAGCAGATTATGGAAAACGGTCCGAACTCACGGAGTCCCGATGACATCCCAACGGGATCTCAATAGACTCGTACATATAACTTGGATACTACAAACTGCTAATCTCATTTGTAACACTTTAGTTCGTCTCTCTATGTGGAAAAAACGATTTCTATCTAAAGCCAAGCCGTATAAAAACCTTGTCATACCGAAATGCATTTATTGTTACCAGGTTTGGCGACCATATACTCTATATGAGGAAACATGTATTAGGTAAGTCAAAAAGTTCGTCGGCTTTCTGGGACCACATTTTTGAAATTCCCGCGCTCTGCAGCAGGGCCGCCTGAGAGTGCGGCTGGGTGTTTACATTCAGGAGCAGACCCGTGGCGGCGCGACGGTATACCGGTTCCAACTTTACCGCTTCGTTTGCGGAATTGGCAGCTGTTTGCAATGGAGGACAAAAATACGCATTTTCGACACATTATGTTGTTCTCCTACCGTGAAGGCATAAGTGCAGCGCAAACAACCCGGAGGATATGTGCAGTCTACGGCGAAAACGCAGTACACAAATCCACAGTCGAAAAGCGATTCGCCCGTTTCAAAGCTGGAAACTTCAATCTCGAAGATGAACCGAGGTCAGGACGACCCAATGTTGTGGAGACCGACGAAGTCATAAGCCTGGTTACTTCGAACCCAGGTTTGACCATAAAAGAAATTGAAGATGTAACGGGAGTCTCCCACGGAACCGTTTGGAATCGCCTCCATGATGCAGGTTTCTCGTGCAAGCGGAATATCTGGCTACCACACGACCTCAATGATAGGCAGCTTGAAGGGCGAGTCGATACCTGTCACGCACTCCTCCGGAAGAACTCGAATGAGGTATTTCTGAGGAGATTGATAACCGGCGATGAAAAATGGATACTCTACAGAAACGTAACACAGAAAAGAAGTTGGGTCCCCAGAGGTTCTCAAGCCGCAGCTATCCCTAAACCCGAAATTCATCAGAAGAAGGTTATGCTGTGCTGCTGGTGGGACTGTAAGGGCGTCGTGTATTTTGAGCTGCTTCCAATGGGTCAGACGATCAACTCCGTCGTCTACTGCAGACAACTCGAAGTTTTGAAGGCTGCAGTAGCAACGAAGCGCCCGGAATTGTCAAACAGGTGGGGCGTCACTCTTCAACATGATAAGGCGACACCACACAAAAGTTTGGCCACCCAGCAAAAATTGGCGGAGTTTGACTGGGATGTGCTGCCGCACCCAGCTTATAGTCCCGACCTCGCACCATCTGATTATCACTTGTTCAGGTCTCTCCAGAACTCCCTTGATGGCACAACATTTGAATCTTTGGAGGCTATAAAAAATCACCTCACTCAGTATTTCGACGAGAAGGACAAGACGTTCTGGGAGAAAGGAATCATGGATCTACCGAGGCGATGGGCGAAGGTTATCGAACAAAACGGTCAATATATCATTGAATAAAAATACTGTTGTCTGCATAAATAAGGCTCTTTAAAATCGGGTAAAAAAAGCCGACGAACTTTTTGACTTACCTAATATAAGCAACTGGGCGCGTCTAGTCAAAATGTTTATGACCTGTGGTTCGAACGTGTCGACCACTGGTCATAAACATTTTCCCTAGACCTACCCTCGTCGCATAGTACAAGACCACAACGGTCAGCCTTTTCCCTAGACCTACCCTCGTCGCATAGTACAAGAACGGGTCGCTTAAATCATGTATGTATTTTCGTGGAGTGTGGCTCGTAGCCTGAGAAATTAAATGGTCGACAGAAAAAAGATTATAACAACTCCATATTAGCTATGGCAATGATGGACGTAATACAATATTTTGTGTATCCGTGTCAATATGGCAACCATAAAGAATCGTTTCTTCCACACTTAATTTTAGCAAGAATACGGGATAGCCACTATAAGTAAATAGATGAATAAATATGATATGGAAGACATTAATAGCTAAAAAACGCAATTCCTGGGAGTTTGTTGAGAGAAACAATTTGGATAAACATGTATCAACTACACTCCTTTTTTTTGTTTATTTCAGGCACAATACCGGCGCCAGGACACGCAAAGATACCCGGTGTTGTTCGTGTGGAGGCCGTTGGCCGAAAAATATGATTTCAAAAACGGCATATTGAATGCGTACTGCTGTTTCGCTGCTAGAAAAGTCTACAACGGTAGCTCAGCGTTCGTGCATAGATTTGCTTACTGCACACTGCTGCTATCCAGAGGAGATAATCTAATATGAGTGTGAGGAGAGATGGTAGGCCCAACTATAGCCAAGATATCAGCCATGAAAAATCTATTTCCGCGGAAAATCTCTTTAAACATCCACAGTAATGACAATATAGGCAAAATAGGTTACAACTAACAGGTTAGAGGGTGTATATCGCCGTAATTGTCCCAACGAATAGCATTTACCATAAATTGCCATAAACGTAGTCCCAACTACGTAACTTCCAAGGTTTAGATGATCATAATTTCGATCGACATGCCTGCAAAAGACCAGGCAGGAAAGACCACTGCAACGGCCACGCCGATGACGTTGACTAATCGAGCTATCAACGGCCTTTTTTCTACAGGGAACATTCTCTTGATAGTCGAGAGTCATGTGTTACATACACATAGATGGATCGACGACAGTGCCCTGGCCTATTACGAAGTATGGCTGCTACGTAGGTTGTTGAGCAGTTGGTCGAATGTCCAGCTGTTGCTGTTGTTCCACCTCTATACAATGGTTCTCGATAATCAAGTTCACCATCGCAATTATAAAGTCTTACGCATAGACTCGTAATATGCGATTTATATCCTGTCGGACTGAAGCAATCGTATGTTTCTTATTTCCCATAACGGAAATCTAAATCTACAATCTTAGTAAAGATTCAGACAACGCAAAAGTATGTGCGTTGTCTCGAGCCAGTAGGTCATTAACTGAGGGTACCTGTTCGCGGTGTGCGCTAACGTGAATGAGATCAACAGCTCGGCAATATTGCGCGCTGCTGTGGTTGCCTCGCGTACTCCGCAGAACTTATATATCGAGCGGCTTGACCGAAAGACGTACGTTCGTAATCCGTCTTTCTCTGAGTGTGCAAGCACAATTATGAGGGCCACCACAACACAGCATTCTTCTTGCAATCCAGTAATACATTTCTTATAAAAAATTTGCGGTTTACATTTAAAAATGGTTTCTGATATGTTTGTCACAATGTCTTGTGTTCCGTTCAGGGTCAACACACATTAGTGAATAACTATCACAGTCACACAGGGCTCAACTTTCGTTAATTGACTTCCAAATTTCTTAACAAAACACCATTTTAGATGCAGAGCAACATAGCTTCATCGGTGAGCGCAGGAGACCAAATGACCAGGCAGCGCTTGCACACGAACACAAGCCATATGAATATGTATATTTAAACAGAAGTGTACTTTTGATGTGATTTACCATGAACTGCTGGTCACTATTTACAGAGGGCAGGCTTTCATCCCAACATGACTCGATTCTTTAAAGCGCTCACGAATAATCCGCTACTTTACAGTACAAAGTGTGGTACTTTTTCTTAGCTCCTCTTTCCTTGTAGTAGTCCCACACATTTGGCAACGTTTATTGTTTTTTCTTCCATATGTTCAATAAAAAGCAGCCCAAATATCCTAAATATATCTTAAACTATTTGTTCGACATGAAATGATACCCTTCTGAAGGTGTTGTAGTCATCGATGGTTGGGCTCGCTATAGTAAAATTGAACACTAGGTACGAAAAAAAGTATCGAAATCACATTAGTGTAATAAATGTGTACATCCTGAGCATAGCAAAACACAACAGAATTGTCTCCTGGATGATTTACGCGCACCACCGTGATTCAGTTCCTAAATGTTGTATTTAAACCACTAGACCGTTCCGTAGATAATTTAGTCGTTAAACCGCAAGCATTTCACTACTTTTTTTACTGCATTGTTACTATCTACACGATTGTTACGAAGACCAATGCGCGCTATATCTTATTTCGATTGCTTGCAGATCTCTAGTCGCATCAAAGGTGACCCATCTAAAGCGCCTAAATTGAAAAAGTGGCAACTTTATACATACAAATGTACAAACGCTATTATTGCGCTGTAAACTTGGTGAAAGTTTTGGTAATAATCATCACCATGAACAGCTAGTTAATTTCAGCATACGTATAATTACACACCATGACCAAACCACACGAGTTTGCTATGAAACTGCTAATCTTTAAAGTAGACGCCGTTTTTAAATGCATATAAAGCGTTTTCCGCTGTCTATCAAACGTGAGATAATCCTAGAGGGACTCCTCTACAAGCTGTATATTGGTTTGCAATTCATCGAAATCATTGTGTGTACAACGATTGTTGCTGTGTAATTATTATATGTATACTAACGCCCGACGATACTTGCAACCCTCGTGCGTTTTGTGATATTTCACTAGTCAGTCTTAATAAAGCAAAGTTGTTCGGCCGCAAATACACTTCGCAAAGGCATACGTAATGCTAGCATGAATGGAATACAAGATTACCAGATGAATTGCCGCAGCAATCACAACACCAACCGAATTGCTGCATTGCGTTGAATTTTGATTTGAATTGCATTGAACAACAAAACAAAGCAACGAAAACAACAACACCAACAACAACAACAACGACGACAATAATAACAACAACAGCAGCAGCAACAATAGCACTCACTAAAGCAGCAATAGTAAGTACCCACTAAATCTACCTTAATAGGCATATAGCAAGCAAAAATTAAAATGTTTTGATTTCACCATAGACAAGCAGTTATGGTCCATGCACGTTAATACGTGAACAACAGCATAGCAACCCACCAAGCAACTTTATCAGAGACATCATCATCATCATCATAAGTTTAAACTTACTAAGCCTCATTGCTAAGTATCATTGTAGCATTTCGCATTGCTCTCTAAATGTCTTCGTCTCTCCTTTTCCCTACTGCCTTTCTTTTCGCTGTTCTTTCGATCGCCTCAAACGAATACGTCATACTCATCATCAATCCATCATCTTTTTGTATGTCTCATACAGGAGGTAGTTTGGATCTACTTTTGTTCTCGGACTTTTGCCAGATCGCTGCCCGCTAAGACAGGCGTGACATTTGCAGACTCGATGACTCGGTGACTCTGTACCCGACTTGTCGGAAGCGCCCGTCGGCTGAGGGTAGCGTTATTGACTGTCGTGCGTAGCAGTCCGTTGCGTCGGTGCTGCTAATTCAATACAGCTCAGCCATTTTCATGTATGCCCCCGTGATTCACATCCTTAGCACCCCCTGAATCTTTTTCTCCAGATCTGACATCAGCGAGATCGATATCAGACATCGGCAGACATCGTTTCATGAGACTAGTTGCAGCGGCGATATGGCTTCAGTCGTTCTGTTTCGCAATCTGCTTATCTGCCGGAACAAGAGTCAACAAGCAGCCTTTCATGCCACATCCGAATAGCTCAATTACATAAGCGCAATCATAAATGTACTACTATACTAGTGAGCTGGTAGTAGTTCTTACGCGGCTTGCGATCACAGTCAAAAAGTGTGGCTGTTAGAAAAGCAGGCAGATATCTCTTTTTTACGGGCTCGCTCGAACGCCTGCCAGAATCTCTCTGTCTGATTTTACGGGCGTCGGATAAGACCAACAACAACATCAGACCGACACGTTCCTTCACGAAAACGCACGCGAATCTCTCTGATCTTACGGGAGACGGACTGCAAGATTTAGCAGCATTGATCAACAGAGAACTAAATTGACATGAATGCGGATCTCAGCGGCGTTGTCTGCCACAGCTGGTTTGGTCGTCGCTGGAAAGCAACTATGATTCATCAAAATCATCATAATTACAAGACGGCTTTTGCAGATGCCTGCCATGATGTTCTAGGCGCTGACCTTGTGGTCGTCGCCGACTTCTTCTTCAACTTGTCGGTCGTCATACGTCACGTACCTGTAGAGCATGTTCTTGCCACAGGAAGCTGCTCACAGTCACAGGCCGGATCACAGCTGTTTTTGAGCGCTAGCTGACAAGATCTGATTGCTCGACGCAACAACGTGCCGAGATACGTCTTTAGAGTCGTATCTCGTCTGTCTATATATCGGTATCCTATAATCCTAGTGTCCCTCACGGGATCGAAGCCAACTTGGACAAACATGTGTTCCGTCGATGCTGCTGAGTTTTTCTCTCCTGGTGCAAATTTAGCCAAGTTACAGCTCCCAGCCCTTCTGCAGGATGAGGAGGAGGAGGAGAAGGGGCTCACGGGGGAAGTTATGTGCCTGGCGTAGATTAGGTGAGCAGAAAGTAATAATGCGGCAAACTCGTGTCATTCAAATAAAGCAATTAACAAGCCATAGTATACAACTACACTAGTCGCTACCGCACTAATCACACGCGTCGCGCATAGTGTGTGTTTATGCTCCGTATGTAAAGTGTCTGCTTCAAGCAATAACTGCCAGTAACAAAATGCCTTCGTAAAGAAAAATTAATGAAAGTAATGAGTTGTCTGGTGCGTTCATTACAAGTGTGACCTATAAGTATTCTAAACTAAACGTGAACACGTTCGCTTAGATAAAATTGTGATATGAATTGATGAATAAATTATATTTCATAGTTGAGTATGGCCAGTTGCTTGGATGACACCCTCAAAACATCCATGTTGGCGTTGGCGCCTGCAGTTGCGGCGAATGACATAAATTCGTCAAAGTGAGCTCCTGCACGTATAGCTGTTGCAAGAGCATCTGTTATGGCATACCGACGTAACGGCCAACGGATTTGCTATAATCGCTTTTTGCGTCAATGAAAGCGAATTTTAAGAGATCAGTCCATCCATGATTACGCTACAAAACGCTGAGTTGCTATTTGTATATATATATATAACAAAAATACCTTGAAAGTGACTAATGACACAACTTAAGCCTCCAGTTTTACACTCACGCATATTTATATACACATGCACGTATATATGGACTATCTGGGTCCGTATATGCGTCAGTATACTCGAGCAAGTGTACTCAACCAGGATGCCGTCTGTTCCACAGTAACAGCTACTTGCTTAGCTGTTACCGCGAGAGAGAAAGAGACATTACTGCGTCCGGAATAGAGTACAGGTTGAGAAAAGATACATTCGCCGTTTATACTCTCCCCAACTGCGCAGTAAGCGATAACGTAGAAAAAAAAAACAATTTAGCACAGTCAAACAAAAAAACACAAAGCGGTTTGAGGACCAAGCGTAGATGTACCTTGTTTAATTTGCCGAGTGACAAAAAGAATTACAGCGTTCTAAAACATATGAGCCATAAGCGATCGAAAACACGACAAGATAACTTATAGCTAATAGAACGTTTTCTTCTATTTATAGCTTATAGCTAATAGAAGAAATATAAATAATTCTATTAGCTATAAGCTAATAGAAGCTCCATTCTATTAGCTTATAGCTAATAGAATATATATATATATATATATATATATATATATATATATATATATATATATATATATATATATATATTTGCGCGAAACTTCCTTCTAGTCAGCCAGTATCCTATAATCGATATATTTGAACTAGATTAAACAATACTCATTTTCCTACTCGACTCTGTGGCGTAAAGACCAGAACGGACTGTGTGCATATATACATACATTTAATAGAGATTTAAATTGTGCCCGCATTTCATTTCGTAGGAATTCGTAGCCGAAGCTGTCTATCTTTCTACCGGCTTGTTGTACTTGAAAATAGAAATCCTAGAAGGGTCCTATCAGACCGCTGTTTCGTGGCAATTTTGGAGGCAACTGGGAACTTTGCTAAGAAATGTTTAGTTGCTAGGAAAGGTTTGTGCAATAGCAACAGCGCTTTACTATAAACTTGTGTAATTAAATGTAATGATTATGATCGGATTAACTAATACTCGGACGGCAAGCTACTTTAAAAAAAGATTGATCACAAAAGTTGTTTCCCCTTGATGCTTTTGTTTCTAAAAATAGATTAACTGGCAAAACGTATGAAGCACGTGCGGCATCGTTGTTAAGGTCACTGTAGTGGGGAGCTCACAAACCCACTACAATCCAGCCGTCGTCCCCATAGTTTGTTTTCGTCTCGGTTTACTAGTTCGTATCACGTATTGCCAAATATTGTTGTTTTAAAAAAGTTACTATATTGAAGAAGAAACATGACTATAAAAAGATACTTTTAACATGAATGCATGTAAACAGTTGCCATCTTCTCGAGCAGATTCTAAATGTCTAATGGCGATCGTATCGTATTTCTAATCATCAAACAACAACAGAGCCGTATGCATATCTCAAAATGTCTGCAAACGAAAGCAAGGAACTGTCGCCATCAGAGGGAATCCACTGCATTTGCTAAGCAATGCCAAACAAAGAGCAGGAAATGTTTTGTCTAGAGGAAACAGAGTCCCCCTACCCAACAATAATAATATCAGCATCAAATGTTATCAGTAAGGCCTGTTGTGCTCCAAAGCGCTAATTTCAAGCTCTACAGGTAGAAGAAACACAACGGTCCCTATACATTCTTCAAGGTTAATATAAAACAAAGAGAATTCCACTTTGACTTTACCCTGGCGCCTAAATAATCAGACCAAAGTGTACACGACCGAAATATGGTTGTTGGTGTTTGGTGAAATGTGCCACTGGTGCTGTTATTTCCATTATGTTCGTTGAAGTCATTGTAAAAATATTTGTTTTATTTTAATTGATAACAAAAATGTTTTGAAAAAATCCCCGAGATTATCTCTCTCAATACTCTGTTGTCATTATGACTCTAATCTGCGTGCCGCATTTGTCGCCGTCCACCGATGCAACGGCTTTTTGACTTCCACGCTCCAGTGAGCATTTAATCACCACTAATAAGTATTAGCTAGTTGCGTCCTGATTCGGCTTGTTCTTTCTTCACTTTGACCAACAAAGCACAATGGCAACGTGCATACAAGCAACACAACCGGCAGCTTACGTCAACGACATCCTAGTCATTGAATTCTAGTGAAGATGACGGCTATGAGTATATAAACTGTTTTTCGCCAGAAGATACGTAATTGCCCCTCCCCTTCCGACACACCACTCATTTATGTGGAAAACACAACAATTTCCCGTCGCTCCCAGACCCGTTGTTCTCGACAGGCATGCTCGGATGTCCCGTGTCGTCCTGACTGAGTTGCCCCTCCCGCGTGTTTCTACGTTTAACTATGACCGCAAGCAACGTAATCGCTGTGACAGTTTTGGCACGCGCTCCGTTCCACACAGGAACATATCGTGCCCGCGCATCTTGCCGGTGCCGCCCTTAACGATCAAATAGGGCGGACATACTGAAATGATCTCTTCGTCCTCCTGGGGAATGCTGCTATTTTTGTTGTTGTCGCCATCGCGATCAGGCTGCCCCTGGCTCGTTCTGGAGTGGTGGGTGTCGACCATGATTCGATTGACACAGAACGACGACGACGACGACAACGTAAACACTGTAGATACACTTCAGCTTGCGCGACTCTGTTGCGGCAAAGTTGATTATGACTGCAGTAATAGTAGCGGTAGTAGTAGTAGTAGTAGTAATAGTATTAAATTAACCTAAATTAAATTAACCTAAATATTATAGCCATGGCTATAAACTGTTGCTGCTAGCTTTTTTTGCCAGCAGAGTTTTTCCTCCTGTAGAAATCAAGGTTGGTAGTCCGTCCTCACTCACCTGTTCTTCGGTTGGCCTATGATGCTCCATGCTGACTGGCTCGACGGTAGTGGTCAGTGGTTAACGTGGATTGGTTGGTAACTGGCTGGCCGATGGAATAATTTCCTCTGTTGTTATCGGTGTTGTTGTTGTTGCTATTGTTGTTGTTGCTGCCGGTGTTGCTATTGTGCGGTTCTTGATGCGCTAATGACGCCGGCGGTGCTGAAGGTGTACCGAAGACGCGCAGAGGGATGACGAGAGAGAGAGCCGGCGAGAATGCCGCGAGCAGCAAGTTCGAAGTAGATCGAAGCGACGACAACTGAGAAGTGAGGACCGGGGTGATTGTGTGAAGACTACGACGACTTCACCTTCGACGCCGTATCACGAACATGAGTCTAGTACGACAAGAGGAGTAGTCTGCTACGGCCACCACCACCACCACCACGACGACAACGACGACGACGATTATTTGCTTCGCTGAACAGAGTTGCGGCTCTTCGAAGTCGCTCTAAAGTTCGCGCGCGTCGTTCACGACGACGACAACGACAACAACAACAAACAACGTAACGCGCCAGGCAAACCAGCGCAACATCGCGTTCGCGACCGAATGAATGGAGAAGCGGTGAGGTGACAGATGTCAACAACGAGATGTCATCACAATAGCACAGGCAGTGCGCGTGAAAGAGAGAGAACGAGAAAACAACAGGTTTTTGCGTTCATTATTAGTATTGATGTCGTTGACTATACAGGCCATATACGATATAGAGAAGCTATACGCCTATACGCTGCTATAAGCAAGCAAACTTTATTGTAGCACGCATGAATGAGATCAATAAATGTTGGGGTTTAAAGTGATACATATATATGCATATATATATATATATATATATATATATATATATATATATATACATACATAGATATATATATATATATATATATATATATAATTATATATATATATACATATATATATATATATATATATATATACATACATACATACATACATACATACATATATATACATACAATACAAAGCAGCACAACAAAAGCAGCAGCAACAGCAACAACCTCGTTGACAACAGTGTTGCCTCTTCTCTAAACAAAACAACCCAACAACAAACTGGGCTAGCGCTTCGAGTGCGAATTGTGAGCCTCGAAATCCACCACAAAGTGATGATAATTAGCGTTTGCACGCAGGACTGGCTCGGGCGCGGAATGCACGCATGGCTTTGACAATTCCAACCCACGGCCACCGCCAACCTTCAACCACCAAAACACCAAAACGTCAAGCCGATCCGATTAACCACACATCCACTTATCCACCTATTCACGCTATCACCATCAAGCCACCCAGCCGAGCAACAATACTGAGGCGCGCGCGATTGCTGTTATTGTTGTTGTTGATGTTGCTGCTGCTGCTGACCTCGCTACCGGTTACACGGATTTTTAATATTGACTCGATTTTGTATATTGTTCTTGTTGTTATTGTTGTTAAGAGCGATCGAACGATCCCCACGCGTTGTTAGTTCGTTTTTCGCTGCTGTCTAATTTGCTACCTACTATCGCTGTGGTAAGGGAGTAGAAAAAACTAGACAGCAGACTAGCCTATCCGCTGCAGCCAGTGTGCGGCAAAGCTGCGGTAGGTAAAACGCCAAATGAACACACAGCACAGTTGGACATAACAACAACATCAACAGCGAACCGCGACAGACAGATCATCAGATAAATAGAGAGACATTTCAACAGTAGTGATAGTAGTAGTAGTAGTAATTGTTGTCTTTTACTAATAGTACGAACGTACAAGGACATTGAGAGAACACTACCTTAAGGTGGCGCCTTTTCCGTCATCTTCTAATACTACAAGTCTTTTAATATTGTTTACTTACTACACAACAACAACAACAATAATGTGAGAGAAAATGTTTACACTGCTGTTGCCATACTCAAACCGCACTTCAGCACCATTAACCGATAGCCGATACCTCAGCAGCAGCAGCAGCAGCAAACCGAGACCGACACAGAAAGAGAGACATATTAAGAATTACCACTTTCTCGACAAATTAATAAGGTGCGCATAAATGTACACAGACACACCGAGACACTCAACACACAGATATAGATAGATAGAGATACAGACACTTTCGTTGACTCGCGAAAATAAGCAAGCAAGCCAACGCATGCATATATTACGTGCGAACAACGACAACAGCATCCTCACACTAGTGTCACATGTACATTCGATCCGATATATATGGCGTGATCCCACGCACGCGATACAGCGGTGAAGCTAGTGTAGCAACTACACCAGCAGCAACAACAACAACAACAACAACAGAACCAACCCAGTACAACGACTCAACTGGACTTACCATAGATAAGACAGACATAAGACATAATGCGGTGAGTGACAGCCACCCATTAGAAAAGCATCAGCAACAACAACGACAACTACAACAACATTCTCTCGCTGCTTCAGCTGCAAGGACACCATAACACATAAGTATTCGGATAATGACGACAACAACAACAATAGCTAAGCTTTTCCTCCACTGAACTAATTTGTGTTACTGCTTACTCGCTACCGCTGCAACTAAGGATTATGATTATCTTAGGTTGGTTAGGTTAGCCCGCAGGCTTCTCCTTCACTTCAACATTATTCATTATGGACAAACAAGCATGTCTAACGAACGTGCAGTTAAAAAAGAACTATCAGTCATGCACACACACACACACATATATATATATATATATATATATATATATATATATATATATATATATATATATATATATATACAGAACAGAAATAGAAGTCGTAACAACAGTATAAGACACACATAAACACCGCTGGAGGGTCGAAAATGCGGCAAACGACCGAACGTTGGGTTGGCCGAGTGAGAAGGCGTGCGCAAATGAGCCCCAATGACACCCCAGGGGAAAAACAACAGCAGCAACAACAACAACAACAATAGACACACGCTCAAGTGTCACTCACACCACCCCTTCTGAATGATCGTTATACGACGACTCACCTAACTGACTGACTCACTCACTCACTCATTTAGTCACTGGCCGACTGGCTGGTTGATGAATTGATTGATTGATTGATTGACGGATTAATTGACGGCCCGTCTGACTGTCCGTCAGCCTGCCTGTTTCTCCTGTTTGACAACTAACAAACAACAACACAACGATCTATGTATTCACAGATAGTGCACGGCCACCGCCGAACCACAGCACCACCCACCAGGAGCACACCAGGGCCAAGACCCCCAGGATAATGACCAGGGCCCACACCACCAGAGTCACCAGGGCCAACACCAGAACCACCAGGGCCGAGACCACCACCACCACCACCAGAATCACCAGGGCTCACACCACCACCACCAGGACCAGAATCACCAGGGCTCACACCACCACCAGGACCAAGACCGCCAACCACCAGGACAAAGGACCTCGGGGACCTCCTCCTCCTCGCACCACCTTCGCTCCGCCGGTGACTTCTAGCTGCTGCTAACACGGGTTACAATGATGGCCTGTCGTTGTCGTCGTCGTTGCCGTTGCTTGGTGTGTTGATCGGTGGCCTTCACCAACATGCAATCCGCATGCACGCACGACAGCATAGATAGATTCACAACAACAACAACAACAACAACAACAACAACAACAAGAACGTCCCTGCTCCACTCCACTCCACGACCATCTATATCGAGGCACCGTTGTATTCGATGTATGTTGTGTCTATCTATGTATGTATGAATCCACCCGCCGAGCAGCAACAAGCACTCGGCACCCTGGCCACTACCACTACCACCACCACCACCAGCTCCGCCACAGATAGACAGATAGACACAGAGATAAATAGACAAACAGACCCCTTTTTTTCCTTTTTTCTTCGTCTGCGTCCGCGTCGTCGTCGTTGTTGTGTTGTAGGTTGTTCGAGGTTTTCGTCTTGCGACCCTCGGGAGCGAACTGTTGGTTGGTCGCAGTGGTGGTGGTGGAGGTGGAGCTGCCGTTGTTGTTGTTGATGGTGGTGGTGGTGATGGAATCGTGGTTCGCCTGTGGTACCGCAATAACACCACAACAACAACAACAACAACAACAGCAACAACAACAACAACGACCGGAGGGAATGGGAGAGAGCGAAATTAGGGGAGGATGGCGGGAACTGCAGGTATTACTGCTGACAGACGCTGCAGCACCAGCAACAACAACAATAGAAAACAACAACAACAACAACAATAGAAAACAACAACAACAACAACAACAACAACAACAACAACAACAATCAAACGACACAATACTTGAAAGGTGTATACGATACAATGCGGCGGCTGAACTATGTATTCTGTACTGACAGAAAGCGAGGGTCTGTGAGAGTTAGAGAGATCGAGAAAGAGAGAGTGCGCGCGCAAAAACGCGATTCTAGACTTTTATTTACTGGCTGACTCTAGACTGTAGACAGTAGAGAAATAAATGCCTGCAGCGAACGAACAGCGGCGGCGCCAAATAAACGCGGATTGGAGCAACAATCAACAGAGAGACAGACAGACAAACGACTGTCTTCTCGTCGTTTTAATCAGCAGACAGTTGGCGCTAGAATTCGCTGCAGCGCCTTTTCCCCCTCCGCGTCAAACAGACAGCGAGCGTCAAAGTCTGCGATAAGCGCGCGTTTGTCCAGGCGTGAAATGACCGATAATAGTTAGATAGATAAAGACAATAGTAGTTTCCTTCTTGCCTTGTCATTGGCGTCTGTTAGCGCAACTTCATCTTCCCAGTTTGGCGCGCCACAATTGGTCCCCGGTTGGTCAGATAGGTTGGGCAATTGTCGTCAGAAACTTTTTCGAGAGTAGGCAGTGGGTTGTATTAACGGATGGCGTCTAGATATAAGCTGTGTGAGGGCCTGATTTGCAAGAAAAAGAATTTACAGAGTTTTAAACAAGAGCCGGTGCGGATAGTTACACGAAAGGTTGTGATGGTATTAGAGACTCCCCCCCCCCCCTTAACTGTGAGCAATATTAGTTTTACCTATAGGACCCCCGGTTACGGGGGATGACAGGAGGTATGAGGGTTTTAGCAGGTAATACAAAGGCTTTGGTAGTCATCGAGCTACCAGCCGGCGTGTAGTCCTGCACAGCGTGCCTAAAAGCATTTCCCCCTCCTGTCTAAAAAAAAAAAAAAAAAGGCAGTGGGTTGTAAAAAGGTGGTGTACACATTACACGGGGCCACACAGACGACAAAGCTACTCGCCGCAGTCCCGCTTGACCGCCTCACCCTCAAGACCACCACCATCCAGCACTGTGAGAGACAGTTGTTGGAACTCATCGACAGTGGCGCCATCACCCGCAGAAGCGGCGATAGGCCCGCCACTGACTAATTTGTCGATTTTTAGTGGCAATTTGTGTGTCTTTTTTTTTGTTCATTTGTAATACAGAGACCAGCAGCGAAAGAAATGCTAGACAGTGCGAGAAATGGAGGGACTCTCGAAGTCGCTAAGGTCCCATAACACGTCTGATGATAGCCTAACTAACATATTTATCTAACAACGTAACGAAGATCTAGCTCTTCGAATCACGCTCACTATCACTCTTCACAATAGGGAGTTGTTGTTATACAACCAATTCGTAATTCACTCCTTCATGTTGTACAAAAGGGGAGCAGATAGCAATTTCAGTCTCTAGTTGATAAAATAGTTGATTTGTTTATAATATCAATTAAATAGACTGATAAGTTAGTGCTTGCCATGAACGTGTATGTATGCGTTGCTTGTTGTCAACCCGTCGATATAGTTGATGCACCACGCATCAAGCAAACCACGCTGTTGAAACGAGTACCCCACATAAGGTTCTCTTCAGGCGCTATTTAGGTGGTTAGTTGTTAGAACTGACGCCTTATATCGTTCTGCAAATGTCGTCTCCGTGCAGCTGACATATCCTGTCAACTTGTCTAGCTATACTAGCATATGGATATGATTATCCGGAACACGAGTTCCGTTTCGTTTGATTAATTCGATAGGGGGCCAAAATTACGAATACGAACGTTTTTGAGAACCGTAAACGCTACAGCACATGCTTTTGAAATCGAAACGGTCGAGAAGAAGTAGAGACCATGAGCTGTCTGATGGTCCTGCCTGAGCGCAGGACCAGGCTTCACTGAGGACAGTTAGCTCGACACTATCCGAGAGGCGAAGGGGCTAACTAACGACGTGGGAAAGGGAATCCCAAATGATCTACTGAGATCATCCGCCCCGCTATGTGACGTCAACTGCTAACTAAACGGAAATTCCCGAAGATGCGTAAACCTGGATAGCTTCAATACTATATATATATATATATATATATATATATGGTTTGGCGTAAACGGAAGGGCACGTGATAGTCACCATACGCGCCCGCTAGCACATAGGCTTAGTTAATCCTTCGTGATATGTGTAATATATATATATATATATATATATATATATATTATATATTATATATACACATATATATATATGTATATATATATATATATATATAATATATATATATATATATATATATACGTGTAATCATTCATGTATGCATCGCAAATACTACACAACGAATTACGTACCAGGCATTTGCCTGCATACGTTTTCGCCAGTGTCGGCGTCGATATCCATATACCTGTCACCCTACCAGTAGACGTCTAGGTGACTCGTTTCAAAGCCTAGTCGTTTTGGCCGAAACGCTCGAGTGAAGAAACTAAGTTGCCTCTTGCATAACGAGCCAGCTCATTCGCGGCTCAATATGATACGCAACCTTGCCGTTTGTTCTCATTCTTTATACCAAATCCAATGTGACTTTATTCGGACGTATGCGGTAGACTCTGACGAGAAGCCCGCCACCCCAAAAAAAAATGAGGTTGTTCCTAACCTAGTGGCAAAACAACACCACAGTGATCGCACGTGATTTGATGTAACAACGCTGATGACACATGCTGAGTTCAATAAATCTGCTTCGGTATGGTCAGGTAAATCTGCACACAAAAAAAAGAGTAAGTTTGCAAATCTTAGGAAAATATCGAAGCATCGAGAAAGGTATCGAGTGTGTCGCGACAAACATTGACGACATGACTCGCATGCCATCTTCGCTATTCTATCTCGTTGTTTTTGTAGTTGTTGTTGTTGTGGTTGTTGTTGTTGTTGTTGTGGTTGTTGTTGTTGCTGCTGTCGATATGATTTCTGTGGCTTGTTGACTGACAGGATTGGCACAACCTATGTAGTTAGTTAAGTACAGTAGTACGTCAGCGTGACCAATGAGCAACAACAACGTTTACAACAGTAACTCTGTGCGTGTTCTCCAGATCGAAATTGAATTCTCCCGGGCTTTCCCTTGTAGTTGTCGTCGTCTCCGAGCTCGATTTGGTATTGGTCTTGCTCTGCCTGGTCAACTATATGTATAAAAGACTAGGCAAGTGGCGGATCTGTTCGATTTTTCCCACCATCGTTTCCTGGCGTCGGCCTCAATCAAGCGCGCCCGATTTCATGACTCGTTGTCGTTGTAATCTCTCAAGTAGCTCGTATTGACACGGGGGAAGCGCTGACACGGCAATTTTTACCACGTCTTCTTCTCCACGAATACTGCCACCAATACTAGCAGCCTACGACGCGCCGCGCACACAGGGTACGTAGGGAATAGGTGTCATACATTCATCCGGGCATATTCGTCTGTACTTATGTGTGTGTATACATTGATAAACGGGACGAATACGTATGGTAAAAACTTCGGCTATTCTGTGCATCGGCTCCCGGGTTCTGTCGTTGGTTGTTGTTGACTTGTAGTCGCAGATATGTATTCGTAGTAGATGAGTAGTAGGCGACTTCCTAAAAAAAAATTTTTTTGTCATTCTAAAGTAGACGTAGTATTGGCGGGATACCGAGTAGTCTAGGCCTTAATAAATGAAACTGCGTATTGACTGACTGACTGGACTGAACGACCTGGGGGTGGATGAACCACAACAATGCGTAGATGATGTATGTATTTACAAAAAAAATAAAAGAACTAGAAGAAAAAAAATAGAGGGTAGATAATACATAGAATGTAAATGGCTACAAATATATTAATATATATATATATATATATATATATATAATATAGAATTGACTATTGTCTCTACATATAGAATATGCTCTGGCTGTGTGAGTAGGCGCGACAGCTGATTCTCTCGACGCGTGTCGACGCTAATGTTGTTGTTGTTTACGCTCTGTCAAATTATTCGACAACAGCAGCAGCAGAAGCATGTTACTGAGTCGCCGCTACTCTTGCTACTGCTGTTGATGTTGTTGTTGTTATTGTTGTCTTTAGTTATGTCGTGGATGTTGCTTGCACTGGGTTGTTGTTGATTTGTCGCTGTTATTATTGAATTGTTGGTGTCATCGTTGTTGTTGTTGTTGTTGTTGTCGTGCGGAGGCGGTGTCAGTAATTAACTTTGTTTAATTAACTTAGTTGTAAACAACATCAACAAACAACTGCACGAGCCAGCGAACGAGAACGTAAGAGACAGGACATTTTTTGTGCCACGGATTTCGTCCTGGTTGTTCGTGCCGGGCAAGCAAAGTGGTGTTCATCTGTATTACGAGAACGAAGTGTCTTCCTTAAGTTTATTGGCTGAAGCCATAATTTTGTTTTGATGTGCCTCGGAACATAAGTAGTAATTGTTTATATATATATATATATATATATATAGACCGACAGTCCCAACAACAAATATCAGTGTGTCCCTACACACTTCGTTGTGTGTGATATGGTATCGCTAGACAACGATACATATATATATATATATATATATATATATGCATTTTGACCCAACATAAATATGATGTATAATTTATGTTAAGAACAACATATATACATACATATATTTATTTTATATCTATATGTGCATCATCTATATCTTGACGTGTGTGAAACCTAATCACGAAATCGTGATGATGATGATGATGACGACGACGTTGTGTCATAACATTAATTGAAATCATTCGTTTCAATCTCCATCTGGTGATGATGTTGTTTTGGAGCAGTTGCAGCAGCAGCAGCAGCAGCAGCAGAAACAGCAGCTCGGCCGGTAAACACAGTGGCGTTTCCGGCGACCGGCGGCGTCATCATTGTACCCTTCGTCGACGCGACGAAATTTGCCCAAGTCCAGTCAAGTGGCGCGACTGTCGACGAATGATGCCGGTTTGCCACCACTGCAGATGTGAGCGTGTTGGCGAGTTAACGACTGCAAACAGGCTTGCTAGCTGCTGCTTCTGTTGCTGCTGCTGACACGACTCTGTCAACTGATAGACAGACAGAACGATAGTTAAGTTAGCCCAGAGCAGAGCAGACTCGCCATCATCTGATCGAGGATGTCAACCGTTCAGACGACGCTGAGCGCTCCAACAACAACGAGAACGACGTCAGCCACGACGACGACGACGACTGGCGAACAGCAGCTTGGCGTCACCCTGCAACTACAGCAGCAGCAGCACCACCACCACCAACAGCTGGACGCTGGAGTCGCCGGAAGCTCTGGCGCTGCGCAGAGCCGTCTCAGCCCCTCGCTCGTGCTCAAACTCAAGAAACCCAAAAACGATAGGCAAGTGAAATTTGTTGTCTACTGGCTGTCGATAGTCACTCAGCCAGCCTGTCTATCTGTATGTATGTATGTCTGTCTGTCTGTCAGCTAGTCAGTCAGTCAACTCAGTTGGTCATTCGGACGCCGTGTCCTCTTTTGATTTTTCTCTATCGAGTTGCTTTATTATTATTATTATTATTATTATTATTATTATTATTATTATTATTATTATTATTATTATTATTATTATTATTATTATTATTATTATTATTTATTTCTTATGGCTGTGCAATTTATATTATTATTTCTTTACAATGGCTGTCAAAAGAAAGCCTATTTTGTGCATCATCTCGTCGCCGGACATCGAGGACGTCACAACACAGCAGTATCATCATCTTTGCCGCCCGATGCGTGCTAACTGAAGAATCTCATATTTTGTTGTTGTTTTTGTTGCTGCTGTTGATGTTTTTCTTGCGGTTGTTGTTGCTTTTGTTTATGTTGTTGCTGTTAATGTTGTTGTTATTGTTGTTGTTGCTGTTGTTGCTGCTGTTGTTGTTGTTGTTGGTGCTGTTGGTATCCGTACGATATGAATGTCTGTATTTTGGACGTTCCACGCATAGACCCTGAAAGAAAACCCTACATCATTCCCTCCCTTGAGGCTTCGTTTCTTTTCTAGCTTATCTCTTCGTTATTATTCACGCACTAACTGAGAGTGTCGGTCGTATCGTAGGCGGGTCGGGTGGTCTACAGACGTGGTAGACAACGAACATCTCAACAAGAAAAAATCCAAGTGCTGTTGCATCTATACGAAACCGACGAAATTCGGCGAAAGTTCGTCGGAAGAGGAAGACGACTGCGAACACTGTTCGGGCCACGTCGAGATAAAGAAGAATCGCCGACAATCGGGAGAAGGACACGATCCTCACGCCCCACATGGTCAAGGATCTAGCTGTGAAAAGTCTTCATAGGTAATCAGCTCAAACTACACACAGCCGGAGCCTTCTGGAAAGTTGGTAGTTATTGTCTAAACGAGAGAGAGACGATGGCATAGGGTACTATGGCCACACAAAAAGGCGGACGCAGGGCTATAAACCTACCCCTCAAACAGAATTTTGCTACAAGCGAACACACCGAGACGTTTTACAGTTCCCTTTTCTTCCCGGTGTATCATTGTAGGTAACTTGTGCGTAAAGCTGATGATGATAAGCACTGGACTAATTTTAATTTTTGAAATCGGTTGAACGTTATTGTTATAGGTCCGAAAATTGCCAAATAACAAGCGGACAGATTTTTTTGGAAAATCCGGAATTAAGCTCGTTGCCTACTTGGTATGACTTAAATTGTCAGCGTGAAAAAGGGTTGACTTTTTATCTGGGGTTTATTATAGTTAATGTTATTATAGCGTATACTACCACCATCAGACCACCAAGGAAGGTCAGCAAACGCATCGGAATTCATCATAGCTATATATATATATATATATATATACCACCTTGGCATAGCTCCACGGAAGATCAATGAATGCACCTGAATCTGGCCTAATCTGGGCGACTGCGCGGTTTTGAAAAGTTAAAGGTATTGCCAATACTGTGGCGATGGAGGAGGAACGTATGGATATGGAGAATCGCCGCCTGACTGAGAATCTCGCTGGCCAAATTAAGCAGCTTAAGAGTATCGCATATGACATCGAAGACGAAGCCAAAGAGCACAACAGGTGGGTAAGACCTTATTTTCTCTGCTAAAGACAAATGTGCATGAGTGTGTATACACGTGTAGTATTTGCGATCGACCTACCCTGGACGCGCAGAGGGGGTATTGTAATACTTTCTAAAGCAAATTGTCTCTAATTCTAGCGAAGATCATTGACTGATTTGTTGTAAAGAGAGTAAAAGTTAGTTTTTATTTGATTTTTTTTATTTGCCAGTCAAAGTCTACAATATTGGAAAACTGCGTGCTTCGGATCCAATTTAGATTTGTGTTGGTTTACCAGTGTATATACATTACCAATGTTTGTGTGTATGTGTGTGTGTATAATCGACTTGATCTATATACTTGTAAAACAAACATGAAATATCAGATCATTTATCGAGAGATTGCTTCAGTAGTTGATATGATTTTAGCACATGTCAGCCGTGTTATCATGTTTAAGCAGGAAACCGGAGCAGCGGTTTCTTCTAAACGTAAAGGAAAGAGCTTACGTTTAGTTGCTTTGCAAAGCAAACATGACCCACGCAAGACGAGTAACGCGTTGAAAACGGATTTGAAGGAGAAAAAAAATCGAAATCAAAGAAATCGATCTCGACAGTTCTCAGGCTCCTTATGGCAGTCGGACGAAAAGCCAGAAGACCAGGAAACAGTTTTCAAGTACCACAGTTAACAAGTGGTACATATTGGCGAAACGTACAAATAATGGACGAAATAAAGAATGAGAAGAAGCGGCACTACGAGGAACAGCAACGCATTAGGCTAATCTCGGGAAGCGTGCAGCAATTATGGCTGTTGTTTTCCAAGGAAACCAGTGTTTTTAAATCCACTGACAAACGATGAAGAGTGGGTAGCTCACATTAAAAACCTTTTATTTAGAAACGTCCTATTGACCGGTTTTATTCTCAATCAACACACGCAGTAACGTCGATGTTTGTGTTCTCGTGTTGACAAGACTGTACGGTGAATACCTCCGACAAGGTCAATTTCTTGACGAGGAGCGGAAAAGCTTTTTACAGCCCAGATATGTTTCAGCGGAAGGGAGATGCAACTGACCCAAATTATAAAGACGTAGCACTCACGAACG
Organism: Dermanyssus gallinae; assembly: GCA_003439945.1. NCBI lineage: Eukaryota > Metazoa > Arthropoda > Arachnida > Mesostigmata > Dermanyssidae > Dermanyssus > Dermanyssus gallinae. Next base: position 210,251 of record QVRM01003689.1, on the reverse strand, counting down.
TTCTCAATACGAACTTTTCTAACATCGAAAGGATTCTGCTTTAAAACGGCTTTGACTGCCTTTCATGAGATAATTTTCTTTCTTTTTAGCTGAATTGGGTCGGACGCGGCTAGGGGCCATCGTTTATTGACGACTTGCCTTTAGGCGGCTAGTGTGTTAGTCATCTACCGGAATGTCGCCAGTTCGAGCCCTGTTGTTGATCACATTTTCTTTGAGCCGTGCTCATTGAGAATAGATGATAAACCTTATACTACTGAGAGTCAGCGCCGATACAGGCACAAGGACTGGACAAGGACTGAACTCTAGATAATTCAACATGCCGGGCTCTCGGTGCATTGAAAACATGTCGCACGACGATTCCAAGCCCGTAGAGGACGAAGGTAGTCTAGAGTGGAAAAATGGGATCATCGTCTGGCATTGTATAGAAAGCCACTTAAATTAGTCAGCCACTTGGCGTGTCTAAGGCGCAGAGTGACTAGGTGCCTGGGTCGCCACACCGGTATACTGTTGCTTGCACATTCTGCGTGCACTCTGGCTTGGAGCGATGTGCTACCCACCGATCGACATTTCGCATGAAGGAAGCATACAGCAAGTTCTTGTAAGAGAGGGTAGTGGCGCATCTATATTGACAATATCGAGGATATACGAGGAAAAAGCACGCTATGTTTTTTATTAAGCAATATGCATGATGTTGATGTAAGGAAAGCTCAAAATTATTTTTTGAAGATTAAAGTAATCCCTGTAGCAAAATGCCTATACACACCGGAAGCCATGCGAAGCGTGTATTAGTGTGGAATTTGTGGAACGTCTTGAGCACGTCCGTCATTCAAAGTCAATTACATATTGTGTTACCGTACACATTATGAAACATGAAAGTCACATGTTACATTGTAAAACATCGGAATTAAATCATCCACTCACGGAGCATTTGTTCGACTATGCTTTTGAAGGACAGCAGTTACTCAATGTAGTAGTGTCATTCATTTACGTTCTGATACGACCGAGCATACATCTTCGTCTCCTTGCAGATATATCGACGGCATAGGGTGGAACTTCGATTCGACACAGAACCTGCTGACGGGCGGAGTGAGTCGTATTCATAAGCTGCTGGGTTCCGGACGCAGCAATCGCCGCCTTATGTGCTATATTATTGCAGGTGTCGTCGTGTTCGGCTTCGTATTCTATCACGTAGCTGGACGGGTCACAAGTGCCCCACCGGCCTCATCAGATGTTGTTGCTGGTGCTGGTGCTGCTGCACCGGGGGCACCGCCTGCAGTATCATGACGACAAGTGCGACGCACGACGAGATGCCTCCGACTATTATCGACCTGTAGGATCTTATACAGAAGTGCTAAAACAACTGCTGAGCGAGTTCGTTTTTTATCCATGGAGCCATGGATCATGTCGCACACAATTGTTTTCCCTGCGTAGCGCCAAAACGAATGGCTAAATGGCCATTCGCCGCACAAGTATCCAGTTGCCACTTAAGCCCGTTCAGACCGAGTAAGTGGGCGTTGTTGCGTCATGATAATATCCGGGCTCCGAGCAGACGGGACGAAGAGAAAAGCCAGCTGGTTCGTTTGCTCAGATCTTGTAGCAGTGTATTTTTCATTGCTGCTCGCGGGTCGTGTCTAAGACGCCAGACGGAAAGGATCGAGACTCTTACTAAAGCTGGCTCGGCTTCTTCTCTCGGCTATGCACCAATGCGTTCACTATTGAATGTTGTAGAAACTAAAATAGATTGTTATGATTTGACGATTGTACTCCTAGTTCTTGGTCGTGCGTTGTCAGTCGTTTGAAGCAAACTGAAATACACGTATAGATGGATAATTAAAAGACCGAGAAGGAGAATTAACAGTGATGGTTCTACCTCATTGGCGGAACGGATGGCACTTCTCTCATACGTTGACGGCAGTTGACTAGCATGAAGAGCAGACAGTGCTTCCGCGAAGCCAGAAGTCAATATGACAAGTTCTTCCTTTGGTAAATGTGGGCTAAAGTAGAAATAAAAACTGGCAGCACACAGCGTTGTGCTTGAATACAGCTGCCATAAGGAACTAGAATCGACGTGAATGCATTAAAACGAGACAGCGTGTATATATATATAAACCCTGTCTATTCGTAAGCTTCATTTAAAAACTACTCTTGAGGTAAAGGATTTTCGCTTATCAATGAGAGCAAACGAAATGAAGAGACTCGATGCGTTTCGTGGTGTATATTCAAAAATATCTTCTCTCGTTTCGTGGCCTACATAGGCCTTGCACTTCTTTAGCAATGCGAACCGAGCTAAACAAGCCTAGAAATAAGCTGAGTTCGAACGTTGAAAACGGATTTTTGGAAATGTTAACTGCGGTAATGAGCCCATGCTTGTTACGCTTACACATACTTCAGAACCTTGAGGTGTCGATGTGAATACTTAAAACAGTGGATACGTTATCAAGGAGCGTGTACGGAAAAAGGAAATATTTGGGACTATGCCAGCTACTAGAAACACACCTTCTGCTAATATGGGTGTACATTTTACGACGGGTGGCAGAAGTTGTAAGATGTACCACATATTTGATAGTATAAAAATACTGGAGGCAAACTTATAGAAGAAAGATCCACGTAATACATAATCATAGATCTGTGGAAAGTCTATTGGATAGAGAGTTTAATGAGAGATCCTTAAGAGATAGTTCGTTATGGCTGCTACCGTGGCCTTTAATAAAGACAACAGAGAAAACGGTTGTGAAAAAATCTTCCGGCGGAAATGATCATTATATATATATATATATATATATATATATATATATATTGTTTTTTATGTGTTTGAAAAGCTTAAAGTACGATGTACTCTATTTTGTTGGATGTGGTGTTACTGTTATTTTTCAATGTTTGCTCTGTTTGCTGTTTAATGTGCATGTTAATTCCCAGATATCGTTAACGTAAAAGTATTCTATCCTACAAATACATATTTATCGGTGTACTATTTCTTAGTCCATCCTTAAGATACACCTACAGGTCATCTTTCACCCGAGACAAAAGGTTGACTTATCTAGACCGTGATAGTTCAGAGGGCCTTAACAGTCAAGGGCATTGAGCAATGGCGAAATATGCTAAATTCGTGGCCGTAAGTCTACTTGCACGAGGTGTTGCACATTGGTCTATCTCTAGGACATATGTATGTAGAGTAGTTGGCTGACATATTCTCATTGTCCATTCTTCTATAGCTTTTGAGCCTTAACAACATTCGGTAAGAGCAGACCTGTACCCTATACCCCATGTCAGTTCACTACTACTATACACCGGTTTCGACTAGATTCGCGCGTAGATTATTGATCATAATTGTTAAACCTGCCTTGTTAGATCTCACCTATCCCGGTTTGAGATGCCAACTGAACCGATTAACACCAACAGCGCAAATTTCTTCGCAACATCCTTGAGCGCAAAATGTTAATGTTATAATACTTGTGATGTGAATTTTCTATAACACAACTCGAAAGCAGTAAAATTCTAACACTGATCATGACTACCATATTGCAAAAAATATTGTTTTACTGAACAAGTAAGATTGTTTTCAGTAACATAGCCGCCTGTTCAGTATAGTTCGCAAAGGGATCATCTAATTGATCCTTGGTAAAAGTGAACCGGGGTGGCTAAAGCTGGTATGTTATCTATTGCGGCTCTGGTTCATTTGGCGGTTTCCTAGGATTCTCCGTTGCCGATGCATGAATTCCAGTGCTGTAGCTAACAAGACTCGCCGCGGGGACAGTCTTATTGGCGCAAAGAGAAAGAGGAGCCTCCAATTGATGCGTTTTTATGAAAAACTTATGCTTACTTTATTTTTTAGTTATTGTATAAATACTTGCCTCACTCTGTGAATTTCAAGTGACGATAACAATGTCATCATATCATATATAATATTATTTTAAGAAACCTTCATTTGGCTAGCAAACAGGTAAATGTTTTTGTTTTCTGTTGCAGTTTGGACCTCCGGACAAGTTTAAAATATAACCGGCTTTTAGACTATATATGTAAGAATTCGTGTCCTCCACGAATAGCAGATCTTTTGTTGAGCATCTTTACTAAACCTAAGTAAACGAACTGCGTCGTATGCGTGTTTATCTATGTTTGACTGTGGCATAGCCGTGTATACACGGGTATTGTCCGGTGTGGCATTATATGTTTGACTTGAGGCTAAGAAGTCCCGTATCGGGAGCGGATTGAAGTATAATTTTCTGCACCTGTAAGCCACAAATAAGCACATAGGGGTTAGCGTCGATCACATCGTTTCTCTTGTTACGATTAAGCAGAACGCTTCAAATGCAGAATCGCTTGTGGAACGTCGCTTCCACTGAAACGATTATACGACTAACATATTTTGCAACGACTAATGTTCGGAACTAGTCTCTTTCCTGGAAAGTTTTGCATTAGACTGAGCTCTTAGTTTTCTGACAAAAGGCGTTGATCTAATAAACATTTCGTTCAAATTTTATTTTGTACAGAGCAATATTTTTTTACCTAGGCTAATGCATTTTGAAGATACTTATAGGACTAGTCTAAATTATATATTAGCTGATACTAACACAATGGCAATAAACATAGAAGAAAAACCATAATATTAAGTTATTACGAAAGTAATGTAGAGTACTAGTTAAAACGGAAAGTTTGTGAAGTACATTATCTGAATTATACCTGGCCTTTGCAAAAGCAGGAACTATTGTGATATTAAAAATAAATTGTGAAATTAAAAAGAAACTTACTTCCTTAAACTTCGGATGTGAGGAACCACCAAGCAGCGACAAAATTGCCGATTCGCTTGTTGTGATGAACGCGCCAGACGACTTCATGCGTTCAAAGGCGAACATCCTGCAATGCAATAAAGGGTGTGCAAGGCGTAGGTAGATAACACTAGCCTCTCATATATATAACGTATTTTATAGGTCGAGATACGAGAAATATGTACGCGCTCAAAAATAATACCTTAAACACAACGTTTCTACAAGCATTACTTAACATCACAATCCTTTTGTTAGTCTGTAGATCATTTGCCTGAGGGTCTACATTAACGTAAGAGGAGCAGGAAGGTACTGCCAGGGAGAGAGAGACCCCTTGCATGCGGTAAAACTTGCGGCTTGTATCAGGTGCTAGAAAAGAACGTGAAGACCGTGTCTCTATGAACTTCGTCACCGTAACCCGATAGGCATGCACAAGCGTACGTACCTGTCGACAAGCGAGCGCGACGAACACGCATCAGCTACGATATGTACGTTGTAGTTGCTTTCGAGGAGATTCAGTGCCGTATTTTGTACACAGACATGTGTTTCAATTCCGCACAGGATCACGGAGTCGACCTGTTCGAGCAACGGCCGCATCCATGCCAACCCGACGATCAGCGGCAGGAATGGCCGCAGCAACAAAAATCACATCAATAAACAACGACAACAAGCAGTTTTAATAATAGCGCGCACACGTTAGGGCTCGTCCTGTGCCTCAGCCCTTTCCAACCGACAACGGTCGGACTCTCCCATCCCGGAACTAAATACTAGGCAAGGACTTCGGAAAATCAAAAAAGGGATTTGTTTATAGAAGGTTCAATTCCAGTCAATCAAAATCATTCCAGAGTCAAATGGGTCAGGCTATATTTGAAATTCTTGTTATTTTGAGGACCGGCACATAATTCCTAAGAAGTTACCTCGGCAACCTTTAGACAAAGTGAGGTTTCGTCTAAACGCTGCGTAGGTAACCCCTTAGGAATTCCACCACGGTTGCCGAAACTACGCCTACTACTAGGAGTCAAACGCCATTATAGGCCACGGGGTCTTCAAACTTTCGCTCGGCTTCTTTGTGTGGAGAAGTAACACCTAGAGATTCAGCAGATCCCAAACAAATGATGGCGGAGGGCTACACAAACCAACGAAAAAGCGGCTTCCATTACAAATTCGTAGAGGAACGAAATTTAATAGGCATTCGGTATTGACTTTAGGAAACTAAGGGAAATAACTTGGCAGTAAAGATTGCTTACGTCCTTACTGCGCTCTGGCTATAAATTATACTCTGATTACTGTATAAGCCCCTGAAAGATTTAGCTCCCCTGTTTTCTTATAAGCTATGTTGATATCTCCAGCCAAGTGGCTTACGGATAGGTTGACGAATATTATTGATTGGTGTCCATAATATTAATGCAAGGGACTGTAGACTAATGATCAAAAATCGCCAACGCATATATATATATATATATATATATATATATATATATATATATATATATATATAAAGAGTATATATATACATATATATCAAGAGTATACGTTGTATATATGCTATTGAATTCGAATTCCTTCTTAATTCGAATATAGTATTCGCCGCATCTCAGACTACATATGTACACACAACTGCTTACCTCTGGATATTTGTTCTTCATCATATCAACAATTTCAGGTGTGCACATCGAGAACTGCGTTTTGTCCACAGCCTTAATATCGGGGTATTTATCGATGCCTAGCTCAGGTACAGTGCGTCCCAGTCCTAGAATAACAACCGCTTTCATTAGAGGTTACTTATGTATATATATATATATATATATATATATATACACATGTGAGCAGGTCACTAACAACCCCCTCTTATCCGTGACGTTCCGATGACCTGTGATGTCTCCGGTAGAATGAAAAGAGAGAGGGCCATAGGTTGGAAGCAAAAATACGCCATATCGACGTGGGTAAAACTGCTCGTCTTACTGGGAAAAGTCCCGTGAATTTAATTTTGCTGCCTCCTCTTCGCAGGAATAACGTCCGAAAGGACATTCGAGTGCAAAAAGCGACTCACCCTCCGGATACTGCTCGGTGACGACAACAGGCATGTCGAGAGCCTTGGCAGTTCGTAGCAGTCGATTCGAGACCGACACAATCTCGGGGAAGTACTGGATCATTGCGCGAAACTTCTCCTGCATATCGCAGAGAAATACCGCCGACCGGTTGGGCAGCAACCTGCCCACGTTGCGAGATATTCCGGCCATGGCGACCACTAGACACTTCGCTCTCTAGCAGCAACAGCAACAACTGCAACAACGAATATAACAATACCACATGCGAATTTACGTCGTATTGTTTAACGTTCTCAGTGGCTATTAATCATATTAATACGTATACCTCATTAATTTCACACCGGGTTTCCGCAGCAATACATACGAAGCCAATTTACTGTACGATTGTATGATGTTCTTCGAAGGTCACTTCTGCATTGTTCAAGAATCTACAAAATATTTGATTAGGCGTTGTATGTCATCAGCTACACTGATTCCTTATTTATGTTCGTTCATATGGTGGCGCGTCTAGCGAAGTGCACTAGCTTTTGGGTCGGCATCGATAATTACGACGTTTTAGTTCGAGGCAGATTTCAACATTTAATTCGTGTATATAACCGTTAAACAGTTTTCGGCATTTAGCTCGTGTATATATATATATATATATATATTCTCAGAGGTTCTGCCAACATGCATTTCGACGCGTTGTGAGGCGACACAAGGCATCTTTGGAATTTTATCCATAAAACGTGTTTATAGACATAACCGCTTAATAGAACTGGCTCCCACTTTGGCTGTGATTCCTGATCGCTCTCTTACTGATCCATTATAAATTGATGATAAGCATTCATCGGCACTTCGGAACCACATGCTACTGCTGCGCTCCTATACCTAGAAGGTGATTTATCATACAGTCTTACAGATCAACGGAACAACCCTGTTCCTGCAAGTCCTCTTTGACGACATTGTTCTCTGGGGGAGGAGGTTTGAGGTGAAGTTGTTCTTCGTCGAGTTCGAATAATGCGAAGCGATGTTCTAAGAGCCATATTTAGGAGGCAACGCAGAGACTTTGTCTGTGATCTATATGAGATCCATAACCTCCTCCTGGTCGACTCGCTCTACCTGCTGAAGTTTGCCATGCTGGGCTTTAAAACTCCTCGGAATATATTGGGCTATATGCCACAAAATATTCTACTCATCAACACGTTTGGTCATGGTTGAGGAACACGAGTTTTTTTTTTGTGGTGTTTGTGATGTGTGATACTGCTTGACTGATAAGACTTTTTTTACTGACTGTTCATGACTAATAGTAATCACTTAGAATTTTAGTTTTTTTTATTCAGATTTTAATGGGAACTAAATCATTGTATTATGTAATAATACCATTATATTTATATATATATATATATATATATATATATATATATATATATATATATATATATATATATGCCGCAGCTCACAACACGTGACAACAATGTCGCACACAGCTATGGGCCAACGACACATATCCATAATGGGAACTCATCAAGTGGCCAATATCATAGTCAGACCTAAAGTGAGCGTTCCTATTCGCGGATTGTTTTTCTCTCCTCCTATCTTACCAGAGAACTACTGAGCTCGAACCCATAAACGTATTAACACGGCTAGTGCAAAACCGAGAGGTGGAAAGTTTCCTGGCCTCGTTTTACTTTTTGTTTTCTTTTTATCTCGCATGACCTTTGGCCGTGTTTGTTATCTTCGCTCCAATTATTATAGCAAAAGCCCGTTCTAAACATCCCTACTCCGCACCTGTACGCTTTGCCGGTATTGTAGAGGTACGCTGGTGAACTGAAAGCAAAACAACGTTTTTTGACTATGCGCAAGGCAATGAGAATGACCAAGGTAGGAACACGTTTGGCTATCTCTCTTAGAGCAAGAATCGTTATTAAATATGGATTCATAATCGTAATAAATGACATAAATGACAAAAGCAGCATTATTAAACTCACGGTTAGATTAATAAGTAGTCTATTTTTTGACTATACGCAAGGCAAAATAAATTACCAAGGTAGGGACATGTTTGGCTATCTCTCTTAGAGCAAGATGCGTTTGGAATCATGACTTTTACATAATAAATAAACTGTAATCAAGAAATTTGCTTTGCATGCGATTCACATGGTCGCAGTCGCGAACCAATCAGACTAGTTGATTGCGTTTAAATATATAGCTTGAATTAATTTCCTTTTAGTTGACTATGCGCATATGATTCGTGGAAGATTAACACATGTATGTATATATATATATATATATATATATATATATATATATATATATATATATATATATAGCAGCAAGACAAAACATTTCACACACATTGACACATTTATATAGGATACTTAGTATGTCATGGGAGAAGCCTTATAACCCGAGGGCCACAGTGAACAGACTGTATGTAAAGAAAATGCTCGCGTGATAGTAAAATTGTTGTTTCGCCTTCTATACTACACCATCACTGCTAATTTCCCAACACTGATTTTAATACGCACAGACTACGCAACTAACGCACGTAACGCCTGCACAAACCTAGTTATTGTTCTTACATTGACTCTCTCGTCGTCGAATTTATTGAGATGAAAAGGTCTATGACATTGAACGTGATAATTGTTTTCACTGGGGTAAAATGGTACTAAACATTTTTTAATTAGGAAAACAATACCAATCCCACTAGGACTCAGGACTACACCGGCGCCGTAGGTGCGTCTCCGCGTTGAAAAAAAAACATTTCTTTTACCGTTCTTCGCTGACAAGTGACGCTGGCAAGCCGCGCGCTACAATCGACCCCCGTTAGCGCAGTGAACAGGTGAAAAACAGACACCTAAGGCCGTCACGGATACAGCCACAGGCTGCTGCACCACCACCATCAACAACAACAGCAGCAGCATCAACAGCAGTAGCAGCAGCAGCAACAACAATATCACGCCGGCAAATGCCGATATCACGTTGTTAAAGGAAGGACGAACACAGAAAATCAACATCGACCATCAAACCATCAACACAACACACACCGACAAGGCCTTAGCAGTGGCTTGTTTGGGATTGCAGACGATTTCGGCGGTCTTGCTGGTCGAACGAAGCAGACGATTCAGTTTTGCTGACCTCCGGCACTGAATCGTATGCTGCGGTCTTGATGGCTGGAGCAGACGACGCGCGAAACGAACCGAAGTCGCCGCTATACATGCTGGATGTTGTTGCACCAATAGTCGAATTAAATCGACATATTTCGTCATTGATTTGGAGGTTCATTCGTCAGTTTATCTAGAGGTTCATCGTGGAGGGGGCGCTAGCGTCCAGGTTGCCGGAAGGCAGAGGAGTGTGAGGTCTTACTGGCCGGCAGTTAGTTGTCGAGGTCACCGGTGGTGGTTGCCCCCGTTTCGTTTCGTTTGTTCTGGCACAAGATGCAGTCCGTGTTTGGCCGAGTCGGCGGCCTGTTAATGGCTGGAGTTCGCAATCAACTTCGCCAGTCGTTGCCGCCACCATCATCATTAACAACGACTCTTCAGCCCGCGTCGTCCGCACCGCTCATTGGGCCGCTGGCGAGCGGTCCCCTAACGTTGCAGGTCCGGGGCATCATGCGCCGACACTTTCCACGACCATCCGAAACCAAGCGACAACGCAAATCTGGGTACGGTCATGCCGGTGCGCCATATATATATATCATATATATGTATATATATATATATATATATATAAAATATTGTGATGATTTATTAATCATTTACGATACGTTTACACACTCGGCAGTGCTCGCCTTGATGGCAGTGCTCGCCCTATATAGTGTTTAAGTGTTGTTCTATAAAAATGTATTGCTTAGTTCGCTACTTCAGATATTGATGATTTTCTGCGCGGTCGCGGTTCTCTCTCATAAATAATTTCTGCTTCGTTACCATGTTTTTGGCAAGTTTCATAACATAAACTGGAAACGTACCCTTAAAATATGTTCATGCGCTTGCAGCCGCGTCTAAGGGAGTTCGTTTAAAAATCATGATATAGGTGTGTAGGCATATTGATATTGAGTAAGTGGTTTTTTATTACTAGGTATGATCAGATTACACTTGTAATAGCTGTCAAAGCAGAGAAAATGCAAGAGCATATATATATATATATATACACACACATATTAGCAGTAAAACCAAGCGAGTCCTATTGTTTAGTTGTTCCTTTACCACACCGTCTTACAAATTTCAAGGTAACATGAAAGTTCGAAACGAAGTTACGACCTACCTAGGCATCTATCTATATGGTGTTGTCTACTTGGTGTGTACTAATGCGATTGTAACAATAATTATAACCGACTCTCGACTCGTTCGTTGCAGGTATTTGTCCCGCTTGTGGACGCGTGGTGGTCGTTTAATTATTATGCGTAGATTTCTTAAAGGCCGCCATTGTCTTTCACACTGAAGAAGTCAATCCAGTGTTGCAGCGCGACTAATTGGTACGATCTTAATTGTCGTGCGGTCTTATCACGTTAATGTAAAAGGAAGGAATGTCGTATAGCAGAATCAACAAAAGAAATGACCACCGGCATGCGTTATCAAAACTATGGCTTAAAATAAAGGCAGAACGACATATACTTTACAATTTAAACGGGATTAGTGTTTTTATTAATTTAATGTTAAATCCGACTATGTGGTATACACAGCGAATAGCGGGACAAGCATGATAATACAAAATATTCAAATAGTAATGTGCGGAACGTTATTAAAAAAAGGAAGGACATGAAAAGCCAAATACGATCGAGTCGAATGTTTGCCAAGCTGGCTACCAAATCGCTACTAGAGCACCGAGAACCGTGGTTATTCATAAAACCACCGGATCTGTTTTATAATTATAAACTCGGCGAGCCAGACTTGCTTTTACGTGGCATCGAATGAAACCAAGCGACACTGACACATACTGCTGTCCGACCGCATCCTCTGTCACACTTACGAAAGAGAGAGAGAAAGACAACTAGAGAGAACGAAGGAGAAACAGCCTCTAATTTGGACGAGTCTGGTGTCCGCCCGTGGCCGTAAATGTTCAGGCAAATCTGCCGAAAATTGATTCGAAAGGTAGCGTATAGGAGACTCCGGTAGGAAAGAATCCCCACAATCTCAAAGCAAGCGCAGGTTGTGCTAGAACGAAAACCAAACAAACCGGCATGGAACTCGTTCTTATACCGCCCTGTCTCATATGTCTGCAGAGCATAGCAGAAGAGGTTCTGGAGTGTAGCATAGCTGGGAGCGTGACGCGTTAACGAGAAGAGCGGAATGCTCTGCGCTACCAACTGTATCAATCATATCTTTGTTTGCACACGCGGTAAAATTGTGCAAAACCACAGTAGTGAACCACAGACATTAACATGTTTTAAACCCACAATTGAAATGAAGAGTCTCCACGAACGCCGAAAATAAGCGTGCCATCATCTAGTTCAAGCTTGTAGTAATTGAAGACTGTCTCCGAACGAGCAATGGTTTGGGGGGAGAGGACTACCGGCGTGGCCCAGGTACCCCTACTGGGGACGACTCTCTAGAACGTTGTCTATAACGGCATGCTGGAGAAAGAGCAATGGAATAGGCAGATGATCTTGACTCAGATCTGTGATATGGACTATACTATCCGATGCTATTATACCAGGGACGCGGTAGAGGGTACGGCACATAAGACGCTACCAAGCCACTACATCCCCAACCGGCTCTCGCGTTTTTCATAGCCGTTGCGACCTCCAAAACAATCTGCTCGTACCATCTACAACTGCCCGTCTTGTCATCGAAACCGTTTCTTCGAGAAAGACCAGAATAGCTCAAATAGCTTCAAATGCAGAGTTCTCGGGGGCATCAAATGCTAGCCCTACCAAATAAAAGTCTGTAATACGGTCTACATAATTTTTCTCAGTGCCTCTGCGGTTTGTACATAAAGTGGAGCTAAGACACACACAACAACGATGCAAAGAGGGTAGTGATCTGGGCTAGGCAATAGAGCTTTGACTCATCAGCGTAGTTAAGAGATTTGACCCTCGGGCGGGGCACCTGTTTATGTCAAGAAAGAAAAATCGTATATACAAGTGGTCAAAGGCAACCACCCAGAGGCACTCAAAAATTGACACACTACACTCTATAAGATTCAACACTTAGAATTTCCATTTGTATAGCAGAAAGTAATTGTTTGTGAAAAAAATATTGAAGGTAATTGGAGAATCCACCGTAAGCTCTTTTTTACGCTTTGACAACCACTTTTTAGACGCTCGTAATGGGCTAAGTTGCCTGTGGCACGATATCGTCTAGGTATGTAGCAGCAGGACAATGACAACCACGTCTAACAAATACAACCAGCAAGGCTGGGGCTCGAACTTGCGATTGTTTTGCTAACCATGGTTGCCATGGCAACGCCCCGTTTCGAACGGTGCGTTACGCTCCACGCCGCTACGCTCACCGTTCGTCTGAGAGAAATTGAGAAAAAAGCGGGACGGGCGAATTTCTGCTGCAGAGAATATCAATTGAAGTGCAACGTGGAAATGCGGCCGCGATGCTAGGGCTGGCCTGATTATGTATCAAAACTATAATGTGTATGATGTATAAATAAAAACATTTTAGACGTCAATTATCATACACATTGTTCAGCGTGTTGTAAAGGGTGAAGCATGTGACCGCTGATGATAAGACTAAAGAGACTATCGATTTTCATCGCATGGGCGTAGATTTTTAGGAGATTCAACAAAGATTATTTAATTTAGAAGATACTTTATATAGGCAATCGTGTGACCGATCCACAAAAAACTCCTTGCAGTGCTCTAAGAACAAGCATCTGATCTCTCCGATTTGTTGTCCGAAAAGGTTCTAAAGTATATAATCTACTTGTCTATTGGCAAACACGCCAATACGCACTTCAAAAGCTCATAAACATGCTTTTATGGTATATTGGTTGTCAAAAAGGCTACAAGACGTATGTCGACGGCGTAAAAATATATGGCGGATGTGAATCTTTGGCGTGCTTCTGCAAGAAACTTTCGATACTTCGCGAAATAGTCGCTATATGTTTTTTGGGAGGTTTCGGACAATGCATGATGCACCTGCATCACTGGCAGCTAAGTGGACTAGTGCGGTACTCAAAAACCACTAAACCCGGATTCCTCTCCCGCCCTGGCTTGGAATCACCAGGTATTTCTTCGACAGAATGCCGCCATCTTGGTGACAGAGTTTGGTTTCAAATTAGCTACCAGTATTCACAAAAGTGTCGAGCCCGGTGGCGTGGTGGGTTAAGTCTGCGACTCGCAACCGGAGGAGACACATAGGTGCGCGGGTTCGAGCCCCACCGTTGCACATTTGTATTTATGGGGGTCCGTCTATGAAGCAATGTGAAAAAAAAACAGTTCCGTGGACGTTAAATCTTGGCCCAGGGTCATCCCAAAAACTTTACTTTACTAGTATTCACAAAAGTGGTATAACTCAAAACTGGCCTACGCACGCAGTGGCTAGTTTCTTTATGACGATTTTTTTGTAGGCTGGGTTAAACGCCGCTTTGTAGTCTACACTACAATACAGCGTACAAGGCTGGATTCTTGATGGTAACCGGGCACCTCACATCGTGCAAAGGCTTCTGGGTTGCGGTCTTCCGCGAACGTCCCGCACGAAATTCGTGACGTTCCCTAGGGATGATTCCTCGTGCCACATGGTAAAAATGAAGTCGACGCGCCAGGACATTTGATAATGTCTTGTACGCGCTGCTTTTCTTTATAATGTACCTAAGAGGATGCCCTTAGGAGAAACCTTACGCAAGAATTCCGACCAGGTGGCTGCAACTTCATCCACTTCTAAGCACTTGCTAAAGAGTGCCGTCCAAAGGGCGATAGGAGGATCGCCGCATTTATATGTTCATTCCGGATGAGGCCGGTCTTACTTGTCAACACTTAAATCACATTTTGAACTGACATAAGGAAGATGTCACATGGTCGGCCATATGACAGGAGAATGTATCCAGAATATTTCCCAAGGCCGCAAGTGCTATCCTTGTCCCACTGGACATTGAGCATGCCACATATGTTCCACGGAAGGCTACTAGAACGTCAGGCGAACCTTAGTGACCACTGATACAACATAAAGCAAGCGAGAGCGAGCCAAAAGATCATGACGTTTACAATCGGAGACTAAATGCCGAGATAATCGGCCGAATTATGAGAAAAGATGTGCCTAGGGAAATTATGGTGAGTAATTATAAGGAGCTAAAGGAGGTTCCTGAGAAAGACGCTTAAAGGAAGGTTCTTCGAAAGGCTTGCGAGAGGGCAACGGCGATCCCAGTGCGCAAATCGAAGACTGGTGGTCCCCCGAATTGACGAACGCAGCCAAAGAGGCCCGAAGTGAAGGCCCGGCGTTTATACACTCGCTCGGGAATGGTTAGGAGGAATGAATGGAGAGCAGAAAAGGACAACAGGCAACCTTAGTGCGTGTACGAGGCGAAGCTCTGAATACTCCTATAATAAAGAGCACACTTTGTTGCTGGAAGCAAACGATCGAAAAGTTCGAGCGATGTAAGATTATGATGGGCAAGATGCGCACAAGACAACCGATTATTTTATCAGACCTTATAGAGGCCATCGTGGCTTGTTTACTCCCAATACGCGGAAAAAGATGGCTATCCGATCGAAGTAAACGAGGAGGATATCCCAATTGTCAACCTCGAGGAAATTCAGAGGTCGGCGGGCAGGATGACGGAGGGTGCAGTCCCTAGTGAACCGCGGCCGTCGACTCAATTCTAAAGGAGGGACGTATATCAGAGGACTGGGTAAAGCCTTCCTAGGTTCTTATCCTAAAGCCGAGAAAAGAACAGTGCGCGCTTTCCGCTTATGTGAATGTCTGTCTCCCTAGCACAATTCCAAACGAGGTGGAGTCGATGTTTGCCGACAGGCTTAACCATGCAAGCGAGTAAGGGCACACCCCACTCTTAGATGATGAGTACGAGTTTCGCAGTGGAAGGTCCATACTTCTTGCTATTAACAGAGTTTGCTTATAATGTGTACTTGTCGGTTATCCTGGAAGTAACGCGTTCAGCAACGTAACCCTGAGCGCACTAGCAAACGGAAAGCTCCGGCGTACCTCTGGCGTCTAAAAGCCCCGTACCTCGACAGGCAGAGGGCCAGCTACGGCGGCAAGGAACACGAGATGACCGTAGGCGTGCCAGTGAGGTTTATGCTCTGGTACACACGGTGGAACCTAGCGTACGACAGCGCGCTCGAGATTAACAGGTCTCGCGGGGTTGAATTCGTCACCTACGCAGACGACCTAGCGAACTTGGTCATCCCAAAAGGTGACTGAGGCTGGGCCCGCACTAGCTGGAGTAGGCGGTAAGGAGGCTGCCGTCCACGCAACGTCGAGGACAACGCAACCGAACCTCCTGTTCTACGATACTATCATCTGTTCGGCCACTCACAAGAATATGCCTGGTTCTGCCTAGGGATGAGAGAGCTGGTCAAGTCTCTCGGGTTCAAACCTAATATTGGATGCCTGAACGACTAACTGGTTGCTGGCGACCCGGAGATTGTCCATATGTTGAGTGTTCGACTTCCGCAGGGCAAGCGGCCTCTTCCTCAACCTCAAATGCGATATATTTGCCCTAGACCACTCGCTTAACCTTGCCGACTCCGCATTGAGGTCGTTCGAGCTCTTTTCCCCGAATGATCTCGCACCTCCTTGGAGACCCTCCCTTTTCTAACGGGGTCAGGGGTTAGCTATGGTATATGTGAACGGTTTCCTAGGCCGTACAAGCAAGTAGCTTCTATAGTATTTTTTAAAGCATCACATTCAGCATCACGTTCGGAGCGGTAACGCGCGGGCATCTTCAAACGCGGTCAATCAGCTGACTCGATACGATCTTCCCGTGAAATTCCTGGCGGATCTTCATGGAGGGCTAGCGATGAAGGGGCAATGGCAAGAACTTTAATTGCCGTACCGATGCGCAGCTCATGGGAAATGGCTAACTAGTTTGTCACCCCAACAACATGGAAGTACTTCATCGACTCCCGTAATCATGCAACGACTTCCGTTCGCACAGCCGCCGGTACAGAACCGGAAGACCCCATATGTCAACAGCATTAGACTAAGTTCTTCAAGTCCGCTTATTAAATCGTTTGAACGACTTCCTTGCGAATTCACTACCCTGGCATATCGCTGGCACGACTATAAATCCTTACAGAGTGGGAATTTATAGTCGTGCCAGAGCAGACAGACGATGCTATGAAATTCTTGATTCGCCTAGTACGGCAAGGCGCTTGTAAACACTGTATGTGTAAGCTGCACAAGAAATATTTGTTTGATTGAAAAAAAGTTCGGTGGACACTTGATTTACCAGAAAGCGGACGTTTGGTGGCACCCATTTCGTGCGACCTGGTGCCCCTGAGCTTTTTGAGCTGTGGGATTTTTAAGTTTGTGTTCCCCTCTAAGCAGATGAAACTCGGATTTTTTTAGAGAGTTGTTAAGAATTGTTTGCCCATAGATCAGGCCTCTTGCGTCGGATGATTTTGCTAAATATTCCTAAAATGTATAGGGTAGTACTCCCTATACATGCTGGGAGTAAAGTGTATACATTATTTTTTTGAGCGAGTTTTTGCAATCTGGTATTACAGTTCTACTGACTGTAAAACCAGGTCGCAAGATTTTGTGGAAGATGATTCCTATCTATTCGAAAAAAAAACGTCATAAGGCTCTTGGTGTCTCTGTCTGAATTTCCTCGATCGACTCTCCTTGGAACGGAAAGCTCCGGCGTACCTCTCCTCCTCCAATTCTCCCAGTGATGCTTCCGGCATCACTGGGAGAATTGGACTTTGATCTCAATGTCGTAATGATATACCCAGGACTCGTCTTATTCTCCAATCACTCTCTAAGGCAATCCCGGGGTTTCGGCTACCGCCTAAAGGTTCAAATCGGGCATTTTCCAATATGCGTTTACTTGCTGGAAATTCAACTTTTTTGAAACGAACTACGCTGTCACTCTTCCGACGCATAAAAATTCGACTAAGACTGTTAGAACTGATCCATAAGAGATCTCCAATTCCTCAGCTATCGCCCTGCTAGGAAGTTGGCGACTGTTGAGTACGATATTACTAACATTTCAACGTTTTCTTCTGTTATTGACGTGAAAAGTTTTCCCGCACGGGGGTTATCTTCGGTCTTTTCACATCCGTCGCGAAGTTGACGGTACCATATATGCACAGTATTTTGGAACACTGTTTAATTATCATAAGCAGTTCGTAACATTTCCACCACTTTAGAACGTATGGTTTGGTTTTTAAAACAGAACTTTATGCAGATTAGTTGCTCGTCCATTTTTGGCTTCTCAAACATCGCTGAACCTCGTTTCCTTTACTCCTTTAAACTGAACTCAAACAATAAACACTGATTGACGCGTTAGTTTGGCCCGTCGGTAGCTGATAATTGGTGCTTCTAAACCGGAAGACATTGGGAGTTAAATTTTTTAAATTTCAAGTTCCAGAAAGAAGTCTGGCTTTCCTAACAATTCTAAAAGTAAATAGACTACGTTAGGCTACTCTTAACAAGGCTCTATATATAAATATGCGTAGTTAGGAAGGATCTCAACTTGAAAGTTCGTAATCGATCAGTCCAGCACGGCCTACGCTTTTCGGATACCGAGCACGGTCTACCGAGTTCAGCTGGTTACGCCGGTCACGTTTGTGTAAGTTTAAACGTGGCAGGCAGCACTTAAGCGGCGCTCGCTTCCCTCTATTTGGACCCAGAAGTTTGATCCGCTGTGACGGACTTTGTCCTTTAACCCGGTACGTGCCGAAGATCACGTAGCGTACGTAGTAGTAAGTCACGTGATTAACTTTCCGTCCACTGCGAGGAAACGTAATGACGCTGCCTCTCGGCCGCTCTCTGCACATATTATAAAATTGGCATTTAGGGGCGGATGCGAGCGAAAGAGAGAAGAGTGTACCAATGTGCTACAGCCGTCTCTTGCCGTTGCTGTCATAATTGTTGTTTTGTTGCCGCTATTGATTAGGTTATTGTTGTTTTGCTGCTGTTGTTGTTGTCCTTGTTACCGTCGTTGGTGTTTTGTCTGTTCCTGCTGCTCTTGTTGTTGTTGCGGTGCTGGTCAAGCTCGTGTGTGGAAATATCGCGCACACTAAATGCCGGTGGAGATTACTTGTACGGTGAGCTAAAATAGCTACATGAAGTGCTCTAGGCAGAAAGCTACCATTACTCTGACTCTCATACGAGCAAATACTGTCGTTCTGCACCACCACCACCACCATCATAGTCATCACCACCATAATCATCATCATCAATGTTGTGTTGTGTTTGACTAAATGAGATTCATTCATGGAAAAAGTTGTTGCCCACCCACAATCGTTAATGAGGCTAAAGATCACGAATTGACGAGGCCATTTGTGGCGGCCGTTTTATTTTTGACTGATGATGACGGTTGCCGCTACGGTCGCGATTAGGTGGTTCAGTGGCTAGAGTGAGCTTATGATGTCGCCTCTGCTGTGCGTTTGGGGAATCCCGTGCTGTGCACCGTTCGGTGCTGTGAACGTTACCGACACTCGTGATGGGCAACAGGTTGTCAGGTCATTGTCAAGCATACGCACATGGCTGAGTGGTGCCATTTAAAGCGGTTCGGCTGTACGCTCGACGACCCAATTTCTGCTTAGACCTTTTACAGCTGGTGTAGATAGGGGCTTGGGGCTAATAATAAACAACTGGGTGATATCGGCGACAAAAACACGTCTACCGTTGTGCTCTCACGTACTCTGTCGCTTTTGAAGTGCCTGTATGCCTATATGTCCAAAGATAATACGTAATCTGCATTGTAAACGTCCCACTCCTTCATCACGACTGGTTATTTTTTAGAAGTTACTCGGGTTTACGTATACATACATAACCATGAAACCTGTCGGTAAGCTAAGTTGCATAATATTGATTCTACTAGCGTGTCTGACATAGTTGGGGTCTTGACAGCGTTTACGTGTCTGAATTGAGCTTTTGTATTTGAGGTCCCTCAATCATTTTGCACACTCTGGGAATTTTCATGAACTTTTTACGAATCTTAAGAGTCTGGCTAGAGATTTCTAGCCACTTATGAGGTTTGGTTGTAAGTTGGCCTCACTCTCCGGTTGGTATTTTGTTACCTTTCAACGTAGACGTTTGTAATGTTTAAGGCTGTTGACTGAGCAACCAGTAGCGTCTATTAGTAGGCTAGCCACTAGACGAGGAATTATTATTACGTAAAATAAAGCATCGTTTATGAACAACTCGTATCTACGTATATATGCACGCCCCTTGATTTTCATATATACTAATTCGCATGTAATTTGCATTTAGAGGACGGTTTGGACATACACGTGTACTATATACAGGTATTATAGTTCAACAGGTTTTTAAAATAAGCTTTCACCGCTATTGGAGGCGGAAATATTTCGACTGCTAGCAGTCAAAATATTATGGTGATTGGCCGTTGAGATTTCGTTTGATCGCTTTTTCCGTGCAACGTATCGGCGTGATTTTGAAAAATTGAGAAAAAAGAGTTTCAAGTGGTTATCAAGCATTTTTATTTCAAAGGTTGGAATGCGACCCAAGTGAAAACTGAGTTCGACGAGGTGTACGGTGACTCTGCGCCATGTTTTGCCACTGTTTCCACGCCCAGGACGCCCAAAAACGGCAACTGATGAGGAAAACGTGGAACAAGTGCGGAAAATCGTTGCCGCAGATAAGCGAGTGAACATTAGGGAGATAGCGGAGGCCTTGGGGATCAGTTTTGGTAGTGTGCATTTCATCTGCACGAGAACTTGAAGATGAAAAGCTCAGAGCAAAATGGGTGCCGCATTTGCTCAACCAAGGCCAAAAAGACCCGCGTGTTTCCGCTTCACAGCGAAATTTAACCAAAATGTCGAAAAATCCGTCGGATTTTTGGCGTAGATTCGTGACCGTCAATGAAAGCTGGGTCCATCACTACACTCCCGAGACCCAAGAAGCATCTCGCCAATGGTGTGCACCTGGTGAAGGACCTCCGAAGAGGGTGCGGACAACGGCATCGGCCGGAAAGATGATGGCTACGGTTTTTTGGGACTAACGTGGAGTAATTCTGGTCGACTACCTTGAGAGCGGTAAAACGATCACGGGAGAATATTATGCAAGACTCATTGTGAAACGGCCCGCTTTGCAGACGAAGGTTGTCCTGTTTCACCAGGACAATGCTCCTGCACACATTTCGCGGCAAGCATTGGCAAAACTGGCCCAACTGAGGTTCGAATTTATTGAACAACCTTCCTATTCTCCAAACCTGGCCCCCTCTGATTATTTCCTCCTCGGACATTTGAAGAATAGTCTCGGTGGAAAGCGTTTTTTTCCAGCAATGAAGAGGTTAAGGCTGCTGTCAATGCCTATTTTCAGTCTAAAGACGCGGAATTCTACCCAAGAGGTATAAATGCTCTGAAATCTCAGTGGAAAAAGTGTATTGAGCTTCTCGGGGAGTATATTGAATAAGAGAAAAATTAAAACAAGATTTGGAAAATTTTTAGTTTTCATTTTAAGAACTTGTTGAACTACCTGTATTTAATAAATTCTTCGATCCTTTTTTCTCGAGGCGTCTCAGCCTCCATCCTACTGGACGGCAAAATACAGAGACCGCCGATGCGTCTGGCAGTTCGTCACGTGACACTTAGAGCACCCCTGGGAGCAGAACGGCATTCGTCGCCTAACTGGTGAACCGCCCACGAGTGGGGCATATTAGGTGGTGATAGCCGTGTACAATGTACCTTACGTACACATGAAGGCTAGTGCATCTTCTTTCGTCTCATAGGCGCCTGGTGAGGTGCACACTTGCATAAGCCACCCTCCTATGTGGCTTTCGCCACTTTATCTTTCCATTCCCGCCTTCCTGGAAAGACCCAGTAACTGGTGACTTTGGCCTGATTCTAAATATTTTTACTGTTGGCCCGCGGCCTAGTATTATATACACACATCCGTCCCGTGCCGAACGCGGCAGGCAGACAACCCACGTATGCTGAAAAAATTCTCGAGTTGTGCAAAATTCAACTTTTTTTAATTAATTGGTCTTGAAAAACCCAATTCCCGAGCACGGCGGCCCGTCGATGACGCATTCTCGTTCATACTCGCTTGAACTGCGACGATATCAATAGTCACGGGCTCTCCAGGTGGTTTCTTGTTTTTAACAGAACCTGTATTCTCAAATGTCTGAATCAAACTCGTCACCGTCGTAGTCACTCTGGCGCAAGCTCCTATCGAATTTGGTGCGAGCTTTTCTGGTCACTGCCGCCAGTGATCAGCCATTTCCTGAAAACTTTTTTTTTAAACACAGGCTGCGTGATACTGTACAGCTTATTACGGAATAAGCTCTATACAGTCTGCCATCAAACTCCACATGCGTGGTTTTGTTTTCTTGTTAACAAAACAAATGGCAAGGACATTTTGTACCTGCATATAGTCTTCCTAATGTGGAGACCGCCTTCACCGATGGAAAAGCTTACTGCTTGCTATTTAACTAACAAATGTTTAGAACTTCACTTAAACGTGATATCCAAACGCCACTATAGGCTTTCGTATCTGCAAATAACCTTAAAGCATATCCGCAATAGTTAGTTAAATCTCACAAAGCAAAGCTGTGCTCACAGACTTGTTGATAGGAGGTCAGTGGACACATGCTTGTTAGCCGCAGGAAAATCTACGAGGTCATCTCGTTTTGTCGAAAGCGTCTATGGGAATTTGTGTGACGTCAGTGGAGCATGCAGAACGTTTAAATTATTTTGGTCTAAACCTACTACATTATGCGAACTTTCTGGAATGCAGAGTCATGTAAGTGCCATATGTTGAATGGACTCTCTATACGAGACACTAAGTCCGAAATAAGGCACTACCGAGCTGGTCTCCTTGCCACACGGTACATTCGTTAATAGCTTTGCCAGGTCAAAGGTAAACACGCCGATACGTTTGTTACTTTTTCTAGTATATATATATATATATATATATATATATATATATATATATATATATATATATATATATATATATATATATATTGTGATAATTTATGCGAACTTTCTGGAATGCAGAGTCATGTAAGTGCCATATGTTGAATGGACTCTCTATACGAGACACTAAGTCCGAAATAAGGCACTACCGAGCTGGTCTCCTTGCCACACGGTACATTCGTTAATAGCTTTGCCAGGTCAAAGGTAAACACGCCGATACGTTTGTTACTTTTTCTAGTATATATATATATATATATATATATATATATATATGTATATATATTGTGATAATTTATTAATCATTTACAATACGTTTGCACACTCGGCAGTGCTCGCCTTAATAAAAATTGTGGTAAAAAAGTGTCACGTGAAGTTAAGAATCAGTTGTCCGTGTCCTTGCTTGATGGTAGCCCCCGCTCTTATGGACCCGGTGGGAGCGGAAAATCCTCAAGGTTCCTTGCAAAGTTAAAACGGTGAGATCCATAAGATTCCTCTTCGTGACGCCGAGCCCCAAGAGCGTCCTCGCAGATTCGTAGTCCCATACACCACTCATAGAGATAGTGATGGATCCCAATCTCCGAGGTTTTTGCGGGTCGGGGAGCGCCGCTCTTAGAAACTCGGCGTCATATTTGGTGATCTTGTCCTGCTGCGCTTTTGTCAGGTCCCGCTTCGGGCCGCAAACCTCGGCATCTAAAACCCAGACCTCGGTAGGTGTTGTTATTACGATGTCGGGCTTTAGACCCGGTGCGCCCGGTCGGCGGAATACTCGCTCACGAACCACCTCATGACCCCTTTCGCGGAGAAGACGCGCCACGCGATCACAGACGTCGTCATGTCTCTTGATGGTTTGTTTCTGTGTTGTATCTCACATCTGAGCGACATGAGCCAACGTCTCAGGGGCATGACACCCGTGCCTACATCGTTTGTTGTAGCCCGGGCGTCCCCTGGCCAATCTGGCACGCGTTGGTAGTGCGTTGATCCTGAGTTTTAGTAGGTTTAAATACTCCTTACCAGATAGGTAGGGCATACCCTTAATCCAGTAATGTACAAAGGGCGTTTCGTGTGCTTTTTTAAAATGTGCCCCATCGAACGAAGTTGGAGAGACCAGTTATCGGTCTCTTGTGTAGCGGTCTCAATGGAGGTTCCCAAGCGCTCGCAAAGAAGTCTTGTTTTCGCAAGATCTTTTTTGAAGTGCTTGGTGGTTAGCATCCATTGGACTCCAAGGTGCGTGGAGTGTTGTAGTGCTGTCAGGCGGGAGAGGCGGAGTCTGGGAATGAATGTTTGGAGGCAGGGGATGTCCAGACCGCCGTGTGCTGTGTGCGTGTACAGGTAGGCGTTCGGCACCGAGTTTTCGAGCTTAAGCCATTTCGACTTAACAACCTTTCTGATCTCTTTATCTAGGTCGCTAAGGAGTGCGTAAGGTGGTCTGGGACCGGAGACCAGTTTATATAGGAGACGGGGAATGAGAAAGTCTTTCAAAAATATGAGTCTTTGGTGGGGTTTAAGGGGAGCTATCGTGAGTCTGTTGAGTAAAATAAGGAGTATATCCTTGATGGAGTCAACTCTGCCATTGCTGTCAAAGTCGACTCCAAGATATCTTCATCGATCGCCCATACCTTTAGCTGGCAATTGCCGATCTCCAACGTCAAATTCTGGTACGGTATTGATAAAACCTTTACCTTCCTTCCTATTAAATAGGTGGGAGATAGTAAAGCTTTTATTAGTATTAATTTCAAGGCCTCGGGATTTCAAAAGTGGGTCCGCAATATTGAGGAGCCGTATATATATTTGTTAACATTTAGTGTACATACATTTGCATACATACCTTATATAAAGGCGAACTTGTGCGTGTTGTCTTTAAAAGTAACGAGAAAGAACGGGGCCAGACCTGAAGGACCGCTCAGTTTGAGTATACGACTTTACTGTCAGTACACATTTTTATTTCCTCTCAGTACTGTGAGCTGCTTAAAAAACGTCACAGATACCGAACGTATTAAACGTCCGCCGATATCCGTTGATTTATTTACTTGCTCAGACACACGCTATCTGTGAGCTCGATTAGCACGAGTATGGCGAACTCTTCTTCGATTCGCAACAACCATAACAACCTGATCCCTATTTTTTTTTGCTGATTAGTAGATGTGGTGTACCAACCCGCGCACAGCCACGATACTGATGGTTTCTACGCGTGCGGTTTTTTTTTCTATGTCCTCACAAAGTCTGACAGCGAAAAGTGTGTGCAGTGCCATCTTTACTGCTCCCTCGTAGAACACATGCGTAATGCACGAAGCGATGTATTTTCATGGTATGTCGTTCTAGCTCATGATACCAAGAATAGTGTGTTTTATCCAGCCTTCCGTCGTGTATCTTAAGATCGGCTCCCTTCGATCTTATCAGCCACACCATTTTTCGCATATCAGCTTTAAGGCCCCTTGAGGCACAGTTTCAGCCAGGATCATGGCCTGCACGCCTGAACAAGCGCAATGCCCGAATCCCTTTTGCGTTCTTCAGCGTGCGCAAAGCCGTATTCTTTTTCAGAGCGTAATATGCTGAACTCTAAGGCAAGCGACTACGTCGATTTCACGATACTTTATAGTCCGTTTGCAACCTTCTGCTGCAGTTGTATATGTATATATATATATATATATATATATATATATACAGGGTGTTCCTATTTGTGTGTCCAAAACGCTAGGGTATGGTCAAACTCGGTGAGAAAATCATTTTTGCCAATGGGTGGAACCCGGGAAAACGTTTTGTTTAGGAGTGAGGATGAAATTTATAAAAGCAGTTATTCTGTCTTTTTTATCCTACATAGTTGTGCAAAATCTACGTTTGCGGGAGAACCAGTCAGCGCACAAAGGATCATACCGGCGTGTTTGGCGGAAAATTCTGCACAATAAAGTATACATTACTAGCTTGCGTAGCAAAAAGCGAATAGCCAGATTAAGGAAAGTCATAAAAAGTCAAAATGTTACGTTAACGCTTTTTTGTGCAACATCGTAATATTTTCCATTACGACCAAAAATGCACGTCCAAAAGACTACTCTCAGGCAATAGCATAATTAATGCCCACTACATTCGTACCAAAGTGATAGTGTTGCGTTACGTAGTTGCCAAGTAACTAAGCTTTTTCGACAGTCATATCGAAAGCGAAGGCATGCATACCTGCATAGGGTGTATGAGAAAGTTAGGTACATATTTTGAGGTTTGGTAGAATTCAGCAAGAGAATAATTTTTTCTAATAGAAAGAGGGGGCGGAAACGTCTTGGCAAAATGCTACGGTTCTGGACGTGAAA
This sequence comes from Dermanyssus gallinae, assembly GCA_003439945.1. Classification (NCBI taxonomy): domain Eukaryota; kingdom Metazoa; phylum Arthropoda; class Arachnida; order Mesostigmata; family Dermanyssidae; genus Dermanyssus; species Dermanyssus gallinae. Next base: position 184,150 of record QVRM01003689.1, on the reverse strand, counting down.
ACTTCAACGTGAAACATAACAACTATGACTGTCGAAAAAGCTTAGTCACTTGGCAACTACGTAACGCAGCACCATTACTTTGGTACGAATGTAGTGGGCATTAAATCTGCTATTGCCTGAGAGTAGTCTTTTGGACGTGCATTTTTGGTCGTAATGGAAAATATTACGATGTTGCACAAAAAAGCGTTAACGTAACATTTTGACTTTTTATGACTTTCCTTAATCTGGCTATTCGCGTTTTGCTACGCAAGCTAGTAATGTATACTTTATTGTGCAGAATATTCCACCAAACTCGCCGGTATGATCGGTTCCTTTGTGCGCTGACTGGTTCTCCCGCAAACGTAGATTTTGCTCAACTATGTAGGAGAAAAAAAGACAGAATAACTGCTTTTATAAATTTCATCCTCACTTCTAAACAAAACGTTTTCCCGGTTTCCACCCATTGGCAAAAATGATTTTCTCATCGAGTTTGACTATACCCTAGCGTTTTGGACACACAAATAGGAACACCCTGTATTTATATATATATATATATATATATATATTTTTTTTTTTTTTTTGAAAGTGTGTTTTATTGATAGAATGAGCGATGACCATGACCTCATTTGTTTTTTCCGTAAGGCTTATGCCCGTGTACGCTTTTGCACGGATATCTCCAATCATCACCGACAAAGGAATAATATATTGTGTATAAACACATGTACTTCACATATTTGTACCTAAATATACCTAAAGAAGCCAGTATTGTGACACATAATTTATATCTTCAGAAGGCTTATTTTTTATGTATATATATCAAGACTACACTCACAAGGGTGCGGCGTGTTGACATTTTAAAGCCTTTAGCTTAGTTAATACAATAGACAATGCTTTAAATGCTTGCACGGATTACGTTAAAATGTGTTTTTAAACTCCGCAAATATTACTTAATATCCAGAGCAGCGTCATTGCGGAAGGCTGCTTTCCTTATCGTTGACAGTTAAATGCGTGGATTCCGTCTCAACGACATAGGTTCAAGCTCTAGGGTTCATGAGGACAATTTATTCCCCAGAGGCTTCACTCTCGCTAATCGCCGCCCTCAGCTAATTAACTTTCCGCGTGAATAAACGTGAACACTACTCTGGAGCTTTCTACCAACTTCAACGAGTCTTGTTATACGTGAATTGAAGAAGTGCGCAACTTCAAACGCTGTTGTTGTTGTTGTTGCTGCTGCTGATGCCGCCGTTGTGGCCTGCTGGCTGCCGTGTTTGCTCGTGTTGTTGTTGTTGCTGCTGTTGCTGTTGTTGTTATTGCTTAGACAGTCAGTCATAATACATTAAGCCAGAACAAAAGGACAAGCGAGCAAGTAGTAAAGTGAGGACAATATTCCAAGTGCGGCCGCGCTGAGTTAGGTCAAAAGTCGAGGGCTGTTCTCGGTTCTTCGATCCCGACATTCTCCCCAAATCGGGATCAACATTAAGCCTGCTATGGATTGGCCGCTAGACGCTGTCCTGCTCGACGGACGTCCCGACGTCTGTCTCAGGTCTCAGGTGATGACACTGTCGCGGTCATCCGCAGCTGACACAACAACGAGCCGTCGAAATAGGTCCAAAGGTCCTTCTTAAGGCCGATTGCGCAAAACGAGCGTCTGGCCGCAGCCACCTAAGTTCCACCTGATAACAATAGTATTAACCAGCATACTAGTAATATCTGTCACGCTGTGACAAGAAAAGTCATACCAATAACACTAGTCTATATTCGTATTGTAATGCTTACTGTATGCGTGTAATGTATGTAATGCTAAGTGTACTGTTATAAAGAATCAGCTATTACAGACACTGTCCTAATGACACTACAATATGACAGATATATCTATGTATATATATAAACATATGTGTATATATATATATATATATATATATATAGCATATGGAATACTATTAAGTACCACACAGTGTTACAAATAGTGGCTTTGTGCTTCTGGTTCAAAGGTGATAGTGCAAACTTAAGCATCAAGTGCTTTCTGTACAGCCTTTTGTACAGGTGAAAGTAATTGGCCGCAGACACCTCGATAAGAACCTAGATGTCTATTCAATTTAAGATTTTCTAGCCTAAACCAACGCAATGTATATGGCCGGGGGGGGGGGGGGAGTATCGATATAGATAAAGCCCTGTATTCATTGCTGCAGCAGATCTTAGGATGATGGTCGGTGATGACCGGAGTACTTGCCTGATAATAGGCGACTGACTACGGTCTGCACTGCAAGCCTTATTTCAGGCTTGTACGCTTTCGATTCGAGCAAAGAGATTCCACCTCAACCCGTAACGGAACAAACGTGTGAGCGATGTGGCACTTACATTCCGTGTCAAGCGACTCCCGGAGAAATGAGAGAGGGAGTAACTCGAAATGTCTTTGCTGCTGCTGCTGCTGCGAAGCATTGCTTCCTTCTGGAAATACTATCACGTTAACAAAGTGCTTTTCTTTGAAAACATACAAATAGTAAGTAAAAGTAAAAATACTGACAAGAACATCGTGGTGCACTGCATGTTTTACAATTCGAGCTTAGATTGGCCAGTTCTAAGAAAGTTTGCATCTACAATGGGTATGTGCCCCATCAAGATAGAACCCACACGACTCTTTGTCTTAGAGGCGGTAGCCATTAGCTCCACTTTGTCTTGCCGACAATACTATGCACGATGATATTGTTAGCCGTTGTTGTTGTTGTTGTTGTTGTTGTTGCTGCTGCTGCTGCTGCTACTGGTTTGATGTTGTAATGGTTGTCGCCGTTGTTGTTATTGTTGTTCTTTTTATTGTTTTGTTGTTCTATTGAGCACAGCCAAGCAACAAGTTAGACAACAGCACATGACCCAGAGAAGCAAAAGAAAGCATACCATTTGGCGACGACAGCAAAGCCAGCTGCGTTCACTGTAAGGTGGCAGTTGTATATTGTGGGGGGGGGGGGGGGGGGGGTGACGGAGGTTGGATGGGGCTTTTGTAGCGTGACGAGTGCGCCGCATGTCTGTTGTTGTTACTGTTGTTGCTGTTATTGTTGTTGTTGTTGCTGTTATTGTTGTTGTTGTTGTTGTTGTTGCTGCTGTTGTTGCTGTCGTTGTTGCTGTCGTTGTTGTTATCACTCTCTCGCCATTTCCGTCGTCGAGATCGGCGTTGTCGTGCTCGTACAGGACTGAGCTGGATCATCGAGCCAGACACCGGACGTGTCACCGTTTGCGTACCCGGGGGCCAGCTGGGGCTCGGGCGGGGGTTTGAGGAGTTGAGCGAGGTCAAGTGATCGAGCTGCACGGCTGGGTGGCCGGCTGTTGTTGTTGTTGTTGTTGATGGTGTTGTTAGTTGTTGTTTGTTCTCTTGTCTCTTGTTGTTGCTGTTGTTTTTGTTTTTCCTTTTGTTTCTTGTTGGCGTTATTGTTGTTGTTGTTGTTGTTGTTGTTGCTGTTGTTACTTATATTGTTGATGTTTCTGTGGTGATCTTACTCTTGTTGTGGTTTCTGTTGTTATTTTGATGCTGGTTAAGCCGTTCCGCTCACGTCTGGAGGTGGCCAGCGTTAACAGCAATCGCGGCAGCCAGTTGGGTTGGGTTGAGTTGTGCAGCTATATTTATCCCGGCCGGTAGCATCGGTCGGTATCGCGTCGACCTGCCGTTTCTCTTTCCGTCGGCTTTGCTATCAAGCAATACAACAGATATGCCGCGAGACGGATCGCGACGTGAGTGGCCTAACAGGCAGTGGTCAACGAGATGGTAATGACAATGCTGTTGTTAGTGGCGGCGGAGACAAAAGAGCCTGCGGTAGGTGCTGGTACTGATGCCGCTGCTGTCTTTGCTGGCACTAGAGCTACGGTCACGCTTTCGTGATGATATACTTAGACTATTCGTATAGCCAAGACTCAGTCTAAGAAAAATGCATCTTTACGAATATCGGTCGTTTCTCTCTCTTTCACACTTATATGAGACGGTTTTTTTAGAGTTTCATTTTCATTTATTTCACAACTGAGCTGTGAAGTAAATGAAATGTTGTTATATGTGCCATATAGTGGGCTCTCCTTTCCCTGTGGAGAGGGAAGCTTTTTGATAAATCTATATTTAGACATACCACAAAGTCACCTTTATTCGAGATGTTCAAAGATATTATGTATCTTGTACATACGAATGTATTATACTGGCTTTCTAAAGTCGCCTTTATTTAAGAGTCTCAGTTCAAATTGCATGCGTCTGCATATATATATATATATATATATATATATATTTATATATATTTATACGTACAGTTAAAGTTTCTTTTCAAGCCATGTTGAATACGTATGTTCAAACATACAGCAAATCCGGTTGTCTTTTCTATACATAAATGCCCTGCTATCATAAAATAATCTCATTGACTTGGGCGTATGTCATCCATGCATTTAAGAACACGCTAAGAGACCTCAATCTTGGGTACTGTGCATACCTTATACATATATATATATATATATATATATATATATATATAACATTATTCCAAGTATCTAATAATCATGCATATGCGGCGTGTATGTATGCAATGAGTGCATTGTGAAGGAGCTGAGCAAAGAATATTGCTTTTATCATTACACAGCAGTCTTCTATGGGCAGAAAAAGAGTGAAAACTTCCGAAAAAAGGAAATGACGTTGCTTGCATATTTTCTTGAAGCCAGTTGCTCGTTAAAGTATTTGTTCTTACAGTCGATGCACTTATACATTATTTTTGCATCACCTCTAAGAGATGCGCTTCTGCTCTCAGCTGGAAAATACATATACTGCTGGAATAACTTAGAGTATTAAGGCGCAAAATCCAATAAAGACAACAAAAGATACGACAATGGTCCTTGCTGTTGAAAACGCTAAACATGAAGCTACTGCCACGGGAACATCTTTCTCATTAGGGACCAACTAAATATTCTTTCCGTGGTTCACTCTGGCAACAACTGTAACCATTTTCTAGTAAGAAGCAGGTGCGTCTTTCTAACCACTTTATGCTACATTTGTTATGACAGATATTAACAAAGCATGAAGCTTCAAAATTTGACATAATCATTCTACCGATAGCTATTCCAACGCGTGATCTGGGAGCCTGCTCTTGGGCGAGCGGGCTTTCTTGACTACTACTACTACTACTACTTGAGATATTGTACGGTATCAAATCGTACAATAGCGTACAGCATCAACATTCCTTGAGAATCCTGCAGCTGTGGCTTGTTTAGAGTTTATCACTGGCTTGAGCAATGCCCTCATTTATGTGCCTAAAATAAACGTGTGCCGTTATGCTGTGTTCACCCGTTTAGGTGTCTTACAGTTTTCATTTGAGCGTGGTCAAACCTTCTCCAGACATCTGTAAGACGGTCTGTTTTTGTGCGACTGGCCGGCGTCTTTTTGGCGCAAGGCAGCCACCTGATAACGGCTGCTCCTTGATCATATTATGCACTCAGCGATACTTGTGTTGGCTATTTTGAGTCCTCTGTTTGTCATACGCCCTTGGCATACGCTTGGTGTGGTCTAGACAAAAAAAAACGACGTTTAACACGGCAATCCAAAGTATTCAAAGGCGGAATAACGCACGCGATATATATATATATATATATATATATATATATATATATAAGGTGCAGCGCACAATGTGTTTTATAGAGAAACACCAAAGACACACAAAAGAAAGATCAGTACGAACGCATCTTCTATCCATGACGAGCACGTTTGCAGCGCTCGGCCCCTGTTAACAAACGGCCACCCAACGGTGTCATCACCTCAATACTAACAATATTATAAATTCTAGGTAAGATAAACCGTGTTTCTGCGGTTTCATTTTCTCCACCGCCGCGATAAGTGATCATTAGGTATCGATTGGCTACAGCGTGTTGCCGCTGACTGACAGTCCTCGTACATGCGGGACGGAAACACCCGCCAGAACAAAACGCTTTCTACCCGCTTGCTGTTGGCAGTTCTATATATATATATATATATCTATATATATATATATATATATATATATATATATATATATTTATTTATATATATATATATATATCTATCTATATATATATATATATATATATATATATATATATATATATATATATTTATCTTAGATAATTAGTTTGTCATATTAACGAATGCCTAAAAGAAAACATTATTGCTAAGTCTCCTAGGTCACGCAGAGTAAAGCAATCTCTCATGGAGGTTCTCCAAAAATTCTCCACGTAGTGTTCCCTTTCTCTTTCAGGTTGTGTCTATATTAAAACTGCTGTACGTTTTACTGTGATGAACAGCCGTAGTCACAATGACGCTAGTGCTTGATATCTTTTGTTGAAGGAAACTGATAAATTGCAATATGCTGGAATGCTTGCTTATTCAGCCGTAGACTTCGAGCTGCTCTACTTTATCATTAAACGTCTTGTCAAAGCATTTGGCGTCCGTGGGCCGTTTCTGCTGTAAATTCGGTCGAAGCATGGCTACACCGCAGGAAATTCCAATATAATGAGTTGCAAATAGCACTTACGTTGGGAGCGTAAGGCAAAGTGTTTGAATTGTTTAAGGCGGAAGTCAAATATATTTTCTCTTCTGAAAGAGGAATTATTTTAGAACTTTCGACGTAATTTCCATCAATTTGTATACAGTGATTGAGGCGGTGGATCCATGCATCGAGGCGAACCTCGAGTACGCCGTGTTTGCAATGTCTTCTGGCTTAGAGCACCGATTCGCGTGAATTGAAACGTCTTCCTCCAACTTGATTTTTATTTTCGGCAAAAGAAACAACTGGTTGCCATGATGCCAAGTCGAGCTAGGTGTCTCACCAGCGTGACTTCAGATGCGGCAGAAAAATCTCAGTGTTTTCAGCCCCGTGGGTTGGTGCGTTGTTGTGGTGGAGGAACCATCGTCTATAAGACACTTTAGAGAGGCTCTTCGTGGTGAGCGCAGTGAAAACTTTTGATAGACATTCTGCAGTATACCAATCGCTTGTTACTGTATCACGTTCTTCTATTCGTGCGACCATTGATACAATTTCACTCGTGGGGCAGACGATGGCCGCCGATTGTTGCCGCTCCACTTTTGTGAGTTGAGGCGCGTCAACGCCGGACCCCTGCGAGTTCTGGGACTCTAGTAGAGAGCTACAGGAATTTACCCAGGTCACATCACTTGCGATCAGTTTTGTTGAATAGTCGTCTTTATTACAACCTTTGTCGAATTTGGCCTAAAATTCTCGAGCCAGAGAGACCCCGCCTCTTTCTCGTCTTGTGACAAATCACAGGGTACTCATAGAGTAGAAGGATTTAGCGTACAGACTGAAATTTTGAGTTAATTTTTTTAACTTTTTCGTGCACACTTGCCAGAGATGCGGCTTCATCCCTATTGGTCGACCGAAGCTCTCCTCGTCGAGGCACTGCTGTGCACTCAATTTTCGCTGCAAGTTGTACACAGAAACAGCACGCATTCTTCTCACGGTTTTCTGTGGCAGAATACATTTGATACAGGAAGCCTACCGAAATACTGCGAGCCTTTTAAATATGTTTGTTGGTCTAAAGTACTAAATAAATATATACGAGCATATATATATATATATATATATATATATATATATAAACGCACCGGGTAAGAGCAAATTATGCTGTGCTTAAGACAGTCGAATTACTTCTCGAACAGGTGCAGACTGTTGATAAAGGGACGCAGTCACCTGCAAGATTGGCAAGTAATTTAGGGCTACATGAGGATACATGGCCGTTGGACATTCCATTGACGTCACATATATTACGCGCCACCACTTCTGTCTCGCTATTTGAAGCTTTCGCTCTTCTTCGGCTTTCTCTCGGTGGCATTCTCGGCTCACGCGAAACAAGTCTGCTTCGTATATCTATTTAGAAGTTTTGCGGAAGAGCCGAAAAGATGGCGCCAGTCTCCTCGACGCCTACTCACGGTTGCAATTTGATTGAAAGCTGACTGACCCAATTTGCGAAAACCACCTTGGCGTGAATGCTCCTGTGATCAATGCGTACTTTGGTAGTATGTTGTTTATTGTTGTACGGTGTATATATATATATATATATATATTAATCGATGGTGACATGATTTTATCACCCTCCAAATGCTGAAACATGGAGTACTTGACGATAAATCTAACTACTGCATTTTACCGACTCTCTCGCATACACGGTACCTAGGCATATACATGTATGTACATATATAAAGCCCGATCGTCATTTTCTTAACTTTTGATTTTAGCCTCGACATTACCGATACTATGCATGGATCATTGCGCTTTATTAATACCGTATTTCGCTTCTTCATTCTCACGATTTCTCAAGTGACACTCGCTTTTCGAAATATTTTGCTATTTCCAAACTTACATATTGCTCCTGTTTGCACTCTGTGTTGCCTTATGTGACTACATACAGAAAGTAAGTGGAAGGTGTCCAAAACACGTTCCTAAGGCGCCTGCCCCCCCCCCCCCCCTTAAGGCACGTTAGTCCAAGTTGTTCCTGGTATAGATCCACTTTTCACGCAAGGCAACATATCTGCTCTACGTCAACTAAGCAAGGTGAGGGCGCTGAATCCGAAGGTCGTGAGTCGTTGTGATCCTCCGTACACGGATTGTTTGCTCGGCGTATGACCAAATGAGCGCATGCAAATTCAAATAGTATTCGCCTATTTGGCGATTACTTGCGTTCTTCCTGCAGAGATAGGCTATACTGAAAGCAATAAATAATTAATATAATAATTGTAGCGCACGCCCTCTAATGTGATAATAAATGTGATCTCTTGGTATGCAATGCTACTTTATGCCATATATATATATATATATATATATATATTTATGCGCATGTGTTTTGTCCACAATGTTTGTTTTGGCACCTAGTTCCTTCCACCTGAACAAGGGTAGTTGGTGCAATAGTATAATTTAATTAGTATATATATATATATATAATATATATATATATAATATATATATAATATATAACTATATATATATTATAAGATAGATATTACTATATATATATATATATATATATATATATGTATATAGTATTATATATAATATAATTATATATATATATTAATTGTATATATACTATAATATATAATATATATAATATAAATATATATATATTGTGTATGCAAAAAACATTTAATTTCATTTGAATGGCCGACAGCTGGCGATACTTGGATACAACTGCTTTTTGCTGTCGTCGTTTTGTTAATTACGTGTGAGCACATTTGTGCCGTGGCAGTACCTGTCAGCTGCCATATATATATATATATATATATATACAAATGTATATATATACGTTTACCCACCAGATATCAAGCTTTAAGGATTTATTTCGATCACAGTCGACGGCGCCCGCCCAGGAAACTTGACATGAATAGATAGAGGTAAAGGCAGAAAGAGCGCGCGCGCGAGAGAGAGTTCGATTGATAAAAGTCGCGGAAAAAGTAGAAGCCAAGCAAGAGATCTAGGCAAGAGTAGAGGAAGTTCTCCTCCCCGCCGCTCTCATTGTCTCTCGCTCGCTCTCTCTTTCAAGTCTAGAAGACGACAACTACAGCGACATTGGCAACGATCGAAGCGGTATACAGCTAGCAGCGAGAGGGATGAATCCGACGCAAATAGTCAGCTGCGGTGACTGGAAGGAACCGGTGATCGTCGGTGATCCAGAGGCAGCAGCAGCAGCAACAGCAGCCATCATATGCCGTGTTCCGTGTTCTGCGCTTTGTCTTCTTAATCGTACCGGTTCGTTAGCCACTAATTGGTGATAATGAGCGCGAACTTAACGACGGCTAGAGGCTCTTGCAACGGCATATAACTTACGGCAGCGGTAACTCCCGAAAGAGATCAATCAACCACAACAACAGCAGCAGCAACAACACCAACAACAACAACAACCACAACAACAACAACAACAATAACAACAAGAACAACAATATCAGCAGCAACGCAAAAGACTACGACGACGGCGATGAAACCGACGCAAACGTATCGACATATCGACGATACGAACGAAGACCATGCAACGCTGAATTCGCACTCACAACAGTTTTGACTGACAATCATCGGCAATCATTTTCAGCAGTGGTTCGTCAGCAAACACCAGCAGTGCTACAGGAAACGACGCTGCTCAGGAAATTCTTGCATACGCAGTGACAGCGTGTGCCGTCGCCGAGGTAATAACTGCGAGGAAAACAGCAACAGCAACAACAATAATAAATGCGCCAAGTTAAGCATGCAAGACACCTCAAAGTACACGTCAGCGACCGAATCGGGCGTGAAAACAACGACAACAGTGACACCAAAACGACGCAGGCGGTCAGCCGTAATGAGGCGTGGTGAGACCTTGTCAAGAGGTCCAGTCCAGCAAAGCCGTTGAGTTTCGGGACGGAACAACGGCGAACGAAGGTCTTTAATTGTGGGACGGCTGAGGCCTTGGAACGGCGGAGAACCTACAGCATACGGTTACTCCCAAAAGAGATAAACCAGCAGCAGCAGCATCAACAACGACAACAACAACAACAACAACAACAACAACAACAACAACAACAACAACAGCAACAACAACAACAACAACAACAACAACAACAACGACAACAACAGCAACAACAACGACAACAACAACGACAGCGACGACGACGACAACAAGAAAACCAAGCACCCAGAAGGAACCCAGATTGTCCACGTTTGCTGTCGTCCTTCATCGAACGCAGTACGCATTCGAGCGCATGCTTCAGGGTGCTTCAACAACAACAACGAACGCACGACTGCACGCACTGTCAAGTCGCCGCCAGTAGTTGTTTAGGTGGGTGGCTATCGGCGTGCAGCCTTAGCCGGCTAGTGCGGCCCGCTGCACGACAACGCGCATGTGGCGCTCAATTAACCAGCAAGTATTGGATGGAAGTGCGTGCAAAAGCGCACGAGTGTTCTACACGTCGCCTGACGTGCCCTTCATTGCCCACCCGAAAGACGGACGGACGGACGGAGAGAGAGCGAACGTAGGGGAGAACGTAAGAGAGGGGGCAAAGCAGAGAGCGTTAGATAGAGATTAATAGAGAGAGAGAGATAGGGAGAAAGAGAGAGAAAACGGGGAGACAACACTCATTGGGAGGTTGAAGTTCCGCCGGGCCAACCAGCAGATGCGGCAAGTGTGTGACGGCCCCTGAAAAGCTGAGAGAGAACTATCCAACTTAACAAGCGTTGCTGACAACGACAGCTAACGTCGCTGTCGTCGTTGTCTTCTTCTTCTTCTTCTTCTAAGAACTTGACAGGCACGGCCGGACCCACCCTCACACATAAAAACACATTCACGCAGAACTTACCGGTGTACGTGCAAGTTCACTGCTTGAATCAACAGCATCTTGTTGGTGTGACTGGTGGTGTTGACTGCTGCTCTTGTCTTGCGGGCGAGTGACCGTGTAAGCCTCATCATCACCATCGTCATCGTTGTTGTCGTTGTCGTCGTCATTTTACCTCCTCGCAGCGCGTCTCGCACGGCGTTTAAGTGTGACGTCAAACGTGACCACCACAAATGCAATAACAACAACATCAGCAATAGCAGCAGCAACAACTACAACAATATCAACAACAACAACAATATCAACAACAACAACAACAACGACAACAGCATCAACAACAAGAGCAGCAACAACAGCATCAACAACAAGAGCAACAACAACAACAGCCGCAGCAACAATAACAGCAGCAGTAGCAACAACAACAGCAGTAGCAACAACAACAGCAGCAGCAACAACAATCCACGTCGAATAGTGGTGGTGGTGGTGTTGGTGATGACGGTCCCTTGCCGTTCGCCGGTTTCATCACTCACATGGCGCCAACGCTGCGTGCCGCCAACTAGTGACTGTTGAGTTGACAAGGTACGGCGTAGACAACAACAGCATCGTCATCAATCAGTTCGACGAGAAGCTAGCCCTGCGCAAGATCAACAGCCTACTAAGCCAAGGTTCCATTCAACCACTATTCAACAGCTCACGCCGAGGTGCATAATCGAGCCCGAGCCCCCACGCAAGGTCAGGCGAGCAGCTCAGGCTCCTCTAGATCGATCTAGGCGGGCTCTGCCTCCTCTTCGACCGGGCAAACCTTTCGAGTTACCTACCACCTACGAGCTACTGACCTACGGGTAACTGACGCGAGTGTGTGTGTGGTGTTACGGTTGTCATTGACTAATTGACATTGCGTGATATGTCTCACCGTCTGTGTGCCTATGCATATGTACAGTGTGTGTCGGGCGTTCGCTGCCGATCGTTTTTGCTGGCTGGCGGTGGTTTACCTACACTACACGCCGTCGAATAATGACAATAATAATTGACTGAAAATTTGGTCATTTTTCATTCTTGAATTGACACACTGGTAGGTAAGTCGTGTTACCCACACGTTACCAAGACCCGTCTTCGTACTTCGTCCGCCATCTCTGCGGCTGCGGGGAGCGAAGTCCGTCAGACCATCTATCCGTTCGTCGTGTCGGGCATCGTAGATCAAGACCTCAGATCTCAGATCGCGATCGAAATCGCTGTCTGTCTGTCTGTCTGTGCGGCTGGCTGGCTGGCTGAAGTCGTGACAAGTCGTGCCTGTACCTGATTTGCAACCGCCACACTTCAGTGGTGCTTCAGAAGGCTCGAAGATGGGCTACCTACTGGCGCTGTTCAACTGGATCATTTTCGTGATCGAGGTGTCGCGCGCCTTCACCAGCACCGTGCGCTCGATGACGACCTATGTGCTGGCGATGTTCCGGCCTCCGCCGCCGCCTCGAGACGTCCGTGACAAGGTGGTGGTCGTGACAGGCGCGGCCACCGGACTCGGCAGCGAGATCTCGAAACGCTTCGCGCTGCTCGGAGCGCAGGTCATCATGCTCGACATCGATGAGGTACGGTACGTCAGTCAAAGCAAGTGTCCTGGCGTGTCCTGGCGTGATGACGCTGTCACACGCCTGGAGGCCCTCAGCCCGCAACCGCTTTGTCAGAGGCCTCCCCTTCAAGAGGCCGAGAGAGCGTGATTAGTGATCCTCAAAGCGCTTGCTCGATGGCTCTCTTTCGATCAATCGATTGCTTCGACGATCATCGAGTCATCATTAAACGGATGACTTGTTACAATTATTTTATTTCACTAAAATTGAGTATACCATACAGTTTAAAATGTTTCTTCAGAAAGCTCTCTGTCTTCTTCACGCTTTCGACGACAGAAGTAGTGCAACGATTTTCGGTCTAACGCTGTGCATTCCACTGCATGATGTTAAACGATTAATGACTTATCTTGTTAATGAAAAGACAAAGCGCTTGCTTGTGTTTTGCCCTTGCAAATTCCATTTCACTTCAATCCGTTCAATCTCGCTGAGATTGGTATACATGAACATTGTATGCCTGCTCAAACGCATGCATTATGAACTCATGCACAGTGGTTTTTGATACGGTGGTACGGTGGCTCTTGATCGGAGAGCATTGCTCGTTGGTGGAATTACATTCACTTAGATTCGTCGTTAGGCGGCCTATGCTCCCATGCTAAATTTGAGAGGCATTTAAGCTTGCTGTGGCGTGTTGATAGTATTCGCAGCGTTGTGCTTGCATGTTTACTATATATATATATATATATATATATATATGTAATTAGCATCTTGCCTAATGCTCTTATCAGTTGGAGTGACTATGATTATGTGTTCCCGCAACCTTCAAATTTCATGGTAGTATTTCTCTTATTGATCTTAACGCCAGGTGGCAAATATTCACATACGTTGATTCCCTTGCAATCGAAAAAACAGTCAAAAAAACCTTAGTTGGATCTGCTTTGTCTAAATTTCTTTGATCGACTTTCTGCTTAGAAGCACCACTCAGAGGGTTGGGCTTTGGTATTGATGCCGTAACCTTATACCCGTGACTCGTCTCCTGTAGGCACTCTCTGAAGCAATCCAGGGTCTGCTGCCATTTGCTGCAAATGCAATACTTTAGAACGATCTTTGCTGCCAGTCGTCTGACGCACAAAATATTGGTCAAGACTGTTACAACTGATCCAAAAGATATTTCTAAGTCCTCAGCATTCTCCCGGAGAGTAGTTTAGCGATTGTCGAGTACGATATCACGATCATTCTATTATTGACGTCGAAGTTCTTCCCGAATGGGGTCCATCTTCGACCTTTTCAGGTCCGTCGCGAAATCGACATGTGGAGTATACACAATGTTTCAGGACACTGTACGATCACCATAAGGACTTCGTAACATTTCCACTACTTTAGAGCGTGGTTTTTAGCACAGGGTTTGATGCAGATTCATTGCTTCTTTATTTTCGGCTCTTTAAAAATCGCCCAACCTCGCCATTTTGTCATTTGTTTGAGCTAACACACACGCAACAAAGTATTATATATTGCCGATCTGCTCTTGTATAAATTTGTTTTCGTTCGATCATTTAGAAAGTGCAGCCGGTTAGTGAGCTCCCCTATATTCAGCGTATCCTGGCGGAAGCAAGCAGCACGTTTTCTCAAGGATTGTCTGCTAGTGCTGTCGTCTGTGCTTTAGAAAATCAACTAATATTACGCAGGACCATTTGCATTTTACGCTTTCGTAAACGCGAAAGACCCGAATGCGATAATTTCGGCGGCAAGAGCGTGTGTTGCTTACGTGCGTCTAAACTATGTTCAATCGCGTCTTTGGTGGCGATTTTAGTGTGGGAGAGATCGATCACGTACCGGTCGGCCTTCAGAGGTGGATACGGCTGAAATAAGTCCCCTTGTAAGTTTTAGCACGTCAACGGGATCGCAAGTCGCTGACAATTAGAGCTCTTTTTTTAAACAAGAACAAAGCGTACCTTTTTGTGATAATCTAATTACGAACGATCCGGATCGTCTGCAACAACACAACTCACACCAGGTGAAGCGGGAAACGAGGCGTTTTTGTGCCAAAACCTTAGTTGCTTTCTGAAAAGGCGCAGAAACTATGAATGTAAAAGTACAAATTCGAAGTGTCTTGCTGTACGATATCCGAAAAGATTCCAATAATGCTGTAGCTTGTCTCATTTCCACCATCTTAAGGGACGACTCTATCAATAGACGGACCTGCCGAAAAGAGCTTGATAAGTTCCGTGGTGAAGATTTTAACCGGGACGACGAACCAAGGTCAGGTAGCCTCTTTTCGCGTACACAGGAGGACGTACTGTGCTTGGAGATGCAACAAAATCTAACCGTTATCACTCAGCAACGCTTGGAAGTAGAAATTGAAGTTAAGTTATGTAAGTGGGCTTTCCACCAATTAAGTAAAGTGTGCGTCTGCACTTCTCCCCGCAAGCCACCACCGTCCAACTTCGTACTTGGATCGTTCGGTAACCTGCGATAAAAAAATGGGCTTTCCACAAGGATGTAAACATGCAAAGATTGTGGTCCGAGGGCGTGGGTAGTTCCCAGAGTAAAACCAAGCGAAACGCGCACTCATATGATATTATGATTATTTGTTTTAATATACAGCGCATACAGCGCGCAGCATACGCACTGTATGCATGCACTCAGGATGCGACCTTTCTCAGTACGACAAGAAACTTAGCTGTCAGCTGGATGTGGATTTACATAACATCACTTTTATTTCACATAAAAGGATTGGTATCAATATACATACTTCTGTAGTTTACGTCTGTGTTCAGTTAAAATTGATACAAATGTTAAGAAAAAATACCGGTACACCGGTAGCAAAGACAAAGTTGCGTTTATCAGCCAGTTTCAGGAAAAAAACGTTCCTCCATCTATCATACGATAACGGTAACGGTTTAGTAAAGGAGTTTCATTTCCCTGGTGGCGTTTTCCACTGCCATGTAAACAGTTGCCCCAATATATGTACCACGGTTCATTGCTATGCAAGCAAGTTTTACATATATATATATATCCTAAGGGTTTACCTTACGTATGGAATCGTTCTTCTCTTATCAAATATATTTTTAAGACAAGAGGAGAGAGACATATTTGCTCAGCTTGGTTTAACTGTGAATTGGTGCACGGTTATCTGCTTAGTTACTCTGCTTAACATTTGAATTTTTCAAATTCGGGTCTAGTTATTAGATGTTCATGTTATTTCTAGTTATTTGATCTTTATGTTATTCCTAGTTATTTAATTTTCATGTTCTTTTTATGCTGGTCGTTTTGCTTGTTAATTATACAATTATGATATTCGTACGGAGGATATTGACTGATCTAATTAATCATTCAACGGAATAATATTCATACTATTATTGTTTTAATCATTTTGATTGTACTTAGCATGCGAACATGCTTGGCGAACAAAAGCGGACGCAGCGACTAGATACATTATTGTATATTGCCAAGAAAAAAGACGATTTCTTGTTCAGAAAGCTACGCTAGCGTCTCTTTTATTCTAAAATCGGATATACTTGAACGAAATTAGAAAAAAAAGACTCTTCATCAACCTCTGCTTGGGCCGGAACACCGAGGTCTTTGCCGCCCAGCGTTCTCGCCTTCAAGAGCCAAATCTTTGCCAAAAGACAACAGTAGCAGCAGTAAACGGTTTGTTTACGCCTAAAACTACCCCCACTGCCAAAACAAGCAATTAATCATATCGTCGTGGTTGTTAATTGCCTTTGCTTGTTCGGCGGCGCGGTATTAATGGCGCCTGAGATTGAAGCGGCGATTGAAGGCGGCAGTCCGAAGTCGAGCCTTCTTCGCGCACAGTCTTTTCTCTAAAAGTCCAAGTCGCAGTATGTCCTCTGCGGTGGCAGGGGCGGCCTACCTATCTACTACTCCAGCCAGTGATGATGATGATGGTGATGGCCCGCTTACTTTTGCCAGCGAAGATATATAGACGAGACTGATTACGGCGACTTGGGCGGCCCTTCCCCTATGCTGGTCGCGGCAGAATAGATTCAACTTTAGACTTTGATCTTGACTCACGCTGCTGCGCCGCCGCCGCTACCACCACCACCACCTTATACAGCGACACGCACACCCCTGTTTCCGCTTGCTATTTGTCTCGCTATTCGTGCCAGTTTTATCACACCGTAGATACGTCTAGATGACTGGCTGGTTTAAACTGTACGGGCAGATGACAGCAAGAAGCAGCCGCAGTTATATATATATATACATTCATTTATTTATATATATATATATATTCATTTATTTATTTATATATATATATATATATATATATATATATATATAACGCTCAACGTCACGGGTTTGAGCACGACACATACCCTTTTGTTGTCCCAAGCGATTATCCTAAAGATACGAGTAGGTATGGGTTACATTTATTTAAAATACGTGAAATCAAATAACAATATAGTATTTGTTTCTTTAGATAGTGAATATACATTTGTTGGTGAAAAAAACATTTGGGGGAGTTTCGTGACGAACAAAGCGCGTTGAAACGTTTACACCCTAAAACTTAGAAAATGTGTCATATTTAAAGCCAGTTTATTTAGAGCTAGCGAGTTGTACAATCTAAGCAAACTATAAACTATGCTCTTTAAGCGAAGTTTGGGCGCTGCAGACTCTATACTAAAATCTACAAACCATTTTAGTATCCGACATACGCATGAAAATTACGTAACGAAATATTGGTTTAATTATGAGTGCGCTTTATCAGCTCAAGTTGGAAGTATGTATTGTTCGCATATGCCAAGTTATATTATTAACTGTATTTTATTCTCAATTCAAGTGAAATAAACATAATTAAATATGCCAAGGACATATAGACACACCCGCTCTCCGGTAAAGCTATAAGCATTAAACCATTTTAATATCCTGAACTGACGGCTAACAAAGATTTAACACTTTGATTATGCTCCCATGTGCACACATTATAAGAGCTTCCTAATGGGTAAACGTTTCTAAACATGCCGAACTGGTAGCTATTTTCTTACTATATAGATATGTTTTTTTTGTTTAGTGATACTCCAACAGTCGCTGTCAATATTACCGTAGTACGTTTAAAGTGCGAGATTATTCGAGCAAATATAGCGTATTGTGATGCTCTTGAAGCAGTGCACATATTTATAGCATTATAAAAACTTCCCTTAGCTAAACGGTGGGAACCAAATGTTTCCACCGTTAATGGTTGAATACATTCAATATATATATATATATATATATATATATATATATATATATATATATATGTAACACAGAGGAAACGGAAACTACTTCTCAGAGAAAACTAAAATGTTGATATGTGCCTGTGCTTGTTTTTGTGTTTTATAAATGTGGTTCTATACACAGGAGGCGAACCGGCAGGCAGCCAATGAGCTGCGCCATTTGGGCTACAATCGGGTGCTCTCATTTCCTTGTGACGTCTCGAACGAGAATGAAGTAAACGCGATAGCGGTCCGCACCTTGAAGTACTTCGGAAAGGTAGTATTCGTTGAAAATATTTCACATAACTTCTCCTTCACCAGGCTTTACATGTGATATCTGATTAAAAGACTATAAACTCGACATTCGCGGATTTTGTGTGCACTTTGTTTAAGGCCAGATCAGATAACCTTCATTAAAAGGGAGCAGAACTTAAGTGTTAGGAATGGACATACTCTCACGTATTGTGTCGAATATTACCAGATCGGTGAATCAAGGCTATCCACAAATAATTATACCTCAGTTATGCTACGCACAACTTACCGTCAACACACCGCATTCCCAGAGTCGAGCCCACGAAGCTCCATCATAGCTTTGGGTTGGCGGTCTAGTGCGCTCGGTACGCTCCCTAGGTATGACTGTGGTAGGTAGAGTAGATGGTAATTGCTAAAAAATGATACTAATAACAATCATCGTTATCATCAGGTCAGTTATTCTCACACATAATCATATCAATGAGATAAATAGGAGTTGCCGTAGTTACTGCCATACAATTTCTGTTTACCAAAAAAAATCAGAAGCACTGCCTCAAAACATTAAGGAATGCACTTACACACACATCATCGTTTTGAGTTAGTGTGGAATTCACCGAAAACGTTTTTGGCGTCATAACCACTATAACTAGCCCTCTTTTAGTGGGGGGGGGGGGGTAGATCCCAAGAGCATGTTGTCTGTACATACTCCAAATGTTTTTTTTTATATGTAACACTGTCTTAATAACGGCCGTGTCATACCGAGAAGCAGAAGGCAAGGCCGCATACTCGGAAGAGTCACATACGAGTATGTCGGGCAGTTCAGTCAAACCCACTTTTTCGGAGACCAGCTGGCTGGTAGGAGACGACCTACGATATGCCATAATTTTATCTTGATGTTTTTGGCCTGCTTTAACAAGCTCATACTTAGATCTGAGCTACTGGGACTATTTCTCCGGCAGAGGAATGTAACAGCAGCGGGGCAATCAATGCTCAACGCGATTTAGCAACCAAGGAAGAAGTCGTTTGTTGTTTAGATCCGAGCGTTAGCCGGCCCCAAGCCCCAGCTGCTACGCTTTATTGTTGTTGGTACGGCTGCTGCTGCTACTACTAAAAGTAATGTTTTTGGGCTGACCCTCAGCCAAGATTTAACGTCTACGGGACTGCTTTTCGCATTGCTTCATAGACGGACCCCCATAAATACAAATGTGCAACGGTGGGGCTCAAACCCACGCACCTTGGCATCTCCTCCGCTGCGAGGCGCAGACTAGGTGCGAAATGCACCACGCCACTGGACTCGACGCTGCTACTACAACTACTACTAGGATTTGTGTTTCGGTTGGCAGGTGGACATTTTAGTGAACAATGCCGCGTGGTGGGAACCCATGATGGCGTCGCCTCTGATCCAGTCGCCATCGGAGGCCATACATCGAACGATCAACATCAATCTTTTGTCACACTTTTGGGTGAGTGTTCACTAGTACATCGCCAGTTAGTTAACACCTTAACCTCCTGCATCTATCCCTCGGCTTTCCCTCTGTCGCATGCATTCTCGAGCCTTCTCGCGCGCAAGCTCGAAGCAAGCGTCTACAACGGCGCGCGATAACACTTAGAAAAGCGAAGCGTAAAATGATGTTTTTCGATGGGTTTGAAGCGGTGCGCAATCGTACCGCACTTTAGCAGTGGCTCGATCGCGCTAGTAGTGGAGAATTTGAGGTAACGGATAGACCACAGACGGGTCGACCTCACAAGGTGTACACGTATGAACGAAATTCTCTCGTAGATTGTAATGCACACTTGACACTCCACGAAATTGCACACGAGGGAAATGCATCGTATGGATACGTGCATTTGAACCTAACTTTCCGACGTATGAATGCCCCATAGGCATATCAAAATGACACAATAGACCGCTCGAACCGCTCGAACACCTGCGCTCCTCTTCCTTGAGAATAACAAGGTGCATACTTTTCTCGATTGGCGGCGACGAAAAGAACAAAACGATTTAAGAGGAGAAAATTTAGAACCTTCTGAGATATCAACAACTTATTTAACAATATATATATATATATATATATATATATATATATACATACATATATGTATATATATACAAACATATATGTGTGTATTTATATATATATATATATATATATATATATATATATATATATATACATACATACATGTATATATATACAAACATATATGTGTGTATATATATATATATATACACATATATATTGCAGTATTTATATTATTAATGTCATGATCACCATCATAACAGCTTAATATTAGTTTGAGTGTTGTTGTTGCCGTGAACCCGGCTCGGCTCTCCTCGGCTAGAGAGTTGAAAGCGCGACATTACGTATGCAAATGCCGATCATTGGGCATGACAGCAAAAAAAAAAACCACAGCAGCACTTAGGAGGACATCGTCATACCAGGAACTCACTGGAATGTGATGCCTCTCGACCGCTTTTCGTGATGCTTCGTGACTGCTGTCCTGCTTGGCTGCTGTACGATAACTGCTGTTGCTGTTTTTAAGAGATGGGAGCCAGTCTGGAATTATCTAGCTAGATATCTACCCATCTATGATCTATCTCCCCCCAACCCCCCTTCTCCTTCAAATGGCCTCGTCTCGTCATTGTCCCCTGTTAGAGGGATGGCTCCTGCCCCGATTGCCCTGAGGGTCACTAGTGTACTATTCTTATTGTTGCTGTCATTGTTATTGACTTTATATATATATATATATATATATATATATATATATATATATATATATATATATATATATATATATATATATATATATATATATATATAATTGTCGTGTTGTTATCATTATTACTAAAAAAGTGAACATGTTATTACAGAGATACTACTGGTGCTGCTGCCGTTGCTCTATTATTGTTGTTATTTCTGTTGTTTCCATTGCTGTTTTTCAATTGTAGTAATGATTTATAGCATCATAATGTCACTTGTCACACAACCACCGTTAGATTTGTCTTGTATTTCATCAGATAGACAGACACCTTGGCTTTGATAACTGTCTAACCTTTGGACGTGGTCTAACAATCTTCGGGGTCGGTCGGTGCACAGGTTCGTACACATTACGCGACCGTAGACTCGTCGGGCTAGATAGTGACGCGAGGCGAGGCTGAGAAAGGGCGGAAGCACTCACCAGGCCGGGCCTATATGTCTTTGCACGTCTTTCTGCCCGGATGACCGCGCCACGCCGCATTTGACGGTGTGCCATTTGCATACAGCTATCTGTCTGCATGCATAAGTTGCGAGCGCCTTGTCTACAGGCTGTCATCTGGCGAAATGTCGCGTTTATTTATCGTGTAAGCAGCCTGCAGACAAACAGCGTACAACGAACCACAGGCAGAAACAACAAATGGCCGACAATGAAGAGAGAAAACCGGTCCAAACCGAATCGAGTCCTCAGTGAGCCGCTGCGCTGGTTGCCGAGGATGGCCGGTAAATAGCGAGACAAAAGCGAAAATAGAAAGCAAGTGTGCCTACCCAAATACGAAGCACGGCGATAGAAACGACGAGGCAAAGAGGAGAATCTCCAAAGTTGCGGATGACCGGCATGTTTATACGCTTTTTTTTCGAGCCAGTGTTACAAATAATAATAACCATCATCATCATAATCATTAATTGCGTTTTACTCTGGCATCGGGTAATATTACCCAACCAATCAGTCAAGTTTTATTTCACCGTGGTATCGCTAGTCAGTTGATGATGCGTACAATATATGGCCCCAACGCGCGCCCCCAATGGTAACCCTTCGATATCGGAGCATTTGGGTACCGATCAATATCACCTTCACCACACAACCCAGAGGCGGAATCGCTAGGTTCGTAACAGTTGCCCGTCAGTTAGACATATACTTGTAGATGTTAAGCGTTAATCTGTCGAACTAGGTGGTGCCATGTAGTTTGACAGATTAACGTTCGTTATTATTCTGCACTGTTCCACCGATCTACTGATGAGCTGATCTTTTTGTAATATCATTTACTACATTTGAGGTTACGCTCCTCACTGTAGTATGTATATATATATACATGTAAAACTGTACGACTAAATGGTGGGTTTTCAGATACTTAGTTGCTCCGAAAATGTTTGTCGATTTGCGAGGCACGCAGGACGAGATCATACCAGGAGCGCTCAGCAAAGCGAAGCTGCTTGTCACTCTAGAGCTAATAGAGCTTGAGGTAGAAAACAATAAGAGATTTGATCTGCAACTTCTTGGTCACATTGTAAACCTCTAGCTTAGGATACTATGGTGACGTGCACTGCAGCATTATCTTAGTTACGCCATAATTTTTCCATCGCGGGCCGGTAAGCTGCGGTACATGCTGGAAAGCAGAAGAAATATAAATACTCTGGTCCAGATACCAGTTATCACTTTGCGATTGCACGGAGACCCTTGAATCTCTCAGCCATGACATGGCATTTCGAGAACGGGTAGGTCAAATAAAAACTGTAACGGGCGACTAACGCAACAGAGAATATTCAAATAAACTATTCTCCGTTTCCGTTGTAGGGGAAAGACCACCTACATTATGGGCGCAATGGGTTTATGAAATAGCTCTTGGGACCACTTTCTAGATAACACATTGCAACCTCATTGTTGTAAACCATGAGAATAATAATATTAATAATGATAATAATGATGATAATGATAATAATGATGATGATAATAATAATAATAATAATAATAATAATAATAATAATAATAATAATAATAATAATAATAATAATAATAAGTGCTCTCTGAGAGAGCACGTGAGTCAAAAACTTCTTGACGCGTACAAAACTAAGAAGTCCGCGCGATATATAATGAATAACCTTACATCAGCAAGAGAGCGTGCCGTCTTTCTAGCGGCTCAACATCCTTTCAGCGGGGGCTGGCTTCAAGCGCTGCCCTCCCGTCAGCTTGGCACCATGCTGGATTCAACCCCTTTCGCATGGTGTCAGCTCTTAGGATAGGCTCCCCCGTCTGCCAGCCCTTCACGTGCCTCTCATGCGGCCAACCGGTTGACTCGGACGGTCTACACCCGTTAAGCTGTCTAAAAAGCCCCGGCAGACTTACAAGGCACGCTGAACTCAACGCCATAGTGAGAAGAGCTCTTAGAAGGGCAGGGATACCATCTACGCCCGAACCAATAGGTTTTAATGGCAGCAGTGAATTGCGACCTGACGGGGTCACCATCCCGCTGTGGTCGCACGGAAAATGCCTTGTATGGGATGTAACGGTTTCATGCACGGCGGCGTTATCATATTTACGCCACAGCGCAGGCGAATCGGGATGGGTAGCAGAACGTGCGGATTCTGAAAAACGGAGGAAGTATCTAGAACTATCTAGAAGCTACCACTTTGCACCCATTACATTAGAGAACTCGGCCCCATCAGCACAGGTACAGCAAAACTCCTGCAAGACATCGGAAAACGAATCGAAGACGTTACGGGCGATCGACGCGAGGCCATGTTTTTGAGACAGATGATGTCTTTGGCCGTGTGTAGAGGGAACGTGGCTTCCATTATAGGCGCCATGAACTGACAGAAAGCGAACAGAGCAGGATAAACATGATTTAAACGTTCATACCTCACAATTGTATTAACTAAATAATAATAATAATAATAATAATAATAATAATAATAATAATAATAATAATAATAATAATGTTATTATAGCACTATCCACATTCTCTCACATTCCACCATTAACTAATAGACGATTAGTACATAAAAATGCATAACCTAATAGTACAAAACTAAGGGTTTTAAAACATTTACTCATGTGATCAAAATCGAAGGTGTACACGTCAAATAAAAATTTGCTTACAAAAATCCAAGAAGACACATATGAGCAAGGAAGTAACACTGATGTCAAACATGGAATACATCTAATCTGCCTTCATCCAAGGGTGGCAGTTACGGCAAGGGTCTTTGCTTGCAAGGTTCTGGGAGAGGGTCGGTACACAAATTATATTATGATGATCCAAAAATCAAAGATACTGAGATCGCCAGACATAAATACAATCAGGCAGTATCTGCCTCAGGCACTTGCTGTCGAATGGGCCGTCTCTGCAAGCAGAATAATCAACTTGATTAGAGACCATGCCTGCCCCGCTATTAGGTCCAGCGCCACGATGAGGATCAAGCAATTGAAAATTAATTGTGGTAATTTTAATCAATTCAAACAGCGAATACGTCTACCACATGTGTTATGAGGTGGAATAATAAGCTTTTGCGCGTAAGTTTATACCTTAACGTCAGTGTAGACAGTCAGACATCCACTTTACATTGTTCAAGAGCCTCTCTGTTATTATTATTGTGTCACGTAAGGCTGTTAATAAATGAGCATGCTATGTATGCATATATTTACGTCGAAGCTAAGCCCGACGGCGCACGGTCCCAGGCGCAGCAGTATTAACAATATTGTTTTTTTTTCTTTCTTATTTTTGTTGTTAGCAGCATAAAGCAATGAATAGAAACACTGACGGAATGTGAACTAATATGATATTTAAGCACTAATTTATTATATGTGTGTATGTATGTGTTTGCCAGATGACAAGGGCGTTTCTTCCGTCAATGATTGAGCGCCGATCGGGCCACGTTGTGGCGATCTCCTCACCGTCGGGTCTCATGGGCAACTCGGCAAAGTTCTCGTCGTTCTGCGCATCTCAGCACGTTGTCATCGGAGCCATGTCAGCGTTGGCATGCGAACTCGAAGACTACCCCAGTATCCGCCTATGCACCGCCTGCTGTCCAGTTGTCGTCGGCGCCTCGTCCTCCCCCATCACATCCGGTAGGGTGGAATTCAAATTCGATTCGGCTTGCGGCTAGGTTGAGAGACGGAATAGTTACTCGTTTTTCAACATCTGTACCTTTATTTAGAATTACTGGGTTGCGCAAAAAACGCAATAAGTTCTCGGCGCCTACCCACTATTATGGCCTTATGAACATTTTGATTTGGGGGGTAAGCTTCGTTTGCGTTTACATCGCATCACGTTGCTCCTGCGGAGTGCTCTCCGCTTGGCTAGTTCGGCAGCAGAATGAACCGCCGGGCATTCGGCGGCATGGTACCTGCCACATTTGCTCAGGCATCTTATGCATCTGCATTTTTCATCTTAACTTACTTAGCGAAAACCCTTCCTACCACGCAGCATATAGTAAAATCCATGTGCGACAAATGAGGATGTTGGATGCCTGACAGATCGCCGTCGAAAACCAGGACAGTCATGCTTGGTTTTCTACGGCGCCTCTCGAACTAATACCATAAGCTGATACAGCGATATACAATTAAATAAGCATTTTAGTGAACTCGTTAAATCACTTTCCTTCTAATGCGAAGTCTATCGTCCCTTAACAGACCGGTCTTCCAAATTGGCCACCGCTGTTTTCTCTCAGCTTATTTACAACCCTTCGTCGTGCATGTAGCTCACTTACAACTTAATCCTTGCCGACTCGTGTTTTCGTCATCTCTTAATTTGTTTTCGGTAAGTCCCCAGTATGAAAAGAAAAAATAAAACAGGTGGCTACGCCCGTCTGTATAAGCTACCCCTGTCACCTGCATGACCGTGCCAGCTACTCCCACTCGAATATCGAGGAATCTCAAACTGGGCACGAGGAATTTTAGTAGTCTCTTTGTAACTTCTTCCACCGCTCGCTCATCGATTATTTTGTCTCTCGGTGCCATATCAAATGTGGTCTTTAGGCCAGCAAACACCACATAACCGTCGGATCTTTGTGATCTCGCTAGTGTCTTCCATATCTCCTCTATCGTTTCTCTGGGTACTGCAATACCACCTCGAACTGACCGAAAAATCTGCTCTATGGGTATGTCATGATCGTCACAGGACGAAAAGAAGGCGTAATTCTTCTGGCTCGAAAATTTCAATACAGTTTAATAAAGGCCACCCAAGTCTCAGATCTTGCGGTAGCCAGACCGGCATTACCCACAAAAGTGAAACGCATCGATCTCCAGTTCGATTTCCATCGTTCAATACGTGAAGCATTGCTGAAGGTCGCCGGCACTCTAAGATTCTTGGGGGCGTCGAGTGAGACGGCTGACGGTATGCCTTCCAGATGCCGCCTGCATGGTAAGGTAATTGGTGGGGCGTGACTCTCTCTCAACGGCTTTCAGCAGATGAGCCTGTCCGATGAGGTCTGGAAGTTTTGTAGTCTTGAACAGCTTTACCAGGGCACCAGGGTTATCGCCCGATTCTAAGGCGCGAGTGTCATGAATGGCAACTTTCACCCCGCTCGGCATGGCAAATCGGTGTGTTAGTGACGTTACAAAGCATAATTTTATCTTGGTTGCACCCAATCATTGCTGCGAGCCTACAGTTAACCTGCCCGGCCGACGACATCAAGTGCGATTGAGTTTGTACATCGATAGCATCGAATCATTGGCGAATTCCGTTGAAGCTTATTTGTGCGACGATTTTACTGATGACTACCCGAAAACGTCGCAAGCGCGCCGAGGAAAATGTTCTCTTGCAACTCCAGGTTCCTCTGTTCGTATGATGTTGTTTCTCTTGACGTTAATTTCTCTCTGCGGCGCACTACACGTAAAAACATGTTTGACTCCGCCTCTTGTACGCGCATCGCTGGCGAGGGGCCAGGTTATTTTCTTGCGCTTTGAAATATTACATTGGTCGAAGGCTTTACCCGAAGATGGCAGGTTTAGAGAAATAGGACAGAGCTTGCATCGGCGTCCTCCCGTGGTGCTACCACAGTACCCGGTGGTGGTCTACTATGCGGGGATGACCTACGCAGCCTGTGCGGTGGGTGTGTTCAATTGGTATGTCCAGGGGCCCTGGCGTCATGCTTCCACCAGCGGCTTCTAAACTGCGACAAGTCCCGCACTGGAAAGAGTATGTGCTGGTCTGAGCATTCCGGGATCCGCTGGCTAGAAATCAGCGACGCTGCTGCTAAGTCTAGGCGACTATACAGTGAACTTTGAATCGAATTGGTTTATCTTCCAATAGTAACTTGATATTACCCTATAGTATGCGATAACGCTGGATAATAGGAGACAGCCGCCCCTGAAAGTCCAAAAGGAGTTTGAAAAGGCACAACGGGAGTGTCTCCGAGTGTCCGACACTATCTTCCAATCCAACGCTCAATACGCGCATTCTCATTGATGCAATTCTCAATATATATATAAATCGCATGCAAGCCTCGCGTGATAGTTGATTTTACGTGAATGTGTGACGTATAAAAAGTGCCCATCAATTAGCGTTATATTAAGTAAAAGTACATACATACCAAAGAATGATCTGCAACTGACGTAAACGCATGTAGTGTAGCGTGATCGGAACATAAAGACTAATATTTTTGACGAAGTACAGTATCTAACTTTTTATTCATATATATATATATATATATATATATGCATGTATACTAACATACAACTGTAATTGCCGACATCTGAAGCGAATGGCGTTGAGGTGGGAAAGTGTGCTGCGCCCAATGGTTTATTGGCACACATTCGCAAGCTCCTTGGGCTAGAGCTTCCTCCACTGAACGAACAGGCCGCGGCAATCGTCGATGCCATTCGGAGAGATCGCGACTTTGTCTTCGTTCCAAAGGGATTCATCATACTGCAGTTTATCGAACAGTAAGTTCATATACGTACATATAAGCTGCTTCAATTTTTCTTCCATGTTTTCGCTATATATATATATATATATATTCTGTTCTGCTAATTATCAATGCTCCTTCTGCCTTTTTATGCACAGATACTTAACACCCTATATATATATATATATATATATATATATATATATATTCATCACGCAATGAATGGCATTAAACATAACAACACAGTGGTTGAATACTATCGATCACGGCGGAGCAGGCATGGGTTAGAGTCTCTCCTGAAAGTGTGGTGCCAGATGACTTCTAAAATAAAGTACAACGTGTTTATAAAGCTATACATCAGGAAATGTGGCCAAAGTCAAATTGAAGAACTATGCAAGGTATAGTTGATATTGTATAAATCAAGCTGGCTTTCCTACGACTGGTTCACGTGGTGTCCAAGAACTGTATACACAAATGTAGAATGTTTTCTCATTTCAGGCTGTTCCCGCAGAAGCTATCCAAGTTTGCTCGAGAATTGCTTCTTAGCGAGTGCGCTGTCTCTCAGAGAGTTCACACTCGGTCTGGCACCGGCGCTTCCGCACTGACATCAGCTCGCTTCACCAATGGAAATTCCTGTCACTGATCAGCGTCATTAGGGGCAGTTTGCGTGACAGCGCAAACCTAAACGCACGAACGACGTCATCACCTTATTCGCTGTAGCACCGGCGCTTTTGTCTTCACTAGCTTCCTCGTCGTCATTATAGTTAACATAACCCTCGACACCATGACTCGTCGATGGCACCTAACGTATTGGCGGCTGGTCTCCGACTTGGGCAGGTTGACCCGGCCAATGCCGATTCTCTGGTGTCTGTCTGTCTGGTCTCCGGTCCATGGTCATCAACAAGGATCAACTTGCGGTCGACTTGTCTATGCTTATGTAACTATTAAGGTCATGTTCTCGATCGAAAGACGCGGAGCGGTAGCAACAACCTCGCTCGTCAACAGCGCCTCCATCGCCCCCTACCTTCAACGTTATTCCCCGGGCCATTACGTAGCCTTATATTCACTCAAGGCATGCCAATGTAAAAGCTATCGATCAATGATGATTTTTCCGAGTAAAGGGCCCGAGTAGAGGCATCTTGTTTGTGTGTGTGTGTTCTCGCCAGCGGCGTTGATGAGGCTGGTGGCGTGAGGCCGACGTGAGGACGCGATTCGTCGGAGGATGTTCACGCGGACAAAGAGTGAACACAACAGTATCTCTAACACTCTCCTTTGGTACACATCCATTCTTTCAGCGGCCAATTCGAATAGGACCTACGACAGGATTGACGCTCGGTATCTGTGCGTTGTTATCACAAAAAGTGTACGAACGATGTTCGTAGGTATCTATTCGTACTGTACATTAAGTGATGACGCCCACAGCGTGATCTGGAATGTCTAGTGTAACTGAACACAGAGCGAAGATCGTAGGCGTGTAAATGTTATATGTGTATATGGACGTTTATTTAGCTTCACGGGGTTGGTTAAGATTTGATATCTTGATAGATTCCGAAACTCGAATAAGGAATTCTTGTATCATGATACGGCAGCACACTTGTTAGTAAGGCGGCTGCTTCGATGTAGTCCAAGCGTGGTTGCTGTCGCCCACACATTAATGTTTGATTCAAAGTGTGTAAAGTTCTTACGCAAGGCGGTTAACCTTAGCGTACATCTCAACGTTTACAAACCCATTGACACATGCAGACTGACTGCATGTGTCGCAAAACTATAGTATTTGTGCTGCTACTTGGTTACGTAGCGTGCCATATATATATATATATATATATATATATATTACAGATCTAGAACCAACTCATGACATTTTATTTAAAGTACAGCGCACATATATACACACGCGCGCTTTGTCAACTTAATTAACACTTGCCAATGAATGCTCAATGTGACTAGTAGATGATGATCATCAAACATTCATACTATTATATATATGGATATATATGTATAGTATATATCCATACTATATTTATACATTTACATGTGTGTATATATATATATATATATATATATATATATATATATATATATATATATATATATATATATACATATGTCAGTTAGATCCGCATTTAATTCCGGCGCGATCTTGAAGCTCTTTGAGGCGAAATTCTTAAAGAGTTGCAAGCAAATTGGGTTGTTTATAAGTGAAATACATACAAACAAACAAAAAAACACACACAAAGATTAAGATGCAGGCGGACATAGACGTATGAGTTGAGATGAATGTATGATCATATGAATTCTGGGTGGGGGAGATACGCGCGCTATATATGCGCGCTACCTACGACTACCATAGAAGGTAGAAGAACCACTACTACTACCTGGTGCGGGTAACAAAGAGAGAGCACACCCGACACATGTTCAGTGTGTCGCAGCAGAAGGCCTGCGTTAAGCCGGCCGTCCAGCCAGCTAGCTATTCTGTCTGCCTGTGTGTCCGTCATGTGAATGTCCGTCTACTACTAATATCGCTGGCTCGCCATCGTCGAATAGTCAGTCAGTCAGCCGTGGCTCGTCGAATCGCCGAGCCACGTTTATCTAATCTACGATTGCGTGGTCTCAGTTGCAAGCTCAGCCACTAGGAACCGCCGCTGTTCCGCCTTCTACGGGCCTTCTAACAGCTCTATTCTGCGCTTCTGTGTTGGCCTGTGTGTTGGAGTGTGTTGGTTGTTGCGCCTCTCTTGTCTTTCTCCTCCGCTGCTCGGACGCGTACACGCACTATGGGCCGCCCGCATTGACAGGGGCGTCGACCGCGGCGGTGGGGGCGGCGATGGGGCGGTGGGGGCGACGATGGGGCGGTGGCGGAGGAGGGGAGATTCGTTTCGAGAGTACGCTCAGTGAATGTCCGCTGTATAGTAGCGTACTGGCTCGCTTGACTCGAACGATGCTGTCGCTTTACCGCTTTGAGTACTCCGCTACTCGTACAATCACAATACAGCCACTTCTTCTACAACTACTACTACTACTACGACTACGGAAACGACATCTGCTTTGCCTGGTATACCGCATCGAACAACCTGCGACGAACGCCCGTTCAACTAGCCGACTTAACTAGGCTAGCTAGACCGTAATAAGCGGTTACACCAGACCGCCATAAAAAATAAACATGACTGTATGTATTTCTGCGCTGTATGCTAACGTACTTTGCCGTTTTTTTTGTTTCTATATATATATATATATATATATATATATTGACTCAAATATATATTCATTTTTTCTCCAAAAAAAATATTTATCGAGAACCTAATCGTGTTGAGTATTATGCTTCATCACATATATATATATAGGTGTATATTGTAATTTATATACATAATATACGTTTTTATCCATGCAACACTAAGACTCATTAAGGCACAGGTAAGTGCACGAATTATTAAGCCGTTGGCCACTGATTTGAAGCCATACTGAGCAATGCAGTTCCTGTTCTTCTCTAGAAATTCAAAATATGGGGGAATATCTAGTTTAGGGGTGACAGTAAAATTACACATTTTCGGTATACTGATGCGGCTGGCCGACCATGGCCGCACAAACTGTGCAATTGCGAGAATAACGAGTTGTTTGATTGAAATTGAACATTCTGGTTTCGTATTCGGACGACCTTTGCCGTTTTGTCTAAGAGACAAAACGAAACATTTAACACGAGCACTTCATAGAGATTATTTTAATACTTAATTGGTGGTGCTGGTTTGATATATGTTGTGGCCGCACAAATGCGGACCTAAATATGACTGGGTACCAAAATAATGAGCATACAATGCATATAGTTCTAAATGTGTTTTTATGAACATAATCGCTAATTTTTATGATAAAGAACATGAAAGATTAAAAAAGAGATATCACAGGATCTTTTTTCTCGTCTTATTGTCGATCTTATTGAGGATTTTTCTTTCTCGAGCCGGCGTTGTATGTATCTCGGACGAAACAGAACATGCTGTTACAATTCAATTCCTCAATCGAACATGGCTATCGCACAATTTATGAGATAATGTTCGGCCAAACACGTATGTTTGGTCCCAGTTTCCACTACACAACACAGCTGGGTAGTTCCACTCTGCCTCCTAAACAAAGCATAGGTACATATACTAGATTATCACGCGTATGAATCGACCCACCTGCTAATCGAGATTTGCCAACGAAACGGGTTACAACTCGCGCGTAGTATGGTTAAGATATTAGTTAACTGCAGTCATTCGAACCGGCGAAGCAAGTCTCTCTCGCCTCAGATACCCGACATGCGAACGTCATATGCATACATTCATACGTTGTGGAAGGTGGACGCGTTACACTAAACACGCAGCGTCTACGTAATTTTGCCCTACATTGCTTAGGGGGCATGCTATTTAGGGGGTCTTTTATTAAGAGCATTATCTATTTGCACACCGTACCAATACATATTGTTAATCTTCTACACCTTAGTAGTGGTTGAAATGTATCTCTAGATTTAGTATATTAGTAATTGTGTCAATTTGCTTGCAATCATTTTAGCAAAAGTGCAATTTATCAAACTTCTTGTGCACTTGTGTGTGATAAATGAAGCACAGTAATAACGTACTGTGCTTCATTTATCGCACACAAGTGTTTGCAATCTCTTTAGCAAAAATGCGATTAGAAACAGAAAAAAACATACCGTGCCTCATGTATCACACACAAGTGCTTGCAAACAGCCCTAAGGGAATGTTCCGGAAAGTTATTGTTTATTAAACGCTGTGGCGTCATAAATCTATCAATCCATCTAAGTTCAAGATTTCTCTCTGACGCAAGGCTTTGTTTCTTCTGGGTTTCTTGTCGGGCTACCTAGGTACTAAGTACTGAGCAGATACTGAAAGCCACAAGTCTGGCAGGAATATATGTCTGGGGGGACTGGTATCGACGATGGCATTATACAGGTAGTTCAATAAGTTCTTAGAATAAAAACCGAGAATTTTCCAAATCATGTTTTTAAATTTTTCTTATTCGATATACTCCCCGAGAAGCTCAATACACTTTTCCCACCGAGATTTCAGAGCTTTCATACCTCTTGAGTAGAATTCCGCGTCGTTAGACTGAAAATAGGCATTGACAGCAGCCTTAACCTCTTCATTGCTGGAAAAACGCTTTCCACCGAGACTATTCTTCAAATGTCCGAAGAGGAAATAATCAGAGGGGGCCAGGTCTGGAGAATAGGAGGGTTGCTCAATAAGTTCGAACCTCAGTTGGGCCAGTTTTGCCGATGCTTGCCGGGACTTGTGTGCAGGAGCATTGCCCTGGTGAAACGGGACAACCTTCTTCTGCAAAGCGGGCCGTTTCACGATGAGTTCTTGCTAACGGCAGTCCAACAGTCTTGCATAATATTCTCCTGTGATTGTTTTACAGCTCTCAAGGTAGTCGACCAGCATTATTCTACGTTGGTCTTAAAAAACTGTAGCCATAACCTTTCCGGTCAATGCCGTTGTCCGCACCCTCTTCGGAGGTCCTTCATCAGGTGCACACCATTGGCAAGATGCTTCTTGGGTCTCGGGAGTGTAGTGATGAACCCGGCTTTCATCGACGGTCATGAATCTGCACCAAAAATCCGACAGATTGTTCGACATCTTGGCCAAACTTCGCTGTAAAGCCAAAACAGGCGCGTCTTTTTGGCCTTGGTTGAGCAAATGCGGCAGCCATTTTGCTCTAAGCTCTTTCATCTTCAAGTTTTCGTGTAGGATAAAATGCACACAGCCTAAACTAATCCCTAATGCCTCCGCTATTTCCTTAATGTTCATTCGCTTATCTGTGCCAAGAATTGTTCGCACTTTCTCTACGTTTTCCTCATCAGTTGCCGTTTTTTGGCCTCCTGGACCTAGTTCATCCTCGGTGCTCCTGCGACCTCTTTTTAACGCATTAATCCAGTTGGAAACAGTGGCAAAACATGGCGCAGAGTCACTGTACGTCTCGTCTAACTCAATTTTTACTTGGGTCGCATTCCAACCTTTGAAATAAAAATGCGTGATAACCACTCGAAACTCTTTTTTCTCAATTTTTAAAAATCACGCCGGTACGTTGCACGGGAAAAGCTATCAAACGAAATCGCAACGGCCAATCACGATAATATATTGAGTGCTAGCAGTCGAAAAGTTGCAGTTCCTATTAGCAGTGAAAGCGTGCCAAAATTCGAATTCTAAAATGCTCATTCTAAGAACTTATTGAACTACCTGTATTGTAACGTTGTTGTGTTACGCTAAGTCAGCTTGGGGATGTAGACTCATCCGGACGGGTACTGCAGCCCGAGGGACTCAGGAACGATGAATGACGACACGAAGCATACAGTCTAATGCAAAGCACGGCCGAGCAACGGATGGTTCGCCGTCCGGTGGTAGAGAGAGATTGAGGCATCTCCACCAAATGTAACGTTGCTCACTGGCATCGTCCGTTGTCGCCTCGGCTGGCTGGTTGAGACATGTCTTGGTCGGTTGAGACATGCATCATTCGGTGAACGTTGAGATTCTGGCGCGGGCGTTGTAGCCGTTGGACGTGGTCGGTTAGAACTTATTTGAATTGCGCTATGATGCGTACACAGTAACTTCGTTACAATATTATATAGTGCGAACCCTCTGTGATAGCCATATCCCAGAACCAGGCTTCAGGAAGCCGAAACTTGTTCACTTAAATTGCGCAAATATAATAGTTACTACAGCTGTAGGTTAGGCTCTCGCGGAGGTGGAGTAGCTTTGTATATACGATGTGACTATGACGTTAAAGTACGAAAGGAGCTGACTTTTGTAACTTCAGCTACCTTTTTCTGCGAGAGTTTAGTAGTGGAGGTGAGTGGTGTGGTGGAGGGAAAATCTGCTCTGGTTGGCGCATTCTATCGCCAGCCGTCCGGCAAAGCCTCCGATTTCATAAATGGATTAGAAAATATAATTTTTAAAATTAACAGCCAAAGTATGCTCCTTCTTGGGGATGCTAATATCGATACTCTTTGCAATTACCAAAACTATCGTGATCTCCAAGAAATACTGTGCTCATTTAACTTTAACGAGTTTGTCGGTGTGCCGACGCGAGTTGCCGTAGTGGAGAGGAGGGGAGACCGCTCCACCTACAGCGCCAATTGTATCGATCACATATACTCCAATATAAGTCCCGAAGTTGTCATTCAAAGCGGATCTATCACAACAACATTCTCCGACCACCAGGCCACGTTCATCTCACTACCGACCACTCGATCGGTCACCAACATCACACGTAAATCGAAATATAACTATGATCAGATAGTGCTAGAGGTCAATAAGACTGATTGGTCCGACGTGTACGCTGTAGATGACATCGATGAAGCATTTGAGTGCTTCAGGAAAGCCTAGGTCACTCGGGAATTGCTGGCACTGATAAATGAAAAAATGCGGCATTTAAAGAGTTTAAAGCTAATCCAGATGATGCTGTGAAGTGAGTTGTATTTAGGAAGTTAAGGAACAAAGTAACCGCTGTTTCTAAAAGTGTAGGCTTAATTTTAATGGAGAACTGGTACAGAAGAACATTCAGGATAGGAAAATCCCTGAAATGCCATTAGACCTGTTCTAGGTGGCATACCAGAAAAAAAGTGTGTAAAATTCAAAGTAGGAGATACTATGGTGTCCGATGAGACTACAGTGGCAAACGTGTTTAATCAATATTACTCGACGTGTGTGACTGCCGACACGGAATTCTCTGATAGATATGTAATACCTGAGAATTTTCCTCGTGGAGCAACAAAGATCTCATTTCAGCCGGTCCATACTCTAAGGATTGCACATCTTTTACGCTTTTAAAAGATATGCTCAGTTGCACCTGAGCAAATTCCATCCCAGGTATTGCGAAGAGCAGCCGAAGTTCGTGCTGACTCCGTATCATATCTGATTAATTTGTCAATTGCGGCCGGTAAATACCCCAAAGCGCTGAAATTATATGGCGTCATCCCGCTTCTTAAATCTGGAGACAGACTCGCAAAAGAAAACTACCGTCCAGTCAGCATACCGGCCCCAATCTCTAAAGTATTTGAGAAATGCGCATTCGAACAACTCAGGGACCATCTTGAACAACATAATGTACTCAATCGCCGACAGTTTGGATTCCGCCCTAAAATGTCCACCACCGTCCCTGTTATGAGCTTTGTAGATGACGTCCGTCAAAGTCTTGAGAAAAAGAAAACGGTTGCTGCTCTTTTTGTTGACTTGAGAAAGGCGTTTGATACCGTTGACATCAATATTCTGATTACCAAACTAAGAATTTATGGAGCTGACGAACGTGTTCAATCGTGGGTACGTTCTTTTATGTCAGAGAGACAACAAATGGTACAGATTGGGCAGAAGTTTTCAGATGTCGAGAACATATCAGTTGGAGTGGCTCAAGGGAGTATCGGCGGCCCACTGCTGTTTAATATATTTATCAACGATATAATTGAAGTACCAAAACAAGGCCGACTGACCCTATTTGCTGATGATACCACAGCACTCTTTGTAGGCGATTCCCCACAAAAGGTAGAGCAAATGATCAACGAAGACCTTAAGCGACTCTCAGATTGGTTTAGAGCCAATGGCTTGTCCGTGAATTGGTCGAAGACTGGTGTTATTCAGTTCTTATCGCCTAGAGGTGTCCTAAGTATCAACCATGAGACGGAAACCACACTCTTAGCATGATCAATAAGACAAAATCCTTAGGCGTTGTCTTGGATTCCAGATTATGATTTGAAGCTCATACAGATTACACTCGTAAAAAAATGCAGGGGGCATCGCTGCCCTGCTCAAGAGCCGTAATATTCTGCCCCGTGACTGTCTACTCGCCATGTACTACGCCTACGTTCATGGTTATCTGACCTACGCAGTTGAAATATATGGAATGACTTATATGCGTTTTTTTATGTCGGTTACATCGCCTGCAAAAAAGAGCCTTGCGCGTAATATTGGGAGATCCACCATGTGAATCCATGCGTTATAAGTACGTAGAGATGTCGATTCTGCCTTACCCTCTGCAAATAGAGATGTGTGTCGTAACTGAGATCAAACGAATCTTAATGGGACTTCATCCCAACCTGCTTAATCTTTCCCATTCGACATCCACCATGAACACAAGGGGATCACACACACAACTTCTCATCTTGTCTGCAGCTTCATGTAACCAGTCTCGTTTCTCAATATCAAATCTTGGTGCCACATATTGGAACAAGCTCCCCCCAGAGGTGCGCGCAACCTCTTCTTTGACAATATTCAAACAAAGTGCTAAGCAATACTATTTAGGTACCTTACTCTAATATAAGCCGTACACGATAACAACATAATCAAAATGACAATAAGTAAAATTATAAGAAAATATGCAATATAAACACTCCATACTAGCCTTTAATGGCTTTGAGGAGCTGTTAACCTATGTACAAATGTAAGCCACTCATAGGAATAATAAAACCTACCTATCTATCTATCTATTACCAACACAAAACGCTAGTTGTGTTAAGATGAACCTACGCAAGATCAAAAGCTGATTTACAGGCACGTGCTCTTGCGGAAGCAAATATACAAATTTCAATCATGTGATCCTGAAAACGGAGACTACTCAAAATAGGGATAACACGATGGTCGGCACGGTACGACTCCTCTCATTGTTAATCTCATAACATGTAATTAACAAGAGAATATGACCATTTTCGTAAGCTCATAAGAAGACTGCGTTAGCTTGCAGCATCTGGCGCTTGCCCATGCGGCAATCTATTTTTAAACTATCGGCCAAAAGCTTGTACGTAACTCCACTAAGAAAAAAATTTTAATATTTGACACGACATCGCCCTAAATAGCGGATTCTTATGCACCTCCATACGAGAAACAAATTAATGTGGAAGAAACGTCACCACTTTTCTGTGCACTAAATTGTCGATTATAAGCGTATAATTCTGATCAATCAGCCATTCTTTATCGACTGTACGAAAGTACGGACATTTTGTTAGTACGACGAGTGTGCTCTGCTAAACTTTGTCAAAGGCTATACGTGCAAGATGAACGCGGCTTCATCTCTGGACATTTTACATATAAAAAAAATGTCAAAAGCTTTAATCGCACAGTAGTATTCCATTGTGTCCAGCGCACCTACCTTAGCCGTTCAAGCACTAAGATAAAACGAAACATGTTTGACTTGTCGTCATATCTTCTTGTTCTATAGAAGCGTCGGATAGATTCCCTAGGCTGCTAAGCTAAACACACAGGTGAGTAGGAAGCTTTACTCATGTGCACAAAAATTATCCTATAATTTTCAGCTACATCTCTAGCTTCTCGGACAGGTGGCAGACTACGCAATCGACACACATTTTTCTAGGCCTTTTACAAAACGATCGTGTACTGATTGACGAATTCATTGTACGCTAAAGAAACAAGCCCGCAATTTCATTGATTGAAACGTTCCCACGTTGCATTTCCAAGACGGGGCATTGCTTGAGGTTCCCACTCGCGCCCGGTTTATCCTTTACAGCTTTCCGTTACTCACTAGTGCTAGCGGAGACATCTCGAGGTTAGTTTGTCAAAATCAACGTTTTCACGCGCAAGTACGTGAAAATGTACGGGTCTTTACTGCAGCACGTGGGATTCTACTCGAGATCGACTGCTTGTATGGGGCGCGCTTAGAGCGGCAGCATAAGCGGACCTAGGGTTTCCCCAACCCTAGGGGGAACCTCCAACAGACCTTGTGACAGCAGAGTCGCTGACTCTCAGCGGTATAGTTTATCGTCTATTCTCAATGAG
The DNA here is from genome assembly GCA_003439945.1 of Dermanyssus gallinae. Lineage (NCBI taxonomy): Eukaryota > Metazoa > Arthropoda > Arachnida > Mesostigmata > Dermanyssidae > Dermanyssus > Dermanyssus gallinae. Next base: position 145,480 of record QVRM01003689.1, on the reverse strand, counting down.
CATCGCTCAAAGAAAGGTTGTTCAACGACAGGTAATAGAACCGACGACACCGCCGGTAGATGACAACCATTACTAACGCTCTAGCCACTGCACTAATACACGTTCGGCGCTCCTGTGACGGTGGCCAGGCTTACGTTGCTAGCCCCGTAGACGTATGGTCGTCTTCCTTGTACGGTCTTCCTTCTCGATCCTCTACTGTGGAGCGTAGAGATCGCTCAGTAGCTTGCTTACGAGCTGATACTGATGGGTCGCCTAACTCGGACGGGGCTTTGCGCTGTTATATTATAAATGCAGCGGCGGCGCATGACGCAGTAACCGACAAATGAGTATATTTGATCTGCTCGAGAAGACGTTCACTGTGTTTGTCACCATTCACTATTGATGACATCTGGACGGAATATACCTTTCTATATATATATATATATATATATATATATATATATATATATATATATATATGTATGGTAAAAACGACAACGAACATTTATTAATCATTCGACTCCATTAAACGGGATGTTAGGCCAATTGAGATACCAAGGTCAACTGCGACAACGGTCCGAGAAAGCCCGGATACTCTCTGCTGTCTTATCGAGCCTTTCAAAACTGAGCGAAAGATCAAACGATCTGGAAACTGTATAGCACGTACGATTGCAGTCACGGTGATATCGAGCGTACTAGCTCAACAACCAACCTCTACCAAAACGAAAGCCAAAGAGTCCAATTAAGACGGGCGTAGTCAGCATCGTAATTCTCTCTTCGACTTTGTGTTCTAAAATGCACTTCATAGAAGCAAATACTGGTTAACATATATCCAATATAAGATCGCTATTATATCCGATGATGCTGACGCATTAACCTAATATATATACATATATATATATATATATATATATATATATATATATATATATATATATATATATATATATATATATATATATATATAAATATATATGAAGCTTATTTTACTCCGAATATTTACAGAAGTAATCTTTTTTGAACGCATGTCCTTATCAATGTTTATGTTCATATATTTGATTTTTGAAGCAAGAGTAGCCAAATATTATTAAATATATGCATATGAAGATGGATGAGGCTATGCTTTAAAAAAATTGCTTCTATTAAGATCCATAAGGTAATTAAGGTTAGCACATAAAGTATGATCCAAATCATGCACGAAACAAATCAATCCGGAACTAGACGTCCTATCATTTTACTGTTTGCTCAATACCGCTTAAAGCAAGTAAATATATATATATATATATATATATATATATATATATATATATATATATAGTGACCTAGTGGAGTTCTGTGAACGTAGTTGCTTCTGGAGGAATCACGCTTTGTATCAGTCAGTCAACGTCCCCTATGTTCTACGCGAAACGATCTGCTCAACAGTGACCAGGCTAATCGCCCTTCGGCTGCATATCCATGCAACTAATACGCGGCCGTTTTGAGATATATAGATATTTGGAGCTGGTGAATAGTTTAGCTGAATCGAGCATATGTTCCGTTTGTAGCTGAATGGTTATGCTCTGTAGGCAAGATGCGATGTACGTGCGATGTCAGCGGACGCTCAGTGGACGCTTAGTGGACACCGCCACCGCCGCCATGGGCCCGCTGCTGCCGAAAAACCAGTGCTGAGCGTATCGAACCCCGTTGCCCGCGATCAGCGGCAGAAATCTCGGTGGAGAGGCGATACTGGCCCGCTATAAAAAGGCGTTTCATGCCGCGCCATTCTCATACGTGTATTCTACCCCCGTTGTAGATTACACGTTCAACATGAGGGTTCTCGTCGCCCTTGGGGCCTTTATGGCTCTAGCTGGTGAGTGCGTGCTATGCTATGTACAGGACGCCGAAAAGAATTTGTTTGCTGACCGTGATTTGTTGTCACTGCCTTCTGGTCGTACGAGAGCACCTTCAAATCTATATGCCCACGGCTAGGGTATCGGTAGTGCCTACAAAGCGCTTTCTCAACAAATGATTTGTTAACAAAAGCTCTAAGAAGGAGGACGTCGCTACGGATCGTTTTGTCTCTATGCGAGTGTAGTGAGAAGAATATTCTCTGGTTTAAAAATTTGCAAGTAGCTCATACTGTAGATCACTCGAATAGGTTCACACGCATTAAATTCCTTGTGACTGTAGCTAAGTGACAGATTATTGCAACTAACACATGGTATACTCTTTTCCAGCTGCTCATCATGGAGAACCTCACGGTGTCCCTGACTGTAAGTCCAATCGATCTCAGCTAACCCTTCATAAATGATTATTTAGCCTACAGTATTTGTACCTCTATAAACGTGCATTTGCATACTGTAGAAACGTATGCCTTACAATGTTTTTCTTTTCCTGCTAGCAAAAAGTATGCCCACACATTCAAAGAAAAAGTTCTGTCTTAAATACGCTTCATAGGCAAGCAAACACAATATTATAATCTAAGGGTAAGAGAAGTAGCTACAATCGTCGGCCTCTGGTTGGGTCGCAAACAGATGACACGCCATAATGGTAACAATTTTAAGCGGAACAATTTACGTTCTCGCCAGCGTTGATTTTGATGTGTTGTACCTATATATATATATATATATATATATATTACCATTTGCACGTGATTCTGAATATAAGTTAGAGCGACGACTTGCCGTATTGCGTTCTTTAATTGTGTTTGTCTTATTGCAGTGTTCGAGGCACAACGCCAGTACGTGTATAATTACCGTGCCCTCGTCGCTACTGGGCTTCCGCGCCAGTCAAAGCGTTACTCTGGTCTCGAGAAGTATGGTGTTCTTACCGTGCAGGCATATGATCAGCAGGGCAGTACAAAGGTACTCGGTCTGCATCTCGGCCACGTAGTGTCTGGTGCCTTCGACAAGGAAGTTGAAGACATTGAAAACCGCCGCGTCGAGGGCGTTGTGCACGCTACGGAGGAACACCTAGGGAAGTACGGACCTGTGTTTGTCAAGCTTCAAAACAACGAGGTTCAAAAACTTAGGGTTCCACAGGGCATGCCCGAGGAAGTCGTGAACATCTACCGTGGTCTTGCCGCCGTATTTACCGTTGGCAAGCCCGAAGGCCTGGATGGCGAACGTCATCCTTTCATGGGCCGTGGAGAGATGGGCGAACCCCAACCTGTCATTTACCGTCGTCAGGAGCAAGGAGTCACTGGCAACTTCGAGACGACTTACGAGATTCTCTCTGATCCCTTCCAGCCACACAACCACCTTAACGTAACCAAGACCCGGAACTACATGAAGAAGGTCGGTCGTGATGGCCGTTTCTTCCAGAATGGCCACGACGAGCACGGCTGCCATAACGTTTGCCCGACCCATAAGCCCGAGCAGGTTGACAAGAATCTGCAGCCCGACACTGTTGCCTGGGACAAGCCTGTTGCTGAGGGCTGCCCCGTGGCATTCCACCCCAAAAACGATTTGGTTGAAACCTTCACTACCTACAGCTACAACATGACTGTAGAAAACGATGGAAAATACGCCGTCGTTCGCGAGGCCCACGCTCTTGATAAGAAGATTCTTCCTCTACACAAGCAGCAAATAAAGACTGTGTCAGTTCTTAAGCTCGTTTTCGTCGAGGAGCGTCCCGTGACCCAACCTTGGAATCAAAAGGATGCCACTAAGCAGTACGACGATCTCATCTACCGCTTCCCTGAAGGACACAAGTTTGACATGGAATACCTTTCTCTATACAGCAAGGCAAACGACGCTGAAATGCTTAAAGAACAGGTGCTTCCTATGATCAAGGCCCTTACTGACATTATTGCCTCTGACAATCTCGAGCTTAAGAGTGATCTCGGTGACAAGGTCGTTCAGCTCACCATGGCCATTGGCGCCCTTAACAAGCAACAACTGCAAGCTCTTTGGACTGTGCTCGGTCAGTCTGTTTCTGAAACAACCGCCACTGACTTCGAAAAAGTACAGCGTAAAGTGTTTGTCGACACCGTCGCACTCTCCGGCTCAAACGATGCTGCTCAATTCCTTCTCGAACTGGTGCAGCAGGAGCGGCTTACTACCTTGGAAACGATCCATGTTCTTGAGACACTCCAGAAGAACGTTGTAAAGCCTACCACGAAGACCATGAAAGAGCTGCTCAAGATCTGCACTGATACCAAATTTCAGGAGAAACGCATTATTTTCTCCACCGCTTGTGTCGCTTTCGCCGAAGTTGTCAGCGATAACTGCGGTAACCATAAGACATATCAATGGCAGAAGGAAAAGCAACAAAGCCTGAAAGAGCAGTCCGGCAGGTATGAATTGGTTGAGTTCTGTGGACAACAAGAATTCCTGCAGTTCATCGATACTGTCCGTGGCCAGCTTCACTCCGCCAAGGAATTCGCCCAGCAGGTCATTTACGTGCAGACTCTCGGACGCCTTTCTCACCCGGAAGCTCTTAAAGCTCTTCTCCCATACGTGTATGGCGAGCAGGAGGTTGTCGCTCAAGTCGAGAAAATGACTCGCCCCGACGAGCACGAAAGCATCTCTGAATACGTGCAGTTCCTCCGCCAGGTCGCTATCTATGCCCTCCACCAGTCCGCTAGGCAGCACGGCGCCGCCGTCCAACCCGTGGTTCAGGGTATCTACTTCAACAAGCAAGAGGACTACGAGCTTCGTGTTGCTGCCCTCTCTGTTCTCCTGGCCACTCAACCTACCGAGGCTACCTTTGGTCGTCTTGTTATTGAACTCGCACACGAGGAAGACTACGATGTTGGGTCTTACACCTACTCTGCGCTTCTCTCCCTTGCCAATTCTACTGTACCCTGCCTAAAGCAGTCCGCCCGCCGAGTACAAAACGTACTCGGGGCACTGCCCACAAAGGCCTTCGGCGTTCATCTCTCTAAATGGGGTCTGCACACTCAGTACCTCCCTCTTTCTAACCTTGGCGTAAAAGCCCACTGGGAAGTTACTCAGTCAAACGTGTCAGCTGTTCCTCGTTTCATGTATGCCGGAGTTACGACTAATAAGGGTCCTTTCATGTCTACCCTTTTCAATGCCGGTATGATTAGCAAGGGTTTCGAGAACTTAGACAAATTCATCTTCCAAAAAGGAGGCATGACCAAAATTGTTGAGAACATCAGGCAGCGTATTGCTCGTGACGTTCGTACATATGTAGGCGAGGGACCTGCTGAGAAGATGCTCGAGCATATCGAAAAAGCTCTGCAGTTCAACACGGAAGAGAACAACGAGCAGCCCCGCTTTGTCGTTTTCGGCAATGTTCTCGGACACGAAACGTACCTGCCTGTCGACAAAGAGTACCTGACCAAGGTAGCCAACAAGGCCAGCGCCTACGTCATGAAGGTTCTTAGTCAAGAAGGCGTCGACAAGACGTTCCGCTACGTGCGTATCCTTATGCCACGCACCTACGTGCAGGTTGCCCCTGCAGTTAACGGCCTTCCAGTCCTGCTCTCCAACCGCCACCCCATCGTGGTTTCGGTCTCTTTGAAAGATCTGCAAACGCGCTTCGGCCCCGAGAAAGACCAAATCAAGCTGCAACCCTTCGTTGCTGCTATTTCTGCACTTGTCCAACCAACCGTCTACTACACAGCTATTCATAGTTCTTTGACGATCAACCCTGCTGAGAAGCGGGTTGCACACGGGGTTCGTACAGTCGCACAGACATACGTCACTCTGCCCATTGATGCCGCTGTCCAGTACACTCACCAAACCCGCACCGTTGCGGTTACTGTTCGTCCCCGTTTCGAGAAGATCTTCTTCCATAAGACGCGTGCTATGACCTTTAAGACCGAGGCTCTGCTCATTCGTGATGTAGACAAACCACTCCTTGAGACCTACACGACCATTAAGACTCAGCAGGTGCCCTTCGTATATGACCGAGTATTCGGTGAGAAGTTCGGTATGCCCCTTCGTGTTCGCGGTTTGTCCCTGAACGAGGAGTACGCCGTTAACGTTATGCGCAGCTGGGTTGCTGGTAAAGAGAATGTTGTAACTGCTCTTCTTAAAGAAGTGGCAAATGAATGGCTTGTTCCGCGTACCTGGTCTGTTCACGTTGAACCGACTGAAGATGCAGCTGTTAAGGAAGTCAAACTTGTGTTCCGTCTTGGAGACATAATCGCCGATCGCGTGAAGGCTAACCAGAACCAAGATCAGCCTCTCTCCCAGGCGCAAGTCGTGAGCGAACAAGCCTACCCAGAGCACATGCGTATGATTGCCTACGAGCACGAGTACCAAAAGGTTACTGGCCGCAAACCTGAAACCGAGAGGCTTGAACAGGCTGTTGAGCGCATTGCTAAGAAGACTGAGAAGTACTGGTCCCAGGTGGACACTGAGCTTTCACAGAAATTCGACAAAGATAACATTAAGGGTCAGTCCGTCGAATACGTCCTCATTGCTAAAGGCCAGAAGTCGCTGCTTACTGCCATCTCCGGCCATCTGATTGTTGCCTCTACGTTCTCCAAGCAGGCTACACTAGCCGAGGTCACAGTTAACGTAGAGAAGACCCCCGTTTCCTTTGACGCTCAGGCTGTCGTTGCCATGACAAAAACTCCCCAACCCTTCGAAACAGGGGTCCGTGAGGAGGAACAACGTGGCATCGTTGGCTTTGTCGCTGAGCTCGAAACTAGGCAAACAGGCAAGCAGCACTATTCTGGCAAGGTAGAAATGAGCAAGTCTGAGGAGCAGAAGCAGCTTAGTAAGCTTAGCCCCCTGGAGAAGCCTTGGTACTACCGCCGCTGCGAAAAGGACATGCAGGAGCAGAAGTCCGAAGTGTCCACTGCCTGCGAGCTTGTCCGTTACCACAAATCAGCTCTTAACCGTGTTCGCTTCGACATTGAGCTTCCCCAGCAAGTTCACGAGAGCCTCACCAATGTTTCCCATAAAATCCGTGAGGCCCTGAAGGTAAACCTTTATAAGAACCTGCATGCCATCTATGGTCGTGAAAACACCAACACGCAGGAGAACAAGCTGTCTGGTGTCCTCGTTTATTCTGAGAGGTTCCCTTGTATGTGTACGGCTAACCTAACTCTCCGTACCCCTGACCACGAAGAACTTCGCTTCGAGCGCATCACCGTTCCAAGGCCTCTTCGTCCCAATACTATGTGGACTGTTGCGGAGCAAACCAAGGCCTTCCTGAGGAACGACCGTCCTGAGCGTAAGTGTTCCTTCCATTTCCGCCAAATTGTATAGCTTTGCACTATGTTGCCCAATACAAATAATAATCGGTGTATCTTTTATTTATAGCCGCGTGCGTCTACAATGGCCAGAAGATCCGCACCTTCGACAACGTCACCATCTCTCTCAAAGCTATGAAGGAGGGCGAGAAGTATGTTGTCGTCCACGATAACGACGAGAAGCCCAAATTCACTGTTGTTGTCGACAAGAAGCAAACCGCCTCAAAGGTTGAAACTGAGATTCAGCTAATCCTCCGCGGTGCTACTCTAATCAAACTCACCCCTCCAGCACAGCAGGGTCACTACAAGGTCATTGTAAACCAGACTGAAATGGAAGTAATTGCTCAAAAGGCCTACGTCCGTCAGTACGCTGGTAAGCCTACCAACGTAGTTATCCTTCACGTTGAGGAACACAAGGAAGGTCAAGATAGCCTTGTTCTTACGGTTCGTGATTTGGGTATGCAGATCAAGTACGATGGCAAAAACCTCAAGGTCAAAATGACCACACTACAGAACAAAGGACAAATCACCGGCCTTTGCGGTAATATGAACAACCAGTACACTGATGAACTGACCGGTCCTCGCGGCTGCAAATTTGAGCGTGAAGAGGATTTCGTACGCGCGTTTGCCCTCACTACTCAAGCTCAGCCGATGGAAGGTGACTGGGTCTGCCCTGAGGGCATTTATCCTCGTGGCGCCTCCCAAGCTGAAATTTCTAAGAAGGAGCGGAAAATGCAAATGTTTCAACAAAAGAAGCAGCTGATGTTCCAGGAGCGCAGGACTCTTCGTCGCGAGCAGGACCAACTGACTCAGGAGACTAAAATGCTTCCCCTCGGTGGCAAGATCTGCTTCTCGCTTGAGCCCGTGCAGTCCTGTAAGGATGGGCTTCGACAGATCCAGACTGAAATGCAGACTGTTGCTTTCACCTGCCTCCAGGCGAAAAATCCGCTCACTATCCAGCTTCAGCGCGAAATTCAGACTCAGAAAGTCGCAACCAACCTACCCGTCTTCGCCGGTCGTACCAATGCCCTCGTCCATCATGAGATTGAGGTTGCCACTCGTTGCTCTCCGTGAGATACCTTGATCTAAATAAAAGCACACAAATGCTTGGTGAATTTCCTATTTTCTATTTGCTATTTTCTAGTTCATGCATCACAAATCAACTTCAGGAAATTATAATTTATGATGCATTCATATCTAATGCGTGCTGAGAATTTCGATTCGAACCAGCAATAAAATTCGGTACGCCCTTTATGACATAAGGTACCAGCGTATGAAACGTCTGCTTCTTGCTGTTGACAACGTCGCGTAAAGTCTACGGTTCCAACACCTAGGCAAGTTGAAACAGGAATTAGGACGCCGTCCACTTTTTTGCCCCGCGTCGAAATAGACGCGCACTTTTGAAAATGGTCCAAACGAAACTTGAAAAACCCTCAGAGCAGACCGCGTTAAAGTTCGAGCCATACTACCATATGCCATCATCACAACAAATAAGGTTGCTTACTGAGGATATTCTCATTGTCTTATAGCACCTGTGCGGCGATCTACCCAGGCCTCAAGGAAACAGCTCTCTTTTTGTTAGCTGTTGGGCTTATTGGAAGCTAAAATCGCTACTTTACTAACCGCTGATGCTGATCTTTTTGTCTGGTCACGTATGTAAACTATTTTAGCGTCGTCCGTCACAAACACCAATATGGCGCCCTTCGCACCATTTCGCAAGTGCAACAAAAGCATATGCGCGTGTTATATTACTGTGTCCGTCTACCTCTATAATGCGTTCTATGTACTATCGCATCACTTCGACCATGTACTATTGCACCCTTCGCAACAATGAAGGCGCATCTAATGTATTATGAACATTTCGTTTTAGTCCATCGTTTACCTGTTCTTCTCATGTTTGCCAGAAGAAAATGGGCTAAAACGCTATTTCGCTTTACTGAGCTTAACCACTATCTCAGTCCAGGCGGCCATTGTTCCTTGAGGACGTTACTCATGCAGAGGGTAGAAGTATCGATTAGTGCCGTTATCTCCAGTTAGTCTAACTAAACAGATCTGCAGTGATTTTTTATTTTACAAGTTTCCGTGTTCGTCTCTGCCCTCGCCACAATTTGCTCTATTCCTAAATAGAACAGAGTGGCGCTGCCAAATCGAAAGTGGGGAATCACTCAACGAAAAAACACGTAGAAGTTGTTAAACATTATGATGAAACGGAAAATCTGCTGACGGGCATGCTGACAAGCTCTAACTGTAATTTCGGGTCGACATAACCGGCCTTTGAGAACATAATTAGTGAACTCGTGCAAACGGTCTATAGGGCAGGCTCAGTATCTGATGTGCCAAGAAGACGTAGAAGACCACGGAACATTCGTTCGCCTAAACTAATTCGCCGCTGTTGCGATTTAAGTGAAGATTTAGAAATTAGCTGATTCAAGAGCCTACGGAACATCAGGAACATTTAAAGTGACCAATTTATTTTTCGAGATGATGCAGCGTGATACCGATTTTATAAAGAAAGTTACTTTTTTTTCGATTTCTATCTGATTGTTGACCACAATGTGAAACAATTGTGGTCAACAATCGAAAACCCTCGCGTAATTTACGAAGAGCCGTTACGTGTGCAATATGTGACAGTCTGGTGTGACTTCTGGTCCAAAGGAATCATTAGACCCAATTTTTTCTGCTTATCTAGAATGGTGAGCGGCATATTGCAGCTTGATTTTGCAGCAACGGCTTTGGCCAAATATGGACGGAATTGATGTGCGAGTGAACTCTGGTCCCAACAAGAAGGCGCCATAAGCTATACAGCCGACGGGACAATGAAGCTTTTGAGAATAAACTGTCCCGGACGGGTAATCTTGTGTAACAGGGACATTCATTGGCAATCAAAATCCTACGATCTAACATCGTAAGACTTGGGTTTTTTTGCAGAATAAAGTGTACACCAATAATTCCACAAACATCAGCGAACTAAAAACTAACATTGAAGCGTGTATTAATGTAATTGAGTCTGATTTATGTGAAAACGTGCGTATACAGCTTGTAAAAACCAAATAAGGGGATCACCGATATTAAATTGCATCGGAAATTGAAATATGTATGTATCTAAAAATAAAAGAGTTTCTATAATATCTTAAACGCTCTTGGGTTATGTTATTTTGCGAACGCCCTATATATATATATATATATATATATATATAGCGCATTCGCAAAATAACATAAAACACTATTATTTTAGATACATACATAATTCAATTTCCAATGCAATTTAATATCGGTGACAACCTTATTTAGTTTTTACAAGCTGTATACGCACGTTTTCACATAAATCAGGCTTAATTACATTAACACACGCTTTAACGTTAGTTTTTAGCTTGCTGATGTTTGTGGAATTATATATATATTTATTTATTAATAAATATCTAGTACAGGACCAGGTTTCTTTAGGAGTTCAACAGCAAGCTTAAACTAACGAGGCGTATTTTGATATACGTCGAGTCAGCTATAATGTGCCCGCTAGTGAAGAACTGTGGTCTACGTATATTCAGTGATATCCGGTAGCAACTGGATTTCCGGCGGACTAAATTCGTTAGCTGTTTCCTGTACGTACCGTAGATAATAGTCTAAGAGGCGGTACTACCCAGCGTAGGCGAGGGCGATAGCTCGACAGTAAGTAACACTAAAGTTTAGGCAGAAAAACTGTTATTTGTTTGTACCATTTAAAAGAAGACGAGTACATACATACTTCAATTTACGTGCGTGGTTTCGTGGAATAGTATACGTAGAGACCTAATTATGTTTTTGCATTTTATATGATAGAGTATGCAACGGAGCACACATTCAAATCGTGTTTCTCAAGTTTTCCCACTCTAGCTCGACAGCTTCAAACACCGATTCGCGCGAATCGAGATCAGCGGTGACCAGCCGACACAGGTTGCCGCCTCATATTTGTGAGTCAAGGCGCTCGAACGCCTGACTCCTGCGAGCTCTGGTACTTGAGTGTTTCACAGCTTGGGGCGAGCTTCCAGAACAAAGGAGACCGGCCCAGTCAACTTTTATCAGAATTGCTCAGGCCAGATGGGCCAGTATACATATATAGTCGCAGTGATACCAACGATATATATATATATATATATAAACGTCACAAAAAACGGATGTTCCTCGCTGCGCCAAAAGAAGTGCTGGCTTGAGTTCCTGCTAGCAAGCTGTTTGGATCTCCCTGAGCTGGCCTCGGCATGCTGGGTTGGCCTGCCCGATCAATGGCGTCCTGAGCGAAAACGCCAAGTGCTGGCTTTCAGAGTTTCGAAAGCAACTGTCGGGATTAAGCAGATGTGTTCTGCTACTGGCCGCGTATAGTATTGCGTTCCCACTACAGACGAAAAACTCCGCACTTCTGAGCCTCAATAGAAGGAAACATTCGCTGTATGGCTAAAACTTTTAGCCACTTATTTCTAAAAAGATCATTCTTTGAGTATGTCAGATTTGTCTTGTAGACAGTCATTTAGTTAAATTTTCATGAATTTTGAATGACTCAAAATTAAAATATTGCGTCACGCAAATTTAGACTGTAGCTACGCTATCCACGAGTTTCTTAATTCATATACAGTACAACTTCCTATATGCATCCCCTTCTCCAACGTCATGACAGGTAAATAGCCGAACTCAGTTGAATTGAGCGGGTGTCGCTTCTCTGGCAGATTTGATAAGCCCCTGAGGGGAGAGGTTTTGGGCGTCATTTTCGTAGCGGCCCCTATGCTCGACACAAAAGCTACGATACGATACCCAGCTACAAGCAAGTTTCTTTTGAAGGCGTAAAAGAAATTCAAAATGGGCTAATGAGCGTTCAATGATGGGCCGACACTAAACGGTGCAACACTGCCTTGATACCTCAATTTGAGATCACCACAATAGTGATCCTTAAATAATTTGAAGGTAGTTAGGACATTGTACTATTTCAATAGTGGGAAAAAGACTGTCGGAAGAGCTTGCGTGTCCATAATTCATCACTAGACACACTGTTATTATCAGCGTAAGGGACCAGTAATCTAAACACACACACACGCACACATAGGAATTGTACATAGTACACATACATACGAGCCTACCCTACTCGGAATATGTTAGGGCGTTTTCAAATAGACGGTTGGTCTGCAGTAGTTCGTCATGGGCGGCTGATACTAGAAGTTACGCAGCTTCGTCGCAGGTGTGCCCAGTGTCGCAACGGTCCTATAGCAGTTGCAAGCTAGAGCACAGTTGCGACACACACACAACACTAACTGTGGTGTAAGTTTAAGAAAGTTTGTAAGCGCTGATCCGTTCACTCTCCTGCCACCGCCGATATGTGCGCAGCCCATAACGTGTTTTCTCCTTCGTGTTCGCCTTGCTCCCCCCAACCCATGTTCCAAGCCCCGATCTACTAGATCCTTGTTGTTCATCTATAGGCTCGCTTTATTGTTATAACGCATTTTTTCTATCTCTAATTATCTCGCTGTCTTTCCTCTTAATGAGCTCTCTTCTCGCTTCCTCCCACTCGCCCTCCTTAGCTTTTGTCTCTGTCGCGTTCCCACCACCACTAATGTAGTTTTTTCTCTCGCATATACGGACTTATATGTGACCCGCGCCACCAACCGAGTGCTGCTTCTGCCAGCTCAGCCGGTTGTGGCCATCGATTCCGCGGCTTAAGCCTCTCTATTTGGTTGGCACATTACTGGCTGGATACGAGTAAGTAATCGCCTTGTTTTGTGGCAGCTTTCGACTTTGCCGCATACACCACCGTTGTATTCCCGGTGTGTCCCCTGCTCCTGTTCCCCGTGCTTTCGAGTGAGCTTTTCTGACCGCCGCCCGTCTGTACGAGGTGTGTTCAAAAAGTATCGCGACGTTTGTGTTTTTTCAAAAATTATTCATTTATTCATGAATATCTATTTTGTCCCCTTCAAAGTAATCCCCATGAGATATTATACACTTGTGCCAACGGTTTTTCCAATCTTCGAAGCACTTCAAAAAACCTTTTTTTTTTATCTTGTTCAGCTCCTCCTTCGATGCCGTCTTTAACTCGTCAAGCGTAGCGTAACGTCGTCCTTTCATGGGCCTCTTCAGTTTAGGGAACAAGAAAAAGTCACAGGGGGCCAGATCTGGGGAATACGGTGGCTGCGGCATCATTAGTGTGTTGTTTTTGGCCAAAAACTCGCGCACAAGCAACGATGTGTGAGCAGGGGCGTTATCGTGGTGCAAAAGCCAATTTTTGTTCTTCCACAAATCCGGGCGTTTCTGGCGGATTGCTTCGCGCAAATTGCGCATAACTTGCAGGTAATATTCCTTATTGACCGTTCTACCCTGTGGCAAGAACTCATGATGCACCACGCCCCTGCAATCGAAGAAAACTGTCAGCAAAACTTTCACATTCGACCGAACTTGGCGCGCTTTTTTCGGTCTTGGTTCGTGCGGCAGCTTCCATTGAGATGATTGAGCTTTGGTTTCCACGTCATAACCATAAACCCACGATTCGTCACCAGTTATGACCCTCTGGAGCAAATTTGGGTCGTCGCGGACAGAGTCCAACATCTCATTAGCAATGTTCATGCGATGCTGTTTTTGGTCGCAATTGAGCAATTTTGGTACGAATTTCGCGGCGACCCGTCTCATGCCCAAATCATTGATAAAAATCGAATGGCACGAGCCAATCGATATGTTTAGGTCCTCAGCAACTTCTCTAACGGTGATTCGACGATTGGCCAATACCATTTTCTCCACTTCATTAATTTTTTCGTCTGTTGTTGAAGTGCTCGGGCGTCCGGCACGCTCTTCGTCGTTCACATCTTCTCGGCCTTCTGAGAAAATTTTGTACCACCGATAAACGTTGCTTCGGTCCAAGGTAGCTTCTCCGTATGCCACAGTCAACATTCGGAATGCATCCGCGCACTTAATTTTGTTTTTCACACAAAATTTGATACAGGTTCTTTGATCCATTTTTTTGAATAGGTAAAAATCGAAGACGATCCAAAACACGTGCAAGCAAAGCAGCTGTCAACAATTAAGTGAACATTCAAAATGGCCGAGCTTGTCGGCATAAGTGAGAGACATGAGTACCAACATAACGCCACAAAAAATCGAAATTCGAATATACGTAACCCGCGAAAATTCAAAAGTCGCGATACTTTTTGAACACACCTCGTATGCTACCTGCTCCTTTTTGTTTCTCTTTCCATCTTACGGTTAATGAGCGTGCTTCGCTCTCGGTCGGGATGCCAAGCCAAGTTGCGTTAACGTGATACGCCGTAGATAATAATAATAATAATAATAATAATAATAATAATAATAATAATAATAATAATAATAATAATAATAATAATAATAATAATAATAATAATAATCATCATCATCATAATACAGATTGTTACGTATCCTGCCAGTGGACTTAAGAATGTGCGCGCAATTTGGCCACGACCGAACAGAATAATTGGCCATTGCTGAACCAAGGCGGGTTGTATCAGAGAGCGCGCGAAACAATGGCGGGCGGTAACCTTTCCGCAAGCACATGCGCACCTTACACAGACACGTGTGCGCGTAAATGTATAAAATATATATATATGTATATATATATATATATATATATATAAATGTATATATATACATATATATATATATACATTTATACTTACATATACATATATATACATGTATGCCATCTCATATTGGTTCTTATTTAGTATTGCCCTATCTCATGTACGTAAACTTATTTAAAGTCTGTAAGTAAACTACGGCGGTACTAACAGTAGCATCGACGGTTAGCGTGAGCGTCGTCTGTCAGCGTCGGCCCACGTACATCTTGGGCGTTACACTACGTTGTGGTCTCCGGAAATGAGGCTTCCGGAAACGAAGGGTTCATTAGCAAAGACACCAGCAGTAGAAACAGCCGCAATATTACCTTGTGGGAAGCTTCCCAGCTGCCTCTCTTTTTCTATATCTGTTTAAATTTTAACAACCATTTGCAATGCGTCGAACAGTCTGTTTTCATGCTCTAGTGATCCTGCCCGTTTTATTTAAGATCTGTTTTATCGTATTTCCACACAAACAAAACCATATTTCGTTCAGAAGTGTCCCTTGCGTATAACACGTTTTTCGTTCCGTCGTTGAGCGGCTCAACATTACTAGACGCGGGTTCGCCAGAGCAACATCTGTCATTAGGCCTGGCTAGGTGGCCGGACCTTGGTTCACAAATGTGCTAGGAGTCAGTTGTTAAATTCGAATTGTATATATATATATATATATATATATATATATTGTAGAACTACAATTAAAACAGTTTTTGGAAAATTATCACCCAAGCTGTCTAATTTTTCGGAATAATTCAAAAACGGCGCACCCGACCTCTGTAAGTGGTTCTGGGTTCAGAAAAAAATCCTATATGTTTAAATATTTCAATTGTAAAAAACAAGCTTTGACCTTATTAAGGAACCAAGCGAGGTCCCGAATGAATGCCCTCCTGAACCGGGAGCGATATAGCAAGCGAATAGGGGCAGTGGAAGAGACCAGCTGCAATGTCGATCTCGCCAGAAAATCCAAAAAATGTAGAAGGTCGTCGAGCCCACGCGACCAGCAGGACCAAGGCCGTGACGAAGGCCCTTGAGAAGAACGAACTTCATGCAATGGAGATAAAGTTCCAGATGACCTAGAACACCCCAAACTTCTAAATAATGAGCACACAACCACCCAGGTAGACATTAAGACAGCTATCACTCTCCTAGATAAAGCGGTATAGGAAAAAAAATCCAAACGAGGAAACGCAGGAGGAGCAAGCAATCCTCGTGGACGGACAAGGCTGCGGCCCTCATCTTAGAGACAAAGGGACTCGCCGCCCAGAATTACCTGCGGTAGACTTACTATGCAAAGCCTGCCAGGAGAAGACGGAAGAAGAACAGATCGAGATGGTCAAGAGAAAATACCTCGAGGACCAGATAGCCGAAACGGCACTCAAAGGCCCTATAAATCTCATAAAGGAGGAAAGGTCACTGTTTATGTATAAGACAACTGCTCTTACTACAAACAGCATTAATTTATTATTAAACCGAAATTAAAGTGAAATTAGAGTACTGATAACCACAAAAGACGTTGAAAAGGCCAAGGCTTTACATCAGAAACTCGAAGGACAATTCCCATTGGTGGAAAAAGCGGACTCTCTACACGAGTCGCAATCCTAAGAAAAAATACCCAGGCTGAGCATTTTCTTTATATAAGAGGTTTAGAAAGTTCGTAACATCAGCCCTTCTCACCTCCCATGGTGTGCGGCCTTGAATTGTGTTGAACAATACTTTGATATCATAAGAGGAGAGCCTTGTGCTACCCACTTATCGTCCTCGAACCCCAGGGAGGTGTCTCGAGAAGATTCACTTGAAAGCTGGGCTGCATTGATCGCTGAGGTGACTACTACATCACCAGGACTGTCGGCCTGGAGAAAACGCCTGGCTAGGTGGCCGGATCTTGGTCCACAAAAGTGTTAGGAGTCAGTTATTAAATTCGGTATATATATATATATATATATATATATATATATATATATATATATATATATATATATATTGTAGAACTACAATTAAAACAGTTTTTGGAAAATTACCACCCAGACTGTCTAATTTTTCGGAATAATTAAAAAACGGCGCACCCGACCTCTGTAAGTAGTTCTGGGTTCAGAAAAAGATCCTATACGTTTAATTATTTAAATTGTAAAAAACAAGCTTTGACCCCTTTAAGGAACCAAGCGAGCTCCCGAATGGATGCTTTCCTGAACCGGGAGCGATATAGCAAGCGAATAGGGGCAGTGGAAAAGAGACCAGCTGCAATGTCGATCTCGCCAGAAAATCCCCCTCGACAAATCTCTCCAAGATACAACAAGAAAGACACAGCACTGGCTTCCAGGACACAATAAGAGGAAAACAGAGAAATCAAATCCATGGGATAAGAACCCGACGTTGGACAAAGCTTTCAAAATTACTTGGGCAATACAGATGTTCAAGAAAGAGCCGGAAACGGATTCTGCTGGGTTGAGGTAAAGATAGTCAGTAGAACCTTCTTTTACCTATTTATTTCTTTACTGTTCCGTAGGGTGAAAACCCGTGTATGTTTTTTCATGTCATGGCCGATCTTTATTCCACCCCGGCATTCTCCTTGTCTAATTTAGGAACCATGAAAGCAAGTTTAAAAGTGGCCGGTTCGGGTCTCAAACCCGAGCCTCCCAAATGCACGGCTAAGGCTTTGCCACTAAGCCATTTTGCTCGGTCTAATCTGCCTATATTTGTCCCAGCTGACTGCATAAAGATCTTAAGCGATTCCTAGACGACTCCGCGGAATCAATCGCGTATTATAATAATACACGTTATTAATACGCGACGCAATACCCGAAATATACTATATACTAGTACATACTAGTATATACTAGTACGGAATACTAATATCAGAGGACTTCGAATCAGCGTTCAAAGTCTGGGGATCACCTCGAGCTGATAAAAAAAAGGCGGGGCCCTGCTAGAATGGGCGGCATCACTCGAGCCTCATGTATCAAACGACGGAGAATAAGCTACGTTTCACCATCACGGCAGCGTGTCACACGTGCACATTCGTTATGCAACAACGTACTGGCACCAAGTTAAAAGTTAGAACGTTTTGGTGAATCCCAAGACCCCGCCCAAGAAGGAATACAGGTTCAGACGAGTCAAAGTTCAAGGAGGAACTTGAAAAGAAAATAGCCCAATCAAGCCCCATATAACGCAGAAGGCCTATAAGCACTTATCTTACAACAGCATACACCGTATACGCATTGTATGCGAGACAACATGTAGTCTTATATATATATATATAGTTATTCTGCTGTGATTAAACATTTATCTGTTAGACGCTTCACTGGAACTGAAATTAAAACCAAATTAGACATAGTTTAAGGAACAAGTGTACCGGCATTCAGTATCATTACTAAATTGACTACCTTATTTAAAGGAGGTTGTATAGACACCGATGATGCACCACGTTCTGGACGATCAAAAACAGCTTTGGATGAGAAAACTGTGCTAGAAGTCTACAAACAAAAAGTGATGGCTTATCGGCGAATTATGCTACGCAAAATAGCAGAGGAGATAAGCATTTGCCATTGCAGTATATCAAATAGTGCGTCTTTTATGCAACAAAAAATGTAAGCAATGTGGCTATCGCACAAGCTGAAAATATGTGATAAAAGGGGTTCCACTAGGGTAAAAAGGCGTATTTCGACCGGTAAGGTTTTGGCAACCGTTTTCTGGAATGCATAAGGTATTCTATTATTTCGCTACTGTTTTACAGGAAGAGCCACAACTGAGAAGTGCTATGCAACAGTCTTTGGCCAGCTGAAGGAACGCACTACGGTCGGCGGTCCTCAACAGAGGATTGAGTCGTAGCAGACAACAATAATGTGATATTTCAGATTTATGTCTCTCACATATGTATCTCTCTTTATATATATATATATATATATATATATATATTTAGCAAGCGAGCCTCGAATTGAGATTGCGTTGCCCCACCTCGTATGAAGTAATAGAGTACGAGATAAGAGTTATGTATAGTGCAGAACTCAGAATGGAGAAACGGTGAGATTCGACCATAAAGCGTTGGTTGAACTAAAAGGCAATTACTGGTAAGTAGGTAAGTAAGGTTGGTACGTAGAGTTTGAAGGTAACCCCTTGAGCTACCGGCTACCGCCTGACGCCCTAAATTCGCAGCCTGTACGACAACGCGTATTTAGCGCGACATGACTGTGGCAGGACTTCATACGACGTACGCAAACCTGCCTTGACTATACGGAACGCTTTACGTGAGCGTAGATCCGCGGGACGGGCGTATTTTTTGTTCCGGGCTTTGCTAATCAGCCGTTGATGGCCTTTAGAGAAGGAAGCCCAGGCTTGGAGAACTTGCCTGGCAGAAAACGCACTGCTGATTAAGGTTTTCCTGTCCCTCTTACTCTGCGTCTTCTCTTTTTTGGTTTGTTCCTGCTTTATTCTCTCATTTCGCTCCTCGAACGCTTTGAACGTTTGTCTTTCTCTCTATCGAGCCGTACAGTCCGCTCGAATTAATCTGAACGTCTCGTTTGTATGTTGTACTTCAGGCGCCAATCGATCAGGGTGCATAGGCGAAAAGTGTTCCGTTTCTTCGGTAAGACGCAAATCCATCTCTCTCCCATCTGTGCTTCCGGTTTAATCATGCGGTCCAGTACTCTGCCTTCGCTCCCTTAGATGCAATTTTCTATATTTTGCTTGGCCCACGCAGCTGCCCGGCGTACTCTTCTACGACCTCCCTGGTCCGGCACTTCTAGCTGTAGTACTGGAAATCTCCTATATGAAATAAACGGTAAAACTAAGTTCACGTGTGCAGACCATAGACAATTACATTTTTATTTTTTTACGACAATTATTGCCAAATATCTATCAAGGTCAACCTAGTAAAATAAACAAGAAAATTGCAAAATGAGACACGAAATATGTGGAAGCTGATGCAAAACATTCTGAAACTAATTTTTATCATACGAGAAAATTCAAACGGCGTAAGCTAGCGATATTTGCCAAGCCGACTTTGCGGCTGCCAGCAGGTCACACGGCTCAATATTCCTCATTTGAGACAGCGCATAGCGTAAAAACGTGCTACCATCTCAACAGTTTTTACCTAGAGCAAAAACAAATATTGGCCACGACATATGGGATTACTTAATCAGCGAAATAGTCTCTTTCTCTCCGCCCCTTGCTCAACCTTTTCAAGCCAGCGACCAATCCGCTCGATGATTCGCACTATTGTTGTAGCGAAAGGATCTTCTATTTCTGACGCCGCCAAAAAGTTTGCACCTCATTTTCACCTTGTTTAATGACGTGAATCTCTTACCACCCACAAAAAAAAAACTTGGTTTAAGCAACCAGAAATATGTGAAGGTGGTAGTGAGAATGAGTATCGATGCCGCGGCTGTGTCGGATCCTTGATGAGCTCCCAGTTCGGATAGTTAGATGCGACAACTAACGTAAGCATCGATTGGGTAAACTTTTTAATGAAATCACTAATGTGTTTGGCACCAGTAAACCGCAATTATTGCCTTCTGTGCTCCTTCCAGGCGTTTGAAGTTAATTAGCACAGCATAACTCATTGAGTGTATTTTTCTTTGGTAAGCAGCACAGCATAATTCATTGAGTGTATTTCTTCTTTGGTAACTGCAAAGTGATTGTAAGCTTCATAGATTCCCGCTATAAAGCCACAAGGGTCGCGTTGTCAATTTTCGTAGCAATTATAGAATTTGGTTTCATACTTAGGCCTAGTGTCCTCCACTAGCATCGAAGATCATCCATCGTTAAACCTCACGCTTTTATTACAGAACTGACATTTGATTCATTAAGGGTGGGTGCATATGTCGCGGAACATTTTCTAAGGCGAAATCAGCACTTGTCGAGCCCCAGCAGCTATAGCACCTTTTTAGAAACTGAAATTAGTAGCGAAAAAGCAATTTTGGGTCAAAACTTTAGCTTTTTTGTACGACTAACGTAAATACCACCGCCTGATCTAGCAACATTTGGTTTATTGTAAATCGTAACCTTTCTGTTGATGACGTTTGCTGTTTTTACTTTACTTGCACTTGGCCTATATATATATATATATATATATATATATATATATATATATATATATATATATATATATATATATATATATATATATATATATATATATATATATAGCTAAAGTTTGATCGTTCTTTGCATGCTAAAACAGAGTCACCGTTCCAACGACATGTTGCCCCCGATCAATGAAAACGATAATTTCTGTCTTACAAAAGTCTCAGCAATGTAGTTAGAAAAAACAAGATGCAGATTAGCCAACACGTTTGCACTGTCTCCATATATATAACTACGGTTATGGTTATGTATATATCCGTTTATGCGTAAAAAGTTTCCCGGTCTTGCATTATTTAGGCCGCTTTTTTTAACACAAATATCATATCGCTGATTGATCCATGGCAATTGGTCATTAAAAGCGGAAATGACCACGTTTTAGCAAACAGCTGCTTTCCTTGCAAGACAAAAATTATGGATGACTTCACACACCTGGCAACCTCAACGACAGCCTGTACAGTGCCTTGATTCGGAAGAGAATCGAACTGTTCATATGGTCAGGCAATAAAGAAGGAGATGGTCAGCGATAAGGGATGTCAGGATTTTAAATATGATGCTTATAATGAAGGATCTGACGGTCCCCTTTCTTCTTGTGGGATAAGTTTGCAGCGCATACAATAGTTGCGCTATTAAAAAAATTTCTAGCACTTGTCCCTGCTCTAATCATCCGTTATATTCAATTCAATTATGTTTATTTCATGCAAATTGAGTATAATATGATCAAATATCTAGTTCAAAAAGGTTTCTTTAGAATGCTTTATGCAGTGCTTCGTATAAATGCTTTATAATAATGCTTCGTATACCATTCCGTCATGTCCACTTGATTTCCCGGTGCACTTACAGATCAAGGGTTCCGCGATTTCTCTTGCTTTAAAAAGTAAACATTGGGCGGCTACAGAGACGTATGTCTTATGCGCGTTAGGCCAGCCGGTCTCACATTTGCTCAATATAACACTCTGACGACATGTCGCAAGTCGTCGAAGTTTTTGCTTGCCGGACACTACACCGCCGATATTCTAGCCCACGCGATAGAGGCTCCTATTGTTTGATCCCGGGAGTAGAATACCCCTCTGGACCCCTCATGAGAAAGAACAAGAGGTGCAGAGCCGAAGAGCTCGAATTGGAGGTCAGGACGAGTGGTTTAGAGAAGGTTCCCCCCCTACAACAAGTCAGCCGAGCGATTCATGAACAGGTCATAGCAAGAGACTTCCTCCTCGTGGTCCCGAAGTAGTGCAACACAATTTCAAACCTTGCGAGGTGCGGAGAAAGACGGGTTATTATAGTGAGTGGGTGTCACACTAGGAGCTGATGGTTGCCAGTTCTGCACGCCCGTAATGTTTTTTTCCAAAAGGTCCGAGACAAACGAAAATTGATTCCGGGGCTTCCTGAAAGGGGCGCTTACATATATGACTTGGCGCTCCTGAGAGAAGCGCTCGATCGGCCATCCGCCTAGAAGACGACCCAAAACCTTGAACTGGCACCTCAGAAAATCAGAAAAAGAGGGCATACATATACCTCACAGGGCCAGACAGGGTTTAGCCTCTAGGCTACAGATTCTTATAGACGTTTTTATAGAAGTTACTCCACAAGTACGCCGTCGTGTGTGATCATTAATAGCCAAGGAACCCATTGAGCCAATGTTGGGTTTGACTGAAATTACAGCGATGGTGAGCACTCAAAATCTTTAAACACCGGAGTGTCATGGCTATGTTTGTATAACAACCTAACTTCGAAAAAGCGATAACCATTGTTAAAAAAAATGTATATAAAGTCATTTTCGACTCTTATGTTTTTAGCGTATCTGTTTCAGGCCCCAGGCATGCTATTTCAAGCTATTCATTTGTGCGCAAGCTATGTGAGCTTGTTTACTTTCCATAAAAAACGTAATAAATTGGCGCTAAAGAGATAACTTGGAGACTCTAGTGTAATATTGTGAGCACTCTTATGGCTGGGACTTAATCTCTGCGACAAGTAATGCTTTAAGATGTATGGAATTAGCTAGGAAATGCAATGCTACACAAGGGGATATTCTTGACTTCATAGGTATGTCAGTCATCGAAGGAGCCTCTCTCGGCTTGTAGCAAGAGATCATTTGTCAGTTCACAATTTTGTTTTAATGGGGGTTGGACGGTAATGCGTCATCTCTTTTTATTGAGACATCTGTGCTCCCCGTTTTTTTTCGATCATGGTCGATTTTTAATCCACTCCGGCATTTACCTTTTAAATTTCATCATTAAATTGGGAACCATGAAAACCAATTTAGGAGTGGCCGGTCTGGGTCTCGAACCCAGGCCTCCTGAATGCAAGGCAAAGGCTGTTGCTACTAAGCCATCTTGCTCGGTAAGCATGGCTTAACGTGAAGGCCGACAATTACCCCAGCTCGTAATCCAGAATCTGTTCAGAATTAACTTCAGTGTTGTAAAAATGAAATTTATTTTGTAAGTTATCTTTAATTTCTACAATTTTATTCTTATTAGGGTCAATGCAGAATACCCTATAACAGTAACTGTCATGCGTCCGGAGCAAAATTCCGTATGCGCGGAGTCGGCAGTCTATAGAAAGCAATCAAGTCTATCGGAGTGAAACACAAATAATGCTTTACTGCTTTCTTCTGGTCTTGTGGCAATGAACGTGTTTCAGCAGTAAACAACAGACAAGAAAACTTTGGGGTCATGCATACGGGTGGTA
Source organism: Dermanyssus gallinae (assembly GCA_003439945.1). NCBI lineage: Eukaryota > Metazoa > Arthropoda > Arachnida > Mesostigmata > Dermanyssidae > Dermanyssus > Dermanyssus gallinae. The sequence continues at coordinate 121,993 of QVRM01003689.1, read as the reverse complement.
GTTGGCAAACTAAGTTATACCTCTCGGAGCGATTCTCGAGCTCCAATCATCGATGGCATATGCTGAGTCACCTCGATAAGACATAGGCACTGACAACCTTTCGGAAGAGGAAATCACTTGCGGTATTGAAAGCACTGTACTACGTGGAGACACTACCGTGGAACGTTTCCTTTTCGGCATTATATAAAGAGAAAACAAACACCTGTTTCTATTTATTATGAAATTGTTTGCGCTAGAAAGTGTGAACGCCAGTGTTGACTTGAATAATAACAGCAGTATCAGTTTGGCATTAATTACCTCGCATCATTTAATGGTGAGAATAACTAGGGTTATCTTTCTTGTTCTTTAGTGATAACCAACAATTGCTTATTTCCACATATCGGATATCTAAATTCAATTATATCAAAAGCTATTTTATTTCTTACTTATTTAAGCTCAACTGCTAAAATGAGATTAACGAATAGCGCTAAAATATCTTCGGCGTCAACTCCTTCAGAACAGTTATTTACGAATATATAAAAGGTCTACACCCGGGTGGCATGTTCTTAATCTCTGCCCAGGCTACCGTGACCATGTGCTCAAAGTTTGCCATAAACGGATTGATTCAAGGCTCTCCAGAGATATATTTGAACGGAACATGGTAAATATTTAGCGATAAAGAACACAATATATTGAAAGTATCACTGAAAAACTTCTTTTTCTGTAATTTCTGACCACGTCGGAGCGTCTGTCGTGGTCTGAAGTGATGTACATTTTATACTATGGTCAAAAGAAGATTAAAGCGGCAACTCCGTTTACCATACCAACTAATATATCTAGACGCACACTGTTTTTTTCGCTTCTAAATGTGACTAAGTGCTACTATCACGCACATCTGTATATAACGGTTTAATTTAAAAAGCTTAGAGAACATTGGACTGTAAGGTTTATGGCGATAACTTTAATGCATAAGTTGTCTACAAAGTAATAAGCAATATGACTATGACAACTGACTGGAGGACTGACATCGGACGCAAATGGAAGTGAAGAGATATGTACAAATGGCACCTGCAACAAATAAGGTGACCGATTAAGTTCTTTGCAGGGCACCAACAATAAGACGAGGTCATAAGGAATGTGTAATCGGGCCCCTATTGGAAAAGTAACGACATGCAAAAGCTGAGAGGCAGGTCTGAATAAGTCCTGCGAGAAGACAACTCAACCCTTTTAGTTCTACCAAGTCTATAAGAATTGTATAAAAGAACTAAGCGATTGGCATAGGCTTAGCTGATATACTACCGATGGCATAGCCGTAAAGAGAAAGGCACCAACGTGTGGACTTGATGCGACCGATAAGGCACTCGATAGGTCGCTAGGCTTTCGCGGATCAGTTTCGAGGTGGGTGAGGCCTTTCCGTTCGAGCAAAAACAATGTATCGGGCAAAGTTACAACCAACAATAGTAAACGACCTCCAATACTAAGCAAGTTTTATGTTGCGTGTATCTGTGACAAGGGCGCTCAAGTTCAACTGCACTTCCGCTGAACAGATTCAAAGCACCACTGGAGTGCCACTTCGACACGGCCGGTCCAAAACTTAAATCAAGTCGACTGACCTAATTGTAATAATTTATTACTTATCAAAGTACCGGGCCTAAGCGCTATAAGTTATCTATTTTCTTCTCTCTCTCTCGCCCTCTCTCTCCCTCTCTATGGGGGAATGAGGATATATAAGGTTCCTAGGAAACACCTGTTGAGAACATTAGTTACCTTGTTTGAAATACACCTGCGAGTGTTATATATATATATACTTCCGCTCAGCATGAACGAAACACTAGAAGAACGGGGATCAGGCAGTGCTCGAACCAGTAGGTCTCTGGGTAGCAATGCCAACATTCTGACATTGAAAGGTCATGTATAAATGCAGACACCGAAGGAACAGTGAATATGCCTACGCAGCAAGTAGCACGAGTAGACTGAAAATTCATCAGCCTGATTACACTGGCTACCTCATGAGATGCATATGCATACGTATTTGGACGTTTTGTAAGTTACTCATGCGTTAGGTGCGTTCTAACGCCGTTTCTTAATAATCTTAATCTGCTCAAAATACTCTTAGGGGCTGCTCGCTGTGTCGTCCTACAACTCGCTATACCGTTGTAAACCATCTGTTCTGCGTGCGGGTTATTTAGCTGGGCTGCTCGTTACTTCGCAATAAAAGGCATACTGTTCTGTATAAAAGAAGATAAACGACAAGCAAATACAACACATTAAAGGTAGTATGTGTGTATGATATAAATACCCATATATACAAATATAGATCCAATGGTTAATTATCTCGAAGCATATATATATATATATATATATATGTATCACCTCACAAGCCCTAGTAGTTAGTTAATCACATTTCCCTATCACTCTAAAATTATATAATGAATAAGTCTCTTTAAATAAGTTGGGCTTGGGAAATATACACATGCGTGTACTGGTTAGTTAGTGAAGGTTCAAAATTCATTAGTATATCGGTCTTGTTATTCTAATCAGGATTGATAGTGAAGTTGTTGCTTAAATTACGAATGATGCACAAACATGCACTCTGTTTCCTTTCGCAGGCCTTTAAGAAATTAACCTGACTTCTAGCAGAGTTAACACCGACGCGATAGAACTACAATATCTTCATTGTCTTTTTTTCCATCTTTTGATTTTTCCCGCGTTTTTTTTCACCGATTTTTGTATATATCTTCTGTATGGCGTAGCAGCAGCATAATGCGGGCGATCACAAGCGACGGCAGCATTGTCAAAACTCACAGCCAACTCACAAGGTTGACTGGGCCGTATTTAGGTGCAGAGCGGACCTCGATAAGTCGCTGAGTCGCTTAGCTGATCGATTAACAGACTGCCGGGCGACCTTGGCTGAGGATTCGATTACACACTTCGTTGACTCACGCTAGCTTGCAACACCTGGTGACCTAAACTCAGCTAAATTAATAATAGCTCCTGTAGGGCGCCGCTCTGTATGGATGCTTTATCTACCCTATTACTAAGCGAAGGCGAAAGGAAAATTCAGCCCGTTCCAATTCGGCGCTTAGCATTGTCCCGACTGTGTGTACCGGTCCATCGGCAAAGGTCTCTTCTGTAACCCTTAGAAATCGAGTACACACTGATTTAAATTGCCTCGATGTGTGCTGTGATGCCCTCGTACATACTTCGGCGGGCTTTCCAGCACAACCTATTTGTGGAAGAAGGGCGAAGATCTTCTACGAACTATTTTTGGAAACGAGACGGCTCTTCCAAACTGGGCAAACCGTCTCAAACTGGTCTGCTTGAAACACTTCAACATGAAAAATAAGAAGGCATTCGAACTGATTTATCCGAAAGGAACATATAAAGGCGACGGTCCTTCTATCGCCCCTATAGACGGCGGCACTTCTTAACAAGCGCTTAGAAGGGCAAAAACTGCGCGCTCTGTTCATCTTCTTGGTGGGACCTTGCAAAGAAAAGCTGCATCTACAAGATCTCGGGATACAAGGAATCATCCCCTGCGAACAGCATGGATTTCGTGCGGTCAGTATAAATGTCTGACCTGGGGGCTCCTGAGGAGAAGTGATAGGCTTAGCTAGGGTATCTTAGGGTCCACTTATCTGCATCTAAGGAAGCTAACGCCAGACGGCATATCGTTCTTCGCCTCCGTGGCATCATCATATGGTGTTACAATTTGAGAACATTTGTCCGCTCAGCAGCTTATCGTGCTCGACCTCTTTTAAGGAGCGCACAGAACAGGAGTTTTGAGTAGAAGATGGGAGAAGTACCGAAAGCGTTCTACGTGGGACAATGCATAGATAGAATCAATCAATCTTCGAGCAGTCCGTAGTTAGTCCAGTACGTAGTTCCAAAGTGCTTGGGTAATCTGCCGTTCTCAGGGACTTGCTAGGGCATCGTTAATCGACGCGTGGCGTGGTCGACTTCACTGAGTGCGTGTGATAAAGCGTGGTGCGCTCTAATGCCCACCGGCTTTCACATCGACATATGAGGGCGAACGAGTGGCGCACCGAGTCTGAGGTGTCAACACATATTCGTGTAATGGAACCATTCATTAAGGTTTCTAATGATGCACTGGGTAGGCAGTGTAGCGCACCGCTTGCAGCTACCGCATACTCAAATCGGTTAACGACTCGCTACGGGCACCATTTGCATGACGTTTCAAATTGAGGCGTCTTATCGTTTTATGAACGTATCTCTTGTATTTGATTCTATCCAGCGGTTACATGGAAGCACGACCTCGGAAGTTACTTTTAGAGTTTTTTCAATGTTTCTACGTCTTTCTCTCTCTCTCTTTAGATATATGCACGCATTTCTTTCAAAAAAAGTGATAATCAACATTAGAAAATGTAGCCGTGGGGGTACATGTTTCCCGGGGTCATGTCACACCTACATAATTTGTATATATATATATATATATATACGCTACCTCTTGTGAGAAAGAAGAATAACACAAAGACAACAAAAAGGGTGGCATCGTTTTGAAGCTACCCCCGTGGAAATGTTTCACATACTTCGACAGTGGCGGCGCTCTATGTCATCCCCGGCATTAATACAAGCGGACACTGCCTGAGTTATTGACTTGTGCAGCAACCCAACATCGTCAGCGTTCCGCCTTCAGCGGTCGACAGTCGGTGCTGCAGTCGAAAGATGGCTTGCATTTAAATTCAGCCGCCACTGCGGTTTATTTCCCTGGCGTTGTTTATCAGTTCCGGTCGGTGATGCGGCAAACGTTATAGAGAAGCACGGGTGCAGAGAGTTCCGGGGTTCGTTCAGTCCGCAAGACGTTTCTATGCCCGTATGCGGTGGCCAAGCGGACAACCAACCGCGTTGAGCAGGTTAGCTTGGGTTTGCCTTGCCAGCGAACAGGGAGAGAGGCGGTGTGTCCCAGCGAAGCTCGTCTCCTGCGGAGCGCCTACTCTGCGCGCCGTGTAGAAGGGGTAGAGGGCACATAAGGGGGGAAGGAAGACGCAGAGTACACAAAGGGGATGACAAAGGGAGCATAAAGGGGAACACAGATGAGGCATAGACTTTGAAATACAAAGGGGACACAGAGGGTGATACAGAAGAGGAATAGGGCGAAAGGCGGAGAGAGAGAGAGAGAAAGAGAGAGGCCGAACGTTCAGACGATGACTGGCCACTGTGTAGGTCTGCACGAAAGTGTTTCTCCCGGGCCCTCCAATTACTGCCGTTACGGCGTTAGCATCTTCGCGAGCATTGCCTCATCACCACTATTATCGCCTTCGTCTTTGCGACTTCCGTCATTATCGTCCTCGCTGTACGCGCTATATCTTGGGATGGTGCACCGGAAACAGCCGAAATGTTCCGACCCCATCCTCCCACATATAGGCTAATGGGGTGATCGCAAATGGGGTGAACGCAGGAGGGAAACGCGTGGCTCTTGCCTACTAATCATTGGCGTCTTGGCATCTACGAGCCTCTTCTTCGTGAGCCCTTTGCAGCAGCCGCAGCTACACGCAAAAAGACTTACGAGAGATCTTAGTCAACTGCCCCTTTCGAATTGACAGTTGGCCGACGGCTCGACATACGCTACAACTCTCACTCGGTGGCCACCGACACAAGGCTGCACTGCCAATGTCTTTCTTTTTAGTTTACACATTTTTTAACACTACTACGGTTTGCAGCTGCGGCAAGAAGGTCTCACCATTAGGTCCCTGTGGTTTATCCTGCATACGTAGCTTAGGCCGTAGGACATAACACGCTGCTCTGAATAATACCCCGGCTCGTGCTCTAAGGTCTTCTGGCTACCCTTGTATTCTCGAACTTGCAGGTCCGTGCGCAAACGGCTCCCTGACGAAAATACCCTAACAGTAATTAGTAACAGTAACATTAATAAAAAAATCTTGTAATTAGGCTAGTCGACCTGACAAAATGGCCCTAACAGCCCTTGAGGATTGGGGTACATTCGTCTGGGGCGCTACCGTGACTGACTCTTTAGCACCTTCAATTGTCAATCACGGCACTGCCCAGGCTGGTTAAGCTGTTTCGCAGGCAGTGTTACTCCCCACCACTTCAGGCTCCGAGTTGGAAAACATTGCCTAAAAAGTGAGGTTACAACTATTTTGGAAGACGGTTGTTTATAGCTGCACCAAATAAATATATATGTTATTATTCATTTGGCGCAGGTGTTGTTTAAATTTGATGCAAGTATTATTGCAGATGTAGGCACGCGAACACATTGAGAACACTTGCCGTTTGCAACCTTCTATCGGAACAATAATGAAATTGAAACGACTGCCTTACCAACAACAAAGAAGCTTATATGGGCATCGCGGAAATAGGCTACTGTCTAGTCATTGCCCCATAACTGCTGTACTATTATCACGGTTAGTGGTAACAACACATATTATGAAGAGTATATATTATTAAAATATTATTAAATAAATTAATTATTTTCTTATTAAAGTTTTACTTATGTGTCGCCACGTGCTACCAAATGTCTTGTGACCTGTTTGCGCTAGATGGAAGGCGTGAGCGGGAGCCGTTACGCACTAGGGAGACACTAAAAGGTGTAATGGCAAAAAGAGCCATCGGGAACGCTGGCGGTGTGTTATTGATGACACCGTTGGATTCTGTCAGCGCTTCGGTTTTGTCATTGGGAGGCGCTGTGGTTGCGACATACCGTCGCGAAGATGAACGGATTTCGGCCCGAACAAGACATGATGATGCCTTAGAGCCGACTGGAAAGACGAAACAACGGAACAATGGGCGAGTGCGAACTGTTTTTCCAGCCTAAGATTGCATTGAGCCTTCGCTCGTTACAGTAAGAGTTGGATTTCCAAGGGCTCTGTCAAGAGATGAAACAGTACGAAAACAACAGGCTGTAGAGAAATAAGAGGGGAGTAAGTAGGGTCGGACCGTGGCGATGCCAACATCACGTAGTGCGCACCGTGTCCGTAACTATTATCTGTAGTACATATATATAGTCCAAGCTTATAATAATTAGTTTGGGCACGTTAGGAAGAAAGAAATCCAACCTACAAAACGCCTCATCAAATAGCGGCGCTTATTTATATCTATACCGTTATTAGCGCGTTGTTGACACCATCAGCAATGCTTGATCAAATGTGTGCTGAAGTATACGAAAATATGCCAAATGGGAACTTTTTCGGGACAATTTTTGGTCAACATCATGTTGAAAGTGCTTGGTCAGCATTGCCCATTCACTCTTGTCCGACCCGCGGGAATGCTAGAGGCAGGAAGACGTTTGACTCGTGACACAGTAGGCTAGTTGTACCCAGTCCTCTGTTAATTGATTTTAAATATAAATATAAATATAAATAAATATAATATAATATAAATATAATATAAATATAATATAATATAAATATATATAAATATAAATATAAATATAAATATAAATATAATATAAATAATAAAATATAATATAAATATAAATATAAATATAATATAAATATAATATAAATATATATATATATATATATATCTATATATATATATATTATATATATTATGGCTGCAACCAATCTATCTAAACATCGCGTATGCGGGGCTCTTAAACGTAAAGCAGTGCCAAATGCTACCTTTTCGTTAGTCCATTCAGACTTTCTACTGACCTATTGAAGCGGTCGTCCGCACCTGTGGTAGTGACTTCAGCCTTTAAGTTTTTCATTAAGAGTTATGATCACTATGGCAATCGAATGGAATTTAAACATTTGTGCCACGGTCTGGTTTGTTCTGAGCCGTAGACCCTCAGTTCTCTTGAGGTCGCTCGAAAAATGCTAACGTCGTCGTATACGTCTATGTGGGCACTACGCGACTGCCTCGCCCGTCGCGCCTTGGTCACGACTCGTTTATCATTCTGCTTATCCTTTTCTTTCGTTCCAGGACAAAACAGTTAGGTGGTAGTTAGGTTTCAATATATATATATATATATATTTAGGCACCGATGCATTATGTTTATTTCATAACGGGGTGTAAACAATTGTCAAAGTTATATATATATATATACTATTCGTCTAGTTACTATTTCTATGGCTTAGCTTGTTTTTATTTTTTATTTGAGGGACTGTACACAAGGGTGTTGCGTTCAACCCACATTCTGCCTCGTAGCTTTCCTATCAATTCGTAGCTTCAACAAGCAGGTATACTTGTTTGTTGTATAACTACCGACTAGTGAACTGTGGCACTAGACTGCACAAATGAACCTCCTCTAGTGGTTGTTATTATTTTTATCATCATTGTTATTTTAGTGAGGCTCTAAATTTCAGCAGCCGAAAAGGGACTGTGATTGCAGACAGAAAGAGATTTATTTGGCAAAGTGTATGTAATGTAGCCCCAGCGACAGCCCGATGGCGTACTGGAAAAACAGTCGAGCCCGGTGGCGTAGTGGATTAAGTCTCCGCCTCGCAACCGGAGGAGACACATAGGTGCGCGGGTTCGAACCCCACCGCTGCACATTTGTATTTATGGGGGTCCGTCTATGAAGCAATGTGAAAAACAGTTCCGTGGACGTTAAATCTTGGCTGAGGGTCAGCCCGAAAACTTTACTTTAGCGACAGCCCGCTGAGAGTGGCCGAATTCAAAGGCGGCCGAAACCCTTTTCAGAATGATCATTCAGCCGGAGATTTCTTCCGGGCGGCCGCACGAAGCAAATGAGGAGAAATATTGTGGCAGAGCACCCTAGTGGGTCATACGATGAGATCGTCTTAACGCGCGGTCGAAAACAAAGCTCCATGTTTGCTGGCTTCTTTTATTTGTATATATATATATATATATATATATATATATATATATATATATATATATATATATATATATATATATATATATATATATATATATAGCCCGCACCGAACATTTCTGATACACGTTTCAAAAAAATTGTTTACTTAATTTTCAAAAGTGTAGTTTTCTTCAAAATAGAACCCGCCCGCTGCAGTAAACATGTGCCACTTTCTTTCCCATCCTTGAAAACTTTTTAAACGCGTCTTTCGGAATCGAGTTAAGTTGGTCCTGCGAATTTTATTTACATCCTCTATAGTCTCGAAACCTTGGTTCTTCAAAGGTTTTTCTTTGTCCGTGGGAAGAATAAAAGCAATTCACGGTTTTCTACTATCGCCTGAAAGCTCAACTCGGACATTTCTCGAGGGGCGTTAATTTGCTGGACAATAAAAAAATTTGAAACGAACTTCCAGAACCGCCAGTGTTCTTAAATATTGGCCAATGCTGTTACAACTGATCCATAAGATATCTCTAATTTCTTAGCTTTCTCCCTGATAGTGATTCAAACATCGTTGCGTACGATATAACGAACAGTTTCAAAGTGTTCTTCTGTTATTGACGTCGAAGACCTCCCTGAAGAGGGGATTATCTTCGGTCTCTTCACCGCTGTTGCAAAACTTACGGTACCACGTTTACACAGTGTTCCGGGACATTTCTTAACCGCCATAAGCGGTTTGTAAAATTATCACTACGTTAGAACATATAATTTGGTTTTAAACACAGAACTTGGTGCAAACGTGTCACTTCTCTATTTTCGGACTTTTCTTTGGTTCTCAATTTTTAAAATACCAACAACTAGAATTTACCTTCATATATAATTATATATTTTTCCAGATTATTAACCACGGTATCAATAGCAAGACTGTCTATTCTGTCTATACATCATCGTTAATATTATTTTGGGCACTGGGAAAGAGAGGTCTCGGTTAAAGGCTGGACTGCACCGGTTTCCGAATATCGTACTTGAGAACTGCCGAATTACTATCAGGGAGATAGCTGAGGATATCTGGGGATTTTTATAGTTCAGTTGTAACAGTCTTGACCGATATTTTATGCATCAGACTGGCAGCAAAATTGGTTCCAAAAATGTACAATTTTCAGCAAATAAACGCCCGCCGGGAACTGTCTAATTTTTTAATGAACTTTCAAGCGGTAGCAGAAGACCCTAGATTGCATTAGATAGTGATTACAAAAGACGACTCATGCATATATGGTTACGACACCAAGACCAAGGCGCGATCCTCCTAGTGGTGCTTCCATGAAGAGATGGAAGAATTTTAGACAAAGCCGATCTAACACCAAAGTTATTTGACTGTTTTTCGATGACAAGGGGATCATCATCCACAAATTCGGATTATTTGATGAGAAATACGATTTCTAGAAATATATTTCCACAACCTCTGAATGGTCAACAAGGTATCTCGAATGTTGTACAATTGGCTAAGTGGATCAACCATACGAACGCATGCGATGAGGTCGATGAAATACCGCCAGATAAACTAGACCTACTAGTACCCTACCGATAAATTCTTGTAGATTTTTAAATTAACGAAGACGATAACATAAAATGTTTGATTACGCACTAGCCGTGATCATATAGTAGACAAATTAAAAAATGGTAAGACAATGGTAGAAAAAGCGAATAAAACAATTATTGCGATTTAGCTGGTGCGGTGTGCGCTTCCAACATGAAGGATTTTAAAGTTCCTTTTCATCGGCAACAGCGGCAGCAAGCTATTTTCAACGGAGTGGTGACCATTGCCTTCATGCAAAATGTCTTCTGAAGTTGATATTTACACACACTTCTCTTCGGTAATGGCACAATTTGTTAATTGAAAAACGCGTATCTACTGTCAAAATATGACAACTTTAAATAAAGGGAAAATCGTTTTATTTGTCCCATATTTGCAGTTTAATTTGCGCAGCTAATGGGCGTCTTAATCTGGTGGTAAAGGATATGCTCCAAGGCGCCAGGCATGACAGACGGAATGTTCCGGATAACTCCGTGCACCTGGATCTCGCGTTGAATCATAGCAGTCATTGGGTGCTGGATTGGAAGGCAGACGAAAGCAACGGTGTGCATTTCCGTCTCGACCGCACGGAGGCCAGGCTTGCACGCCTGAACGGGGTCCACGGAGTAGCATACCTTGCCGTCCTGGTGAATCATCTTGGTTTCCGGGGTCATTTTGTTATACTCCTCGCGGACGATTTGACGCTGCTGGATGTTGAGCTGTTTCTTCTGCTGGGCAGCCTGCTGTTGTTCCATCTTCTTGGAGATCTGCACCTGAGAAGCAGCACGGGGGTGCACTCCCTCGGGGCACACCCACTCACCTTCAATGGCAACGTTCGTCTCCGGCACAAAGCTAAAGGCACGAACAAAGTCTTCCTCACGCTCGTAGTGGCAACCACGAGGGCCGGTCAACTCATCGATGTGCTGATGGTTCAAATCACCGCAAAGTCCAGTAAGCTGGCCCTTGATCTGAGGTCCAGCGATCTCAATCAGGAAGTTCTTGCCATCATACACGATGTGCACCTGCATGTCACGGACCTTCACGACGAGGGTGTCTTGGCCTTCCTTGTGCTCCTCTACGTGGAGGGTGAGCATGTGCTTCGCCCAAGGACCGTACTGGTAAACTTGAACCTTGTGAGGCGTCACCTCAGTTACGGTTTGGTTGACATGAACCTTGTACACACCCTTCTGTACGGATGGTACGAGCTTGATGAGAGTGGCGTCACGCAGCAGAACTTCAAGTACGGTCTGAGTCTCTTCAGCGGCTTGCATCTTCGTGGCAACAATCGAGAACTTGGACTGCTCATCATTGTCGCGAGCAACAAGGTATTTCTGACCCACCTTTACGGTATCAAGGGAAACAGTCACGTTGTCGAAGGTGCGAATGACCTTGCCGTTGTAGACGCAGACAGCTGAAGAAACAATTATCCGCATTAGGCCTTGGTAACTTAATATAGTTCACTCTACCGTAGCACCCATTTACCGTGGTAGCAATGTTAAATTGAACTTTTTAGCAGATATTTGTTGCTGATAGTATACGGTAATCCACATAACGAATCACTTGCCCTAGTAGCAATGTTAAAGCCGATCACCTTCCATAGATGAATATTACGTGTTCCTATTTTCGGCAGCGAAACGTCGGGACAGGCGGCCGAAGGCTACCGGTAGGGGAACATCCAGAGAGAAAGAGCCCGCCAGGGCCCTCTACTGTATGATATAATTGATATAACCCCTATTTCCCATAGATTTGCTTGGTGTTTATTGTTTTCCTCGTAATTCTCAGTAGTGGAGTTTTCCTCTATTCCTACATCTCGACTTAACACCGTGTTTGGAGTCGGCGCTTACTCGATCCGGCAACTATCGGTCACTTTGAAAAACTTTATTCGACAATTGTCGGTAAAGCCGGCAGTCTACGGTGTCGGGGCTCTGGTCGTGTACAATCATAAGTAAATTGATATATTTAACGGCTCGACTTCTGTATTAGCCATATTAAATCGATTTTTAGCAAACTGCCGTTGTTGATTTCCCAGGCGTCTGTTTGGCCCATTTTTCTGTGCCACTCGCTCGTAGACTAACACAGCCTCGCCCCTCCGCCGCCCTCTACCGTTTTTCATCATCATCAATGCTGCTACACCAAAGTATATTCATTATTTGTCTAATTGTACGCATACAGATTATTTCCCAGATATCCATGGTACTTACGTTCGGGACGGTTGTTCTTGAGGAAAGCCTTAATCTGCTCCTTGAGAGTCCACATGCTGTTGGGACGTAGGGCCTTGGGAAGAGCAATGCGCTCAAAGTGAAGTTCCTCGTTGACGGGGGTACGGATCGTAAGGTTGGCAACATGCATCGCTGGGAAACGGTCGATGTAAACAAGTTCCACCTGAAGCTTGTTCTGCTGCATGTCCTTACGGTTGTAGGTAGCGTGAAGGTTTCCATACAATTTAACCTTCAGGGTATCGCGGATGATACGAGAGATGTTGTAAATTGGCTGGGGGATTTCCTCGGGAAGCTCAATCTCGGCGTAAACGCGGTTCAGGGCGGACTTGTGGTAGCGAGTCCTTGTGCAGGCGCTAGACATTTCAGACGTGTACTCCTTCTTGTCTTCCTCGCACTGACGGTAATACCAAGGCTGCTGCTGAATGCTACGCTTCATAAGCTGCTTTTGTTCTTCAGACTTTGTCATCTCAATCTTGCCAGCGTACTGTTTCTTGCCGATCTTAGGCGTTTCAAGCTGAGCAACAAATCCGAGAATACCACGCTGATCCTGCTCGCGGATCTCGGCCTTGAAAGGTTGAGGAGCCTTTGCGAACGCGGAAACGGCCTGCATTTCAAATGAGATGGGGTGTTTCTCCACATCCACGGTCAACTCTGCAAGCCTGGCCTGCTTAGAGGGAGTAGACGCAAGAATGGCGTGACCAGTGATAGCAATTGGTTGCTTCTTTTGACCAATGGCGGTAATGATGTACTCAATAGAACGAACTTGGGCGTTGTTTACGTTGAGCTTTTCACGCAGCTCAGGCTCGATCTGAGACCAGTGCTTCTCAGTCGTCTTAACAATGCGTTGGAGCGCTTGTTCAATCTTCTCAGTGGCAGGCTTGCGGCCCGTAACCTTCTCGTACTCGTCTTCGTAGGCAATCATACGCAGATACTCAGGATAGGCCTGCTCCTTAACAAGCTGTTCCTGGGTAAGGCGCTGCTGTTTCAGCTGCTTTTGCTCAGTCTGTTCCGTAAGCATGCGGTCCTTAAGGTAATCGCCAAGACGAAGTACCACCTTGACCTTGTCAATCGGGGTCTGCTTGTTCTGCTCAATACGAACGGTCCAGGCGCGTGGTAGCACCCACTCATTAGCAATACCCTTGAGGATGGAAGTCACCGCAGTGTGCTGGCCGGTGAAGATCTTATAGATGAGGTTGTCAGCGTAGTTTTCGTTTACAGTTAGACCCTGAACGCGAAGAGCCATGCCAAGCTTCTCACCAAAAACGCGGTCAATTGCGTAAGGCTTGCGCTGAGTCTTAATGACGGTGTATTGGTCAAGAATGGGCCTCTCAACATCACTGATGAGAAGTACCTCAGTCTTGAAGGTCATAGCGCGAGTCTTGTGGAAGAAAATTTTCTCAAAACGAGGGCGGAACGTGAAAGCCAAAGTCTTAGTTTGATGGGTGTACTGGATGGAGGCATCGATGGGAAGGCTCATGTAGGTCTGCTCGATGGTACGAAGTCCGTATCCCACGTGAGAGGTCTCCAACGGGTTGATAGTCATTGCAGTATGGAAGGCGGTGAAGTACACGGTAGGCTGGATCAGCCCCGAGGCGGCAAAGGTCAAGGGGTTCAGGGTAAGTTCTTCCTTCTCAGCACCGAGACGAATCTTGAGATCCTTAAGTGCGAGGGAGACAACGATGGGGTGGCGGTTGATCATCAAAACGGGAAGACCGTTGACTGCGGGAGCAACCTGCACGTAGGTGCGGGGCAATAGCACACGCACGTAACGCAGAGTCTTCTCGGATCCCTCCTCACGCAGAATCTTAATCATTTCCTCACCGACCTTTTCAGCAACTTTAGTCACGAATTGCTTGTCGACCGGCAGGTAGAACTCGTTGCCAAGGACGTTGCCAAACACAACAGCACGAAGCTGCTCGTTGTTCTCCTCAGTATTGAAATCAAACGCGTTCTCAATCTCCTCCAGCATCCTTCCGACAGATGCGTCGCCGACAAATGTACGGGCATCACGACGGATGCGCTGCATAACGTTCTCCATAATTTTCTGCACACCTCCCTTCTGACCAACAAACCTGTCCAGGTTCTCCAAACCCTTGGAGATCATTCCAAACTCACCAAGAGTGGAGATGAACGGTCCCTTGTTGGCAGTTGCGCCTACGTAGATAGCACGAGGAATGGCAGATACGTTTGACTGAGTAATCTCCCAGTGTCCCTTATAGCCGAAGTTCATAAGGGGGGAGTACTTAGTGTGGGTGCCCCACTTAGAGTAGTCAATGCCGTATGATTTCTTCGGGAAAGCTCCAAGCACGTTTTGGACGCGACGAGCAGATTGCTTCATGCAGGGCAGAGTGCTGTTGGCAAGAGCATGCAGAGCGGAGTAGGTGTAAGAAGCGATTTCGAGGTTGTCCTCCTTATAGAGCTCTGTCACAATACGGCCAAATGTGGCTTCAGTGGGCTGAGTAGCAAGTAAAACAGAGAGAGCGGCGATGCGGAGTTCATAGTCCTCCTTCTTGTTGAAGTAAACACCCTGTACAATAGGTTGCACGCTGGCGCCGTGCTTCCTCACAGAGTGGTGCAGTGCAAAGATGGCAACTTGGCGGAGGAACTGAACATATTCCGAGTTGTCCTCATGTTCGTTGTCACGAGTCATCTTCTCGACCTGAGCAATAACCTCGTGTTCACCATAAATGTAAGGAACAAGAGCCTTAAGAGCCTCTGGATGGGCAAGGCGGCCGAGGACCTGGATATAAACTACTTGTTGGGGATACTCTTGAGCGGCATACAGCTTCTCACGGATGGTTTCAATGAATGCCTTGTACTCGTGCGGGCCGCAGGAATGGACAGTATGTTTCTTCTCCTCGCCCTGCATCTTAGGTGCCTCCGTCATCTGACTTACGACGTAGTCCTCGCAGTTGTGACGAACAATTTCAGAGAAGGCAATGCACGCAGTAGAGAAGACGACACGCGTCTTTTGGAACTTGGTCTCAGTGCAAACATTGAGGAGCTGCTTGATGATAGTCAGCGTGGGCTTCACAATACTCTTCTGAAGAGTCTCGAGAGTGTGCACAGTTTCCAGGACAGTAAGTCGCTCCTGCTGAATCAATTCAACAAGGAACTCTGCAGCATCGTTAGATCCGGAAAGAGCGATAATATCAACAAGCACTTTACGTTGAACCTTCTCGAACTCAGTAGCAGTCTTCTTTGAGACGGGCTCGCCAATGACAGTCCAAATTGACTGAAGCTCGGTCTTCGTTAGAACTCCAAGGGCCTGAGTAAGCTGAACGACCTTGTCACCAGTTTGGCTCTTGAGTTCAATATTGTCAGAGACAATGATTTTCGAGAGGGCTTTCAGCATAGGCAGAATTTGCTCCGTAACGATTTCGCCCTTGCTGCCCTTGCTGTAAAGGGAAAGGTAGGCTAGATCATGCTTGTGGCCTTCGGGGAAACGATAGGTGATGTCGCTGTACTGCTTTGTGGCCGCCTTCTCTTCCCAGATCTGCGAGATAGGACGAACCTCTACAAGCGTTACCTTGAGGAGGGAAACGGTCAGAATTTGCTGCTTACGGAGAGGAAGGACCTTCTTGTCAAGTCCCTTGGCCTCATGAATGACGGCAATTTTGCCACCTTGCTCAACGGTCATATTGTAGTTGTAGGTAGTGAAAGCCTCAACAAGATCTTTCTTAGGGTGGAATTTAACGGGACAGCCCTCAGTGACGGGCGTCTCCCATGCAGTAGTGTCCGGCTGCATGTTTTGATCGATCTGTTCAGGCTTGTGAGTGAGGCAAACGGGTCCGCAGCCATGCGCATCATGACCGTTCTGGAAGAAGCGGCCATCGGGACCAACCTTCTTCAAATAATTCCTGGTCTTGGTCACGTTCAAGTAACCGTATTCGTGCTCGGGGTTTGAGAGAATTTCGTAGGTAGTCTCGAAATTTCCGGCAATACCCTTCTCCTGGCGACGGTAAACAACGGGCAGTTGCTCGCCGTGCTCGCCTTGGTACGTGAAAGGATGGCTCTCACTTCCGTGGACGTGGGTGTCAGGCTTTCCAACGGTGAACAGAGCAGCAATACCGCGGTAGATATTGACAATCTCCTCGGGCATGCCCTGGGGAACCTTGATCTTCTGCACCTCATTGTCCTGGATCGTGACAAACACAGCACCGTACTTCTCGACAATCTCCTTTCTCGAGTGAGAAATACCCTCGATTCCACGGTTTTCAACGTCTTCGACCTCCTTATCGAAGGAGCCAGATGTCACATGGCCGAGTCGAAGCCCGAGAACCTTTGTAGTGCCATGCTGCTCGTGAACCTGTACGGTAAGAATACCGTACTTCTCTAGACCAGCAAAGCGTTGAGACTGAAGGGGAAGTCCAGTAGCTACCAGGGAACGGTAATTGTACACGTACTCACGCTGGCCCTCGAACACTGCAAAATATTATAAAGCTATTTACAAAACGTGTATATATATATATATATATATATACATATATATATATATATATATATATATATATATAAATGCGCGCACGTGGCGGCGGGGTCTAGGGGGCTATAAAAGGGTGACATATGTATTTAGGCATACATTTTAGGTATACATTTAAATAATAAGTCAATTATAGTAAATATAGATTTTCTTAAAAGTAAAGTTGGCACTTACGGTCGGGAATGACAACCTGCTTCTGACCATGGTAAGCAGCTGAAAATACACACAAGTTAAAATCAAAAACACATTAATTCAAAGACGTCTGCGTCAATCGCATTACCATCTAAATCGGTACAGTCTGATCTGGAGAATACGGCAGCAGGTGTTTCGTACGCCTACACCAAGCGGTCCTAAAATGCAGGCAAAGTCCTAGTCAGGCATGAGGTGACAGAATACTTCTCTGTGTTTGAACTAGCACAATTTCCAAACGTTATAGCCAACCGACGACCTCGAACTACGTTGTCTTCGCTATCTTTCTCACGCTACCGTAAAACAGATGTCTCATTAAGTCGTATCGGAACAATTTTCGCCACTCAGCAGCGAATTTTTGGCCAGTAACGATGACCTCATGCTCACACTTTCTCGTAGTATTTTTTGGTGTTCACTTCGTAGTTTCTAATTTCAGTGTACAAAATGTCCCTTTGCCCATCTCTCTTAAGTGGTAGAGAGCAACACTGAGGAAGAGATCGACCGACGACTACCTGTTGTCGTCAGTATGGGTAAGACTAAGTCCACAGGAGCAATGCAGTCGTGCACAGTTCCTGCGCCTGAGACGTGTATCGGCCAGAAAGTTGGGTCGGACGTCCTAAACGTCCTTGGGACACGATGTCGTCGTCTTCGTCGTCGACATCGTGAAGGAGGAGTAAGCGTCAACCGGAAGATGAGGATCAACAAGTACAACAACAACAACAAGAAAAACGACCAATCTACAGACTTCACTCACCGGCGGAAACGGCGACCGCGAGGGCAACGAACGTGAGGAGAACCCTCATCGTGCTGATGCTGGCGGTGTTGCTTGGATGTGCGCCTAGAAAGACCAAGGAATACACCCTGACACTCGGACTGGTGGAACAGCCGCTTTTATACTCAGTCACAACTAGGCTGTTGTCCGTGCGACTGACGGGCTGACTCTCGACTCTCTCTAGTCCAGTGTATCAATGTCAATGGGCTGGGCAAGCGGCCAGCCCTTCGTTGATGAGCGAACTCAGCAGTTCCGGATAGACCCGGTGGAAGCCGCGCCGTTTTGATAGTTGTAGTCGTAGTAGTAGTAGTAATAGTAGTAGCAGTAGTAGTAGTAGTAGTAGTAGTAATATTAATAGTGGTAGGTTAGATGAGAGGATGCTATCGCCGGGCGGCTGCTGCTATTGCTGCTGCTGCTGTTGTTGTTCGACTCGGGTTCAATCCATGGCGCGCAGTGCGAAATACGATGGCGGGGGCGGGGACGGGAGCGGGGGCGGCGGTAAGAGAAGCGGGAGCGGCATACAGGCTGGGGAATAGGCATCCTTGCGGTGCTAGCCTTGCAGGGCCCGCTCTTTCCACCTGTGGTTGCCTGCCGCCGTTTGGCTCCAGACAGCCGATATCATCGGCCGATCGTTCGAGCAGTTCGAGCCATTCTCGAGACCCGGTTCTTTCACACGGCTAGCGCTGTTTCCGCTGTGCAATAGCCGACGGCAATCAACGATGCCTGTACGTACGTATATAGCATGTACGTGTATAGTTTAGCGCATATTCATATATATATATATATATATATGTGCACTTGCCATTTGTGTGAACCGATGGCAGTTCTACAGCTCCGCAGCGGTAACAAGAGACGACATTCGATATAACGGCGGTCAAGTCGACGACAGAGGTTAGGCTTGCTTCTTTTTTTATTTTTCATTGTAGCACTTCAGCAGAATGCGTTGTTAATCCATTAATCATTTGTTTAGTTCAAATGTAAAAAACAAGCAGAATTAATAACAACAACAGAAAAATAGCAGCGGCAGAACAGACTGCGCTGTTTTTTAGAAATCTTTGTGCTTCTTAACTGATGGTTGTGAAGTCGGCTTGAACTTGTCTCAGCGGAAGCATCGCAGTATTTATATAGATTTATATATATACCACTGATGTATACCTCTATATACATATAAGGTATAGCTTATAGAATACATGATGTACATTGGGCGTCGCTGTTAAAGCCGCGGTAGTGTGGGAGTCGCAAGCCGACTAAAATCCTTGAAGACTTTGCCCCTTTTCGGGGGTGGCCGGCAGTACTGTCTTTTCAAGATTACTTGACCTGGCCACTTTATTTTGCCATAAAAAAATGCTCGACTTTGGGCGGTGGTTGTTTGTGCTTCGGAGTGAAATTCTGCAATTTTTCTTACCATAAACCAAGCTTTATGATATTTGAGGACCTCCTCCCTAAAATGGCTCAGAGAGACAGGAAACTTTTTAGTTTTAGGTTACGAGACGGTTGCTCTAGCTCAGGCCATTGAAAAGGCAGAGCGTTTGTGGCAGTGCCTTACTCATCAGCCTCGTGAGTTGCACATACCGCATAAGGGAGAATCAGGTTTACCAAAGCAATGTAAACATTGCTGAAAGCAGTCACCGTAGTCCGTTAGCAGTTGTGTAAGTGATTAAGCAAGCGAGAGCCGTGTTTAAGGTTGAACCGTTTTTGAGATCAGAGAGTGTTGATTTTTTCTAGCAGTATCCAAGACGCCTCGGCTAGATTGCTTCCCATATGGTTGGTTCCATTTGCTTAAAGTATTTATTGCGCTAATTAGAATTTCCTCCGTCTAGACGTTGATTGAGAGGTTTCTTAAAGCCAGTTCGTTAACCCTTAGATCCCAGAAAATCTATCGAGAGAGGACTTGTGTGGCTGCTATGGAAGCCGCGTGAATTGTTCGTGCGATGTTGAGCGCCGTATGTCTTTGGATCTTGTTGAGGAGACGGCTTGTTGTAACCCTGGTAGTCGTCCACTCTTATAAGGGTGCGGCATATAGCATGAC
Organism: Dermanyssus gallinae; assembly: GCA_003439945.1. Lineage (NCBI taxonomy): Eukaryota > Metazoa > Arthropoda > Arachnida > Mesostigmata > Dermanyssidae > Dermanyssus > Dermanyssus gallinae. The sequence continues at coordinate 102,009 of QVRM01003689.1, read as the reverse complement.
GCTATCTACTACGAATGCTGAGAGACAGTGCCCAGAGAAGGTTACTCTTCTGGTCCGCGGGAGGATTTTTTTTTACAGTCCGCTGAAACATTGGCAGCTTTCTTTGCTGCATAGTGTACATGAGATTGTCTTGTGAAAGCTCTGTCCAGGATCACGCCCAGGCACCTGATCATGGGCGTGAGTATTGCAGAATGCGCTTCCAGGCGTAAGTTTAAATTCCTTGGCGGGCGCTTCTGGCCGTTTAAAAGAATTGCGTCTGTTTTTTTTGTGTACTTAACTTGATGTACGTACATGTTAAACATGTACTTATTATATATACATATATTACATAGCACCAATGTACTTTATAATTACATTACCTATATATATATATATATATATATATATATATATATATATATATATAAAGCCTAGAGTATGCGATAAGCCCTACGTTTGGTTTGCCACGGCAGAGGCCATTAAAGCATTATACAGGATATCTTTGAACTATAACAGAGCCGGCAACCACTACTCATGTTGGTGGCCGAGTCGGTAATGTAACTACTTTGGCTACAGCTGATAATCACACATCTCTGTACAAACGTCAGCATGTGATTGCACTATGCTAATGTACAAAAAAACTATTTGTACGGGCAACACCTCGTTTTTCCCGGTGCACGTTCATCAGAAGCAGTCTCGATCCAAGTTTCTTCCGCGGTCACGAACCAACACATAAAAAGCCTCACTGATTACGCTTAGGCGAACATTGACACATTGACGAACACTGTGCTGAATGGCCAGGAATGTCGGCAGCAATGTATAGACCTTTTTCATTTCCAGTCTTTCGCACAGTATCGTATGTATACTTCTCTCGAAGTCGTCTTTGATTCCAACTATCTCACGCACCTTCATTTGGCGGTCATTTGCCATGACAATCTGATGGACGTTTTCAACCATTTATGGCGTAGCGACTTTCTCTGGACGTCCGGGGCGAGCCGTATTTGGCTGATATCCAGCCACGTCCTAAATTCTAATTTTCCCAAATAAACACTCGCCAACACTAGTGCAGAGTCCCCGCAAACTTCGTTCAATTCGGTTTTGATTAGCTCAGACTTCTCTCATTTCATTAAATAGAGATGCTTAATCACGGTAGAAAATTAGTGTTAATCGACATGTCTACAACAAGTGCTGACATGCTCAGTTCCATTGACTGTCACACGTCACATAAAGGTCGCCTTTGCCTGAAACCTGATATGCAATCGTATAACCACCCATCCAGGTGATAATTCGTGGCCATATACTAGAAGAAAGATCATTGTGGCGCCACCTTGCAAAAATACTAGCTATTAAATGAACAACCTATATATATATATATATATATTTAGCATTTATTTCATCCCAAAATTGGTAGACAGTTGATTCAATTTTCACAAGGTGTCACAATGTGACTTTTTGGTCTCACAATATGTATTTAACTTTGGGTATATATATACATATGTATATATATATATATACATATGTATATATACATATATATATATACACATATATAAATATATGTATATACATATATATAATGGACCGACATAGCCCGCCGGCAAGTTTATTTGTCCATGTTGTCTGTTATCACAATGTATATATATTTATATATATGTTTTTTAAAACTACGACGACGTACCACTATCATTTATGTGGCCTCCTTGATAACAGTTACAGATACAGTACAATCGCTTATCATGTGAAATTAACTTGCCTGATAAAGCTTGTTGTGGTTGTTTGTCCAAGGAGACAACCGCCTAAAGTAGTAGAAAGTTACCGCTTTTTGTTTTTGCAGCATTAATGCAAAGGCTGCCTTTCATACTGAACTTCCCTAGCATTTATTGAAGGCGTATTTTAAGTTCATAAAAATATAGCTATGCAGGAAGGTATCGTCGGCGTATAATATCGCCCGGAAACAAGGATTGCTTCTCGTGAGGTCCGGGCGGGTTGCTAAGCATAGCCAAAAACAGCAGATGGCTCATTTCATATCCCTGCTCATAACCAGCACTATTTTAAGACATATTGTTCACATAATATATTGTATTCTTATGCTCACATAATACATTTTATTCTAGTGTTTCATCGTTCAAGATTTATTTGATAAAACATTACCTTCAACAACGACAGGAGACATGGTTTCAAGCCAGTCGCAGCTAATTTCTCCAGGACAATGTTCCGCGGAGCCAATGTAAAACGGAGATTTTTTCATTTATGAACTCTGACTATATGAATGTTTAACACTATATGATTATCTTACATTTATTATTATTATGCTGGTTGGCGCTTGCCTAGCCTATATATAATTTTAAAGGCTAGGCATTTTATTATTATTATTATTATTATTATTATTATTATTATTATTATTATTATTATTATTATTATTATTATTATTATTATTATTATTATTATTATTATTATTATTATTATTATTATTATTATTATTTATTTTCATTAATATGTGTTAGGACAATACAATTGTGAGGTGTGAATGTGTATTCTCATTATTTTATAGTTTCTTTCTTGCTGTCGTCAGCCCATCGCACCTAATATCGACGCGGCGTTTCCTCTGCAAACTGCCAATGAAAGCAGCTGCCTCAGAAAGTCGCCTTCGCGTTTATCTCCGGTGTTTGCTTGTATTCGATCACTTAAGTCTTTAATAAATGTCCTTGTTCTTCTGCTCACTGGGCCCATTGTCTCCATTGCAATCGGCACGAAATTGTATCTAGACTCTAACTCTGTGTATTTACGCCACTTTTCTTTCTCTGCGTGTTCGGCCACCCATCCCGCCTCGGTAGCGCTGTGGCACACATAAGACGGTGCGATTGTGCAGGAGACTGTCGCATCCCAAACCAGGCATTTGCCTTTTTTCCACGGCGGAATAGTGACACCGTCGGGCCTTTTATCGTCATGAAGTCCTAGTCTGGGTTCCAGCATGCTAGGTATTCCCGCCCTCCGGAGAGCTCTTTGAATCACTGCATTTATTTCTGTGTGCCTGGGAGCCCGACCTTGGCTCTTAATGCAGCTCAACGGGTGGAGGCCATTCTTCTCTACTGGTTTTCCACAGGCCTTGCAAATGTGTGGTTCGCATATCGACCGATATTATTATTATTATTATTATTATTATTATTATTATTATTATTATTATTATTATTATTATTATTATACTATGTTACAGTTGAGATGTCTGAACGTATTATTGCAAAGTTTTTTAAATAATTAGTTCACTCTATGGCGCCTAAAATAGATGCCGCGTTTCCTCTGCAAACGACCAAGGACAGCGCTTGCCTCAAGAACTGACCCTCTCTTCGGTCGTTCGTGACCTCCTGAATTCGCTTACTCAAATCTTTAAGAAATGCTTCGGTTTACTTGCTGATTGGTCCTAGTGTCTCCATGGCAATAGGCACAAAAATATATCTTGTTTCCAGTCCAGCATATTTAAACCGTTTTCTGGCGTCCGCGTGCTTTGCTACCCACCCCGGCTCAACAGAGCTGTGGTGTAAATAGAAAGCCGCGGTTGTGCACGAAACCGTTGCATCCCAAGCCAGGGACTTTCCATGTGACCATAATGCAATGGTCACCCCATCAGGTCTTTCTTCGCCAGCGGACACTAAACCTCTCGGTTCAAGTGTAGATGGTATACCGGCTTTCCTAAGGGACCTTATGATCACACCGTTTAGTTCAGCATCTCTGGACGATCTACCGGCGCTCTTCGGGCAACTCAGTGGGTGTAGGCCAATGGAATCCATTATTATTTTTATTATTATTATTATTATTATCCTTGCCAACCTATCCTAACCAAACGTTAAGATGGTGCCTCGTGCGTGCTACCAAACGGGATACCCCGAAGCTGAATAAAGCAGGTCCAAGCGGATCGCCTTGTTGCACTTCGCTAGCTGATTATACTGGTGCTTTTTCATCCCAGGACAGCAGGGTTGGTTCCTTGTAGCTTTACCAAGCTAGCGGAAGAAGTTATGGCATTTTGAGTTTTATCTCATCAAGCACTACATCGCGTCGTATAGTATTGAAGGCGTTTCGAAAATCCAATTTAACTAAGACCCGTACTGGACATTCTGCTTTAACAAATGCTCGTACTGCGTGGACTGCCGCCTCTGCACCGCCTTTCAATGGAACGTCTATCTGACTGGGTGAAATTGCTGTCACAATTGTTGTTCTAGTAATGGTAATCGCTATTTTACCGGCGAGCCTCCTGATTGTAAGGCCACATGCTACAGGTCTAATAGAGCCGTTTTTTTAGCGCTGTCAAATTGGCCCCGTGAAAAATAGGAATGCAGAAAAGTGGCAAATTACAACCCAAGCATGTCTGGACGATCTACCGGCGCTCTTCGGGCAACTTAGTGGGTGTAGGCCACTGGAATCCACCATCTCCCCGCACAGTTTGCAGTGAAACGGCTCGCAGACGCTAGCGCCGATTCTAGGTGCTGACATTATGCGGAAAGAGAAACTTATTATTATTATTACAATTGTGAGGTATGAACGTTTATGCCAGGTTTATCCTGCTCCGGTCGCTTTCTATCAATTCATGGCGCCTATGATGGAAGCCACATTTTCTCTACAAACGGCCAAAGACATCATCTGTCTCAAAAATTACAGTATTATTATTATTATTGTTGTTGTTGACATTTATTCATTGTAATTAATCACCGACGGTGGGAACATGACACTTGGGTCCCTGCGAACGTGTGCACTTTACAAAGGGTCCAATGTAGGAACTAACCATCTCTGAAGGGTTCCCCGGACCGAAGCCGCGTTGCCCCGTTGCACATCCAGCGACAGACGCTGTCTGAGAAATTCGCCCGCTCGCCTATGACCGCTGGCTAGACCTAGTCGCTTCCCGACCTTCTGTAGCAAATTGCGAGTGGACGGGCCCGGCCCGCCAAGTGTCTCGAAGGCAAGTGGGTAGAACCCGTACGGGTACCCGATGGTCTGGTATTTTCTCACCTTGCCTGCCTCGGCGAGAGCTGAAGCATATCCGGCCTGGGCCGCGCCAGCATTAACCATTGAAGGGGCTTATGAGTCAGTAACTGTCGCGTCCCAAACCAGCATGCAACTGCTCTCGAACGGGGTTAAGGTCAGACCGTCGGGTCTCTTCCCGCATTTCCTATCCAGTCCGACGAGTTCCAGGACGCACGGTAGGGCACTAGACCGTAGGGCTCTGCTGAAGGTTTCGTTCAGGGCTTGGTGTCGGGCTCGCCTACCTGTGGCGTGGAGCCATGCGCCCGCCGCTTTGGAGGAGACGGCGCGCAGCCTGGCTCTATCAGCGTCTATGGCGCTCCCCGCGATGAGATCTTCAACCCTTTGCTCATGTAAGGCCGCCGACAAATCTCTCTGGCGTCCAGCTTCGGCGGGCTCGTGGCCGCACAGGGCAACTGCCTTACGGCGGCTTGTTTCTAAGCGATCTTCTAGGTCCGTAAGAGCGACTGAATCGAGAAGTGATTTAGCCTGTCGTAAAGACCTGTGGAGGGAAGCTACCAGAGCTACCTCCGATAGGACAATAGCATCAGGCAACCCTAAACTTCCCCAAAGAACGGGAAGTAGAGCTTGTTGACGTGCTTCTGCCGATAGACTGAGATTCAAAAGAGCCTCAACTGTAGTAAGCAAGCTGTCGCTTAGTCGCTCAGGGAGTCCCGGAGCAAGCAAGCAGTCTGCACCTCGAAGCAGGCGTTTGAGACGTAGGGCCGAAAATGAAGATCTCAGAAGAAAAAGGCCCCGGTGAGATCCTACCAAAGGAATGCGTGACATCGCATGCTGTAGTTTTTCTATCCACCTTTCGAGAGCTGCCGGAACTCCCTCTGGGAATAGGGGGACGCCTAGTAACTCCAGATCCGTGCCAACAGTCCTGCACCCTGGGAGAACCTCTAGCACCTCAGAGTCAGTAGCACCTCATACGATATGAACCTCGCAATTTGTAGGATTTAGGGCCAGGCCACTCCGCTCCGCGAACTCGATGACTCTGTGGATGTCCATCAAAAAATGGAGAACTGCATCAGGTGCCCCGCCCAGTACACCGTCGTCTAAGTACCATGTGTTTAGAGGGCACTCGAGAGAGTCGACTAACTCCTTGATACCCAGGCAAAACAGGGGGGGGACTCAATGGGTCACCCTGCTGCACCCCAGTTTGCGACATTATGGTATCATGTGGCAGAAGAAGGCAAGATGGCTCCTTATAAGCTAGTTCCACCTGGTGGAACATACTTGGTGCCCAAGCCTTAACCGCATTTAACAGGTGGTCCCTCCGAATGGTGTTAAAGGCGTTTTTAAGGTCGAGCTTGACCACAAGGGTGGCTCCGGAACGAGACACCAAGAAGGACCGAGTTGAATGCACCGCGGTCTCGCATCCTCCCGGTGTCGCAAACCCGAGCTGATGACAACCAAGAGCACCTGATACTTCCGCCTTGTTTTCAAAAATGCAGATCTTTGCCGCCAGTTTTCGGAAAACGGATGAGCATGCGATGGGCCTCAAACCACCATCTTTCTTCTTAAGGGCAAAAAGTCGGGCGTCGAAGATAAAGGGTCGCCAGTCGGGGAAAGGCAATTCCCATCGAAGAAGATCGACGACCTTGGCCAGGGCAGCCGCGAGCCGGTCTGCGGCAGCCCCTAGAGCGGGGGACAACAGGTCTTGTAAGAGCCGGTGTCTGATGAAATCCAGGCCAGCTGCTGAACTACGGGAAAACGTTTGTATGGCAGACCGGACGTTCTTGCCTGATGTAGTTAATGGAAGGAGCACATGAGGAGGGCTAGGCCATGTTAGGAATGAGGGCGCGGGAGGGTGTTTATCCAGCAGCACGGCTGTCTCGCTGGGCTTCTGCGCTAGCGTGTCTTCTGAGATCAAGACCCTAGCCGCCGAAGAAACGTCGCCTTCCGAGAGCTTGGTAATGGCTAACCGGACGGTGTCGACCGTCCGCTGCCGTGGAGGTTGGTTTGGGACGGGGCTACCGCTAAGGTCAAACCGTTTCCCATCAGTAAAATCGCGGAGATTCTTCCGGACGATAACCGTCAACGAGCGGTAATTTTTTCCACCATCGGGAGGCGGAGGACGACGGGCGCGAAAGAAAACAGAGCAAGCATTATTATTATTATTATTATTATTATTATTATTATTATTATTATTATTATTATTATCGTAGCTTATATGGCAAAGTCAAGAATATCCACATAGATTAAAAACCTGAAATATTCTGTGAGAATAATTAGCTCAGTTATAGGCACGATTGATATAGCTTGGCCACGCTTCTTTGGGAGGTTTGCAACATGGTTAGTAACGTCACTGTCATACATACCGGGTCTACCGTCTAAATTTGACTTTATCGCACTATTTTGAGCCCGTTCCTAAATGAAAACAGATATTTAGATAATTTTTTGTGTACTTCGACAGGAGAATTACTGGCTTTATTTAAAATAACTTCTTTTAGCCTTAATTTTGTTGACGAATGCTGTCTATACATATATATAACGGAATTTGTTTGTAGAGGGCGCTGTTGTCACTGTCGTCTGCCGCCGATGGCGCGAATGGTGTCATTATATTTATGTCGAGTCTGGCAGGGGTTTCGAACCCGAAACACTCAAGACAGGATAGTTCATATCAGTAGTGAACATTTGCAGCATTGTGCTCAAAAACCAAGATTTGCGCACCTTTCTGATTTTGTGTTATTTTTTTAAAAAATGCTAAAAGAAGCTTACATATGCAATGTTCTTGGTTGTACCCAGTATTTTAAGCGCATCCAAAAGTTCAAAAACTGTGATTTTAGAACCCAGAAAAAACCAGGCGAAAGACCCCAAAGAGTTTTCTAATATCACGAACTGATAGCCTGGTTGGATGAGAATGCCAGCCAAACGCAACATCTCGCGGATCAGTTCAACGTTTCCCAACAACGGATTTCCGTGCGCCGGAAAGCCATTCAATTGAAGTCGAGGAAGTGGGTTTCTCATGAGCTGACCGAAAGAAAGGAAAACGAAAATGCTCCGTAATTGGTGGGACCAGAAGGGCGTGATCTACTATGGGCGTAGAATCGGGTCAGACCGTCACTGTGACTCGCTACCAACAGAAAAATATCAATTTGAGCCGAGTCCTGCTCGAAGAGCAAGAATGGCGACAGAGACAGCAAGAGCAAAATAATTCTGCTACACGAAAATGCTTTGTTTCGCTAACCAAGAGCGGTAAAGAAAACCATAGTCAGGCTCAGATGATAAACACTTTCTCACGCACCGTATAGATGAGATTTGGCTTCCGTTCGATTACACTCTTCCTATCGGCGAGACGCGCTCTGGCTGAGCAGCGCTTCTCTTTTAACACAGATTTTGGAATTTGGCTCGATAATTGGTTCGCCACAACAGATGTAAAATTTCTTCATGCGAGGAATCTATAATTTTCTCAATGGATGGAAGGCATGTATAGCTAGCGACTTACTTCAAAGTAGCAAAATACTTTGAAGAAAACAGTTGCTGTTTTTGTGTAATACAAACGTGATTTGTTTGAAATGAGGTAGAGTCCCTGCTACTCTGCCAATCCGAAGAAGGAAACTTGTTTCATGCAATTGCAGTCGCAATTGACGGACCTTGTTATATATATAATATATATATATACGCAGGTGCAATAAGAACACGCAATGTTATAATATGTAATAAAGTTTAAATTGACAGAGGGAAGGAAATGGTGGATAGTGTGAGCATACCTAGTGGAAAATATGTATATAAATATTTCTTAATTAATTCTTTATTGACACGCCAAGTAGGTAACAATGCATTCACAACTACGAAATATAACGTTTTGTCTTGCCAACCTCCCCCCCTTGTGAGCGAACCGCAAAACATTCAGCGGTATGGCATCTGTCTAGTTTGCTTAACATCCATCATACACTCTCTACGAGTACATCTATCGTGGGGCTCATGGCCTCGATCTGGCACGGAGGAGCATGGTGGAAGTGGTGTACCGCAAACGCATGCCGTTACCAAATACCTTTTCTCCCCCCTCCTCTAGCTCTCTGCTTTCGAAATGATGGCCATTGCCCTAGCTTTGTAAGTAATCCGGTCTACCTCTCTTTTCGTCTACCTCCGGCGGACTTTTGTGCGTTTTAAACGCCTAAGGCTGTGTAATGCTGGCCAAGTCCTACCTCGCCTGACGTTCCTCTTAGTCAATAGGTGATTTAATTCCACAAGCGTAAGTAGGTAAGTAGCAATTGGTTCCATCATGAATCGACGCCTCGGTGCCACTGCCGCATTCGCAACGACAACCTCTGAGATTTTCGTATTGCCGCCGCTATCCCGTCGCTCGCTGCATATATGAGATATTACATATAATTGCCTGGCTCAATGCGGTGTCACAAACTGAGAATGAATTGAGAAATTATGTCTGCATGCATATATATATATATATATATATATATATATATATATATATATATATATATATATATATATATATATATAATATTCCGCGCGGAGACAATTGTTCATTCACGGTGCTAACATAACAGATTTATATATATATATATATGGAAGGAAGAGTTTAAGCTGTACGCTTTTGCTTCGAGTGGACGTTTCAATTGAGCAAGTGTCCATTAGGCCATTCTTAGTGCTGGCTCGACGGTGGAGTTGGTTGTGGTGTGCGGCGTCGATGGCGATTTAGCGTCGGGCGAGATCGAAACGCTGTTGCACAAACAGTCCCACACAAACACACCCGAGATTCCGCAACGCCGACAGCAGATAGCAGCCGTCGTCGTCAAGCTGGTGTTCATGATAACGGCGGTGGCGGCGGAAAAATTCGACGCTGCACGTACTCGCTGACTAGCTTTTGTTGTTTTTGTTGCTGTTCATGGCGTTGTTGTTGTTTCTGTTGCTTTGCTGTTCATGTTGTTTTTTTTGCTGTTCATGTTGTTGCTGTTCGTGTTGTTGTTGCTTTGCGTGTTGTTTTTGTTGTTGCTGTTGTTGCTTCGCGATCCGCATTCAAACCAAAGCTCAGCATGGTTTGGCCTGGTTCGTCTCCGGCCTTCGTCGGTCGACCTGTGGACTAACAACAACAAAGACAACAACAACAACAATAAAAACAACATAATATAGGCCGAAGTAACCGAACTTTACCGAGCTAAGCAGAAGTATAGCTGTACAGCGCACGCCGCTCTACCGTGGTCGCTCTCTCACTCTCTCCGTTGCGCTTGCCTGCTCTGGCGTTCTGGCGGGCGGCGATGAAGTCTATTTGGGCGGCTTGTTGTATTCTCGATTGTTTATTCGCTCGCCTCGCCAGCCTGACCTATCAACTAGTAGCTACCAACCTAACTCCACTCGTATTACTACCTAGAGTTTACAAAACATTTTTTAAGGAGGTTGTTTTTAAATTCTAGACCATCCTTCGTCCCCTACGGGCTTAGAACTTAACCTGAGGCATATATCTTTAACGCACCGAAGGCGGGGGACATGTTAAGATATCTAGGGTTTCTCCAACAGCGCACGATCATTACGTCTACGACAATCGATAGAGGTCGGCCTTCTACACCTTCTGCTGATTTTTGTGCATGTCTTCTGCGGTCGATCTCCTTCGCGCTTTCTATCTCCATTTCCCTCGGCCTGTCTCTCTGTGTGTGTGTGACCGTCCGTTTGCCAGAGCGGCAATGCATCGAGAATCTGGATGGTTCATAGCCAATAATGGACGATTATAATGATGATGGCGCGCTCCCCGCCGCAGCCTCTACCGCCACTGTCGCGGCTTCGTGAGGTACGGACGGCTGGCTGGCTGACTGGTAGGTAGATTGGTTGGTTGTTCATGTACCATCAAGTGGTTCTCATCTGTTAGAACAAGATGCCTACTACTACTACTACTACTACCACCACCTTCGATGTAATGCCAAAGTAATACCGAGCCTGGGGGGGGGGGGGGTGGGGAGGAATCCGGGTTTAGTGGGTTTGCGAGTCTCACACTAGTCACGCAGGCTGCTAGTGGCGCATGTGCATCATGCATTCCCAAAACCTCCCAGAACAATCAAAAAAAAATACCACCACAACTTCTACTACTCTACCTAGCTTTTCTACAACGGGCTGGTTTCTGTATCCCGTTTTCTCTCTCTCTCTCGCTCGTTCTCTCTCTCTCTGTACAACGACGGTTGGTGACTACTTCTAGGTTTGATTCGATTTCCACGACTACAAAAGACACTTTTTTTTTGTAGTTTTTGCTTCGCGTGCGTAGTGTGGGACTTCCCGATGGTATGGGGTTACCATCGGGGGTTTTACTTACAAAAAACCCTAATCCTCACGTTTCCCCCCCCCCCCCCCGCCCCTCCTACGGTTACGAAACACATTCTAATCGTTCATAACGACGAGTTGTTAGCTGATGGTCAATCGGCCAGTCAGTCCCTCGCTCGGTTGTTCAGCCGCCCGGCCTCAATGTAGCCCAGATATGCGCTGTGTAGCAATGGACTATGGAACAGTTGTTGTGGCTGTTTCTTGCTCTCTTCACGTTTCCTTTTGCTGCTGCTGTTGCTGGTGGTGGCGGTGGTGCCGCCGCCGTTTCGGCTGGCGGCCGGCCGCAGCTAGAAGCTGCTGCTGTGCAGCCAGACCATCAACAGAGGGACAACAGATCGCCGCCGGTCAACGGGGCGGCCTCCATCTTTTATTTCGCTCTCTCCCCTAATATATTATATATATACGCAGCAAAATAAATGTATATTTGTTGTCTATAAATATATATATTATATTCTATCTCACCCTACGCCGCTTTCGCACTTTTCAGCGCAAACGTCGTATACAACAAGCAGACATAATAGGAATTCTGGTACTCGTCTCCCTTGCCCCGTCTTTCTCTCTCATCTCAAACTTTCTCTCTACCTATTTTGCTCGATTTTACGCTTTCCCTCGTTTTCGTGTTTTGCATTTGTTGTTTTTGCGTGCTTGCTTGTTTACTGGCTTCCTTCTGTCCGTCTGTCTACCTGTCTGTATATCTGCTTGTTGATGGCGCGTTTTGACCGTAGTAGATCGTTTATTCGTCCATTCGACTATGCACTCGAAGCACGAGGAAGTTTCGTTTCGAGGAGACTCGAAGGCTCCAGCAGCAACTAGAGCAACAGCAATAACAACAGCCGCAAGAGTTGTGTGAGACCAGCAATATCGGCACCTCCACCACCAGTACCGACAACAACAACAATAGCAGCAGCAAAAGTTGCAGCCGCCGGTACCGCTGATTCTACGCCGGCTGGCTACCGCAGCACAATCCATCCCAGCGCGAACTACCAACCCCACGCCACCACCCCCCGACTAGCCGCCAATAGGCTGGTGAGGTTGACTGGACTTCACTACCAGCAGCAGCAGCAGCGGCGGCACCAGCGCCAGTGAAGTTTGTGTTTTGTCGTCGTCGTCGAAGCTGGGGGCTGGCTAGGGAAGGGTCGCCGGTGGCCGCGGCGGCAGCGGACTGGGGCGCCGGTGAAGGGGTCTTCGGTACATGCAGACCGAGCGGTCGCGGCGGGAAGACGCACGCGGGGGAGCTGAGACGGCCCGTCGCGTCTCTGGGGGTTCTGTTGCTTCTGCTTGTGCCACCGCCGCTACGACTGTTCCTGCTGCTGCTGTTGCTGGTACGATAGTGGTGGTGGGTTGGGGTGTTTGAACACCCCACCAACAATCATCCATCTACCATCAAACCACTGGCCGTGGCTATCTGTATTTCATACATGCAAGAACAGCAACAATAAGCGGCAAAGGTAGCGCAACAACAGCAACAACAACAACAACAACGACAGCACGATGATGCCCACAAACCGCGATAACAATATCAGCAGCAACAACCACAACAACAATAAGAATAGAAACAGCAAAAACAATAACAACAACAACTAGAACAGAAACAGCAAAAAAACAGTAACAACAACAACTAGAACAGAAACAGCAACAACAACAACAAAAGTAACAGCAAAAAGAGTAATAACAACAGTAACTATTAGTACTACTACTACTTCCACCACATCAGCATCCAATATTCAGTATCAGCCAGAGAAGCAACGCCAGCACGAATAGCGTCATCTTCATAGTCAGGTTGAACACCAGCTTCAGCATCAGCCTATTGCCTATCTGCGCCATATACTATACATCGACGACACCCCCAAACGTCAGTAACCCCCCAAACGTTAGTAAACCCCCAAACACCACCAACAAACGCCCAAGACCACCAGCAAACCATCAGAACCATTGCCGCCGCCGCCGCCAGTACCGCCGCCAGTACCACCGCCAGTACCAGCACCAACAAACCTCCTCCAGCATCCGCCGCCATCTCTAGCAGAAGCGACTGTAGGCGGCATCAGCGGCCAGCTAACAGCAAGAGTGGCGTCCGCAAAAGCTGACGAACTATAGTATTCTAATACCACAACATAGTGAGAACAACAACAACAACAACAGTAGCAGCAACAGCAGTAACAATAAAAACACTAACAACAACAACATCAGCAGCAGCAGCAGCAGCAACAACAGCAGCAGCTTGGAAAAGAGAACGAGATCTCGTCAGCATCGGTTTATGCCCGACGCCATAACCAGTACCACCAAAACCACCACCACCACCACCACTACCGCTGCCCTGCTGTTATTGTTGGCGCCATTCAAGTTGCAAATCGACTCAAACTATCGCATAAGCGTACAGCAACAGCAACAACAGCAACAACAACAACTTGGTAAGCAGCAACCGTCATCGGGAAGAGGTTGAGACGAAAAACAAAAAAGCTGAATGAACGACGAACGTTAAAGAACTAACGGGGGAAAACGAAAATCAACAACAGAAACAGTAGTAGTATTAGTAGTAGTCGTAGTAGCAGCAGCAGCTGCAGCAATTGTTCGATTTTTCGAGAAGGATATAGATCGGAAAAATAGCAACAGAGAGAAGGCAACGAATTCAAACACATGGAAGCGGCTTCGTTCGCTGTTGTTGTCGTCGTCGTTGTCGTCGTTGTCGTCGTCTTTTAATGAATACTTCAGGCATATCAGCGTGCGTGACACTCTCTCCTAACACCCCTTCCCTTGATTTCTCTCTCTTTCACGCTTGATCTCTCTCTCTCGCTCTCTCCAGGCGACGCCGCCTCTCACGCTCTTCAGCTCCATGCTTCTGTGAGAATTTTTTGTTGTGGGGTGCGTATGTGGTGCACATGAAAGGAGGAAAATTCTGTTCACGTTCTTGATGATCAAGAAACATACTTACTTACGCTTACTGTGCCGCCACCGCCAACAACAACAACACCGATAGAAGTAGTAGTAGCAGTATGCAGTACTTGCACGCGCTGAATTAACAACTGTTGATCTCACTCTCTCTTGGTGTGCGTATGTATTTGTTTATTTCTTTGTTTGTCCGTGCGTCTCTCTGTCTCTCTGTCTATCTGCCTGTCCGTTCGTCCGCCCGCGCCTATTCCTCGTGATGATGCTGATGGCGGCGATGCCGATGCCGATGGTAGTGAGGACGATGGTTATGCTGCCGCTGCCGCTGCTGGTGCTAAGAACGATACAATTGTGTGTTGTGTGATTGTTATTGTTGGCTGAGCAGCAGCAGCAAGAACTGCATGCACCTATGATACACGCACGCACGCTCACACACTAAACAAGACGGCTGACCCGAGCTGCTGAGCCAGGGCCACCAAGCAAAGCTGAGCAGAGCAGAGATCTCAACATCGGACCGGATCGGCCGAAACGCCAGCGTCCGTTCATCAGTTATTCAGTCAGTCAGCCAGTGCAAGAAGGTAGTTCATCATGTGCTGTTGCTGCAGCACACTCACGCATGAACATTCGCGTCCATCCAACAGCGAACTGCTTGGTTAATTGTTGGCTGTTGGAGTGCTGATTTGTACTGTGTTTTTGTCTGTAGTTGTGCGTAATTCTGTTGTGTGTTTCTGTGCTTAGTAGAAGTATTTCTGTGTGCGTTTGTGTGTTGTGTCTCTGTGTTCAAACGCAGAAGTCTCCTTCCTCTCTTTCTGTGAGCGTTGAATTCCAGACTGTCCTGTTAGTGTGTGTGTGTGAATTCGAGACTGTCCTGTTAGTGTGTGTGTGAATTCGAGACTGTCCTGTTAGTGTGTGTGAATTCGAGACTGTTCTGTTAGTGTGTGAATTCGAGACTGTCCTGCTAATGTGTGAATTCGAGACTGTCTGAAGTTCGTGTTGTGTGTCGAGAGACTGTTAATAAACATGCTGTGTGAGAGTGGTGCGTGTTGTGTCGATCTGTATGTACATACTGTTTGAGCTTGCGTGCGTGCGTGCGTGCGTATGTTGTCTGTGTCTATGAGCGTGCGGCGTCCGGCTAGCGGCATGCGTATGTATCTATGCATGATTGTATGCCCGCCCGTCTGCCCCCGCCCATGTATGTGTATGATGAGTGAGCAGGTCGAACTTGCAACAACAACAGCAGCAGCAGCAGCAGCAGAAGAAGCACGACGTCGATAACGATCACGTGCACGCCGCCAGCATTTACATACATACGTACGGCAGCAGTACAGCCACAGAGGAGAGCAGTCCTCAGGAATCAGTAGACCTGCACATGACTGATACACTTGCCCGGCTACGTGCATGTTCCCATGCGCATGTTCCCACGAATGCACGCTGCCGCTTGCTTTGACGCTGGGCAGAAGACAGACAGACAAACAAGAGACCGCGCCAGGGAGACGACTGACCAACGGACAGCGAGGTCGGCAACGACGACGACAACAACAACAACAACAACAACAACAACGACGGACTCGATGAAACACGGCGATAGCAGCCGGTTCAGCGGTGTAAGCCTTGAGTAGAGCGCGGCCTACAGTGTCATCGTAAGGCGGCACAGGTCACTGGATGAGTAACATCTAGCTCGAACTAGTGGCCCATTCCGACTGTGGATTCCCGTTCCGAACGTTCGGAACCAGCGTCGTCATTACCACCACGACCACGACCACCACCAGCATCATCATCATCATCATCATTACCATCTTCATTCATCTATTAGGCGGTCTATGATCATTCAGGCCCGTTACTGGTGGACGGGCCGGTTCGACTGCCACTGACTACCTTCTACCACTTGTTGCTGTTTCTGTTGCTGTTGTTGAGGCTGCTGTTCTTGAGGCTACTGATGCTGCTGCTGGTGGGACTGCTTTCAGTGTGTATCTTCTCTGTATGAGGATAAGTATGGAAACGCGTCGAGGTGCAGGCTTGTGAAAGAGATCCCCCCACCACCACCACCACCACCATCGTAATCATCATCATCATTTTCCCATCCCGACGTCCCATTTTCCCTTATGTACTGTTGTTTGCGACAAGGCAACGAGAATCGTATGTATGTATGTCGTATCGAGTCGAGCGAGAATCATCGTCACGTGCAGCAAGCAGCTCGCTCAAGTCATGGTCAGACTGCACCGGCTGAAGTGTGTGTGTGCGCATGAGTGACTGAGCGTGGTTAGTTGAGTGTGTGTGTTGAGTCTGAAGTTGAGCAACTGAAGCGTTGAGGTGCTGAAGTTGTGCAGGCAGGAAGCCGGGAGCAGGAAGGTGCGAAGTACCTGTCGCAGCAGCAGCAGAAGTCGTTTTGTTGCCTTTTTGCTTAGTGTCCCAGGAAGAGGACTACGACGACATCATCATTATCATCATCATCGAAGGCAGTGGGAGAGAGAGGGATATCGAGAGAGACAGAGAGAGAGTCCCTCTATTTGTTGCGAAGTCGAGACGAGAGTTCGCACAAGGTCTATTGACGAGCGGGAGCTCCATTGCAACAGGTCACATTCTGTTCGCCTTTGACGGACGGACGGACGAACGGACGGCGGCAAGCAAGCCCGATTGGCAAGCCGGTCGTTCCGAACAACGGGGGGCGCTGTTTGTTATGTTATGTTCAGCGTCTCTCTCTCTGCGTTGCGTCGAGTGTGTGGAATTCCGTCACACAACTAAGTAGTTGTGCACGTCAAAGTAAGTTGGCACGGCACGCCAAACGACGTAACGTTGGTCGAGAGTTCTGTCGGTCACGCTTCCAAGCACCACCCCGCTCCGCCCCGTCTGGCCGTGAGCTCTGCGGGCGCGAACTCGGGCAATGACGACGACGACGAACCAAGAGGCCAATGAGTGCGTCTAGGGAAGCTGTGTGTTTTGCCGCGTCTTTCGGCCGGAGAGCGGTCTAGCCACTGCTCTAACGACCGGGCTCTAACGGACAACACTGACCGGACTGAGTCGGCTGAACGCATCTAGCCCCCCCTCCCTAGACCCCCTAGAGCCGCGACGGAACGACGAGACGACGAAACGGGCCGTTCAGTTCGCACACTTAGCAGTAGTCAATCAATCAATTAATCAATCAATTAATCCATCCATCGACCAACCAAGCAGAGCGATCGGCCGGCCGGACGGGCGGGACGCGAGCGTGGCCGTGACAACCACACTTTGTTGTTCGCACGAAGCAGAGCCAAAGGCGAAGGACGGAATATGACCTTGAGTGCAGTGGAAGCTGGTTGTCAACCGCACCCGGTTTATGTCATCCAGGGTCGAGTGGTCAAAGAGTACCGCTCGGACAGTCCCTATCTCAGTCTGCAGACTGCGGGACCTCCGGCCCCAGTCTGTACGAATCTCACCCCTCATCAACAGCAGCAGCAACAACAACAATTACAACAACAGCAGCAACAATTACAACAACAGCAACAACAACAACAACACCTACAACAACAACAACAACAACAACACTTACAACAGCAGCAACATCATCATTCGACCGCTGCTAGTTGTAGGAATACCAGTCGTAGTAGTAGCAATAATCGCAGTAATAATAACAACCATCAACATCACCAACATCATCACCAGCAACAACAGCAGCAGCAACAACAACAACTGCAACAACAACAATTGCAACTTCAAAACCAGCACCATCAGTTTCGTCAGAACCCCACCGATGGCGGCGGCGGCGGCGGTGGCGGGGGAGGCGGGAACATCAACAACCCCATGAACCCCAATGTCAATGCCAGCTACCATCAGCATCATCATCACAGTGTTAGCAACAACAGCAGCGGTTCTGTGCCTCCTCATCAACAACAACATCATCAGCAGCAGCAGCATCAGCAGCGTCACTACGTAGAGGCCAACTCTACGAACCAAAGCTCGAATGGAGCTGCACAACCTCATCTTGCAGCGACCGCGACCACCACCGTTAGTGACTACCTGGCTGCCGCTGCAGCCGTCGCGTCCGGACCCTTCCAGCAGCTGGTCGCAGCGTCGGCAAACGCTGCCCACCTTCTCGACTCATACCGAGACAATGGCGCCGGTTCCTGCTGTTCGCCATTTGCCGGAGCGGCAGCCTATGCTGCCGCTGCGGCCGCCGCCGCCGCGGCCTCGTCCTCGTCATCGTCGTCCTGTCAAGGATCGTTTCCTTCGCTCGCGTCGTGGTCGCTCGGCGATGACCTGCTCGAGTTACCAAATCAGCGTTCGTCGCCGGGCCAACAGCAGCAGCAGCAGCAACACCAGCAGCAGCAGCAGCAACACCAGCAGCAGGATGCCGCCGAAGACGACGACGATGATGACGATGATCAGGACGATAGATGCCTTCACTCGGCGGCTACTAGCAGCATCTCGAAGTATGTACTCGGCACTTCATCATCATCTATATATTTATATATATATATATATATATATATATATATATATATATATATATATATATATATATATATATATATATATATATATATATCCCCATCTTGGACCTAGAGCCTTGAGTCGTTAGTTTTCAGTGCTTTATGTGACACATTGTGATAACAGACAACATGAACAAATAAATTTGCCGGCGGGCTATGTCGGTCCAATATATATATATATATATATATATATCACCGCAGCTGATTAAGGGAAAAACTAGTAATAGACTTCCTACCTGGTTGCTATAATTGTTCGTCAGTCTTTGTTTTTTCCAGTTGAGGACGTAATTACGGTGGTGTTGTTGTAATCGTTCGTATAACAGTAGTGAGAGCTATGATCTGATTGATACTCCCCTTCATCTTTCTTTTTACGTATGCATGCCAACAAGTGCTGAGACAGGTTCATATCAATAGATGAAAAGGAAAAACCATACTAAATACATACATACAACATCATCATCATGTCACTTGTTTATCATGTTTCGAGAGCAAGCGTCGAAGTGCGTGTGGCTTGTCAGTTTATTGCAAAATAACAAATTTTAGCTGTTGGGCCGGTATAGGCTCCAGCGTATTATATGTATGAGCCATATGAATATGCCCGTTAAAAATGCCTTGAGAAAAAAAATGTATATATATTTGAGGGCCAACACGTTGGAAGCAATTGTGTCTCCGTTTTCGTGAGTTTAAATAGACATGTAATAATATATGTGGCTCTCTTTGCAGGTCTGCAAAGCGTCGTCGGCGACGGAAGGTTCGAAAAGAGGAATTTACGGTTATCGCCGTCGTCGAGGAGATTGTCGACCGAGTCGTCTCCGGAGAGGTACCTTTATTCACTACATTCGCCCACTGCACACAGCATACATATAGTCATGTACACGCATATATATATATATATATATATATATATATATATATAATTAACCCCATACTTACATATTGTAGCTGGCAGATAGGCAGTTCTTTCTACCCGGCTTTAATGGACAAAGAGTCACATCGAAAGGCGTCCAGACGCTCGAAACCCGAGCGGCCGTCTCTAACTCCACGGAGCCGCACTTCTTTGTAGCAACGATAACACACCAACGATCTATCACAGAACGCTAACGATAAAAAACGCGGTTACACATATACAGTTATAGTATAGTACAATGATAATCGTTGATACTATGCTTATATATATATATATATATATATATATATATATATATATATATATATATATATATATATATATATAAGCTATATCTCTTATTATACTTGTATTATATAGAGTAACCCAATACTGATTACTAGAAGTACATTTACTGTAGTAATAATGGAGTTAATGCATGTAGAAAAATGCTACATGTAATTAATGTAAATGTCTCATCAAGAGGTGAAATACAGTTCTGTCTGATCTAGACCTCCCACTTTTTCATCTGTGCATCAAGTCTTTAAACAACCAGCACCAGACGACCTGTGAGCTTATGATGCGCAGCATTCTATATATATATATATATATATATATCTATACAGGGTCCTCCAGAATTCGTCCAACAAATGTTGGGGTCTAGTACAACTCGGCGAAAAAATATTTTTTGTCAATGGACCAAGGGGACGGAAATGTCTTCTTTTGGAGTGAGACCACGATTACAAAAAGTTGGCTTCAGTCATACTATCGACAAACACATCACCTGCGCGTGGAGGAAAATTTTGCACCTGAATAATTGCATTCTACATTAGCACACAGCAGAACAAACGTTGTATTGAAAATAATTCTCAGGACTTGCATTTCTCTTACAAGGCTTTTGCGCTCAATTACCCATTGTTTGGAAGACATTTCCACCCCTAGATTCATTAGAAAAAAACATTTTTGTGCCGAGTTGTACCAGACCATAAAGTTTATTGGACGAGTTATGAGGCTGTGTTT
Organism: Dermanyssus gallinae; assembly: GCA_003439945.1. Classification (NCBI taxonomy): domain Eukaryota; kingdom Metazoa; phylum Arthropoda; class Arachnida; order Mesostigmata; family Dermanyssidae; genus Dermanyssus; species Dermanyssus gallinae. The sequence continues at coordinate 81,486 of QVRM01003689.1, read as the reverse complement.
GTATATATATACAAAGTTTTGGCAACTTGCCGCAAAGAGTTCCCGTGTGTGTTAAAATCCAGTCCATTAGCGGATAGCGCCATCTTTGTCGATTTTTGTTTAAGTAAAATGCTATGTCGATTCTCCTACAACAGTAGAATGTAAACATGCATTCGAGTGTTTCTATGGCCACAGGTGTTTGACCTGGAAGAAGGTAGTACAGTAAGGAGCGAGTAGCATTCTACAGAGGTCGAAGCCGGTGGCGTGGTGCATTTCGCCTGCGCCTCGCGACCGGAGACGACACATAGGTGCGCGGGTTCGAGCCCCATCGTTGCACATTTGTATTTATGGGGGTCCATCTATGAAGCATTGCGAAAAGCAGTCCCGTGGACGTTAAATGTTGGCTAAGGTTTAGCCCGAAACGTATTTGCTTAGAATTCTACAGAGTGGATATCAAGGTTTTTCACTCTGTTCACTAGGAAGAGCTCCAAATCGGTCTGTAGGCGACGGTCCTCCACCATTCCAACGCGCCACTTCCAAAACTGAAAACGCGGAGGCTCTCATTGCCGTATCTGGAGTCAAGCTGGTGCAGGCTGGCGTAGCCTATTGGCCCTATGTAGAAATTTGTGAGCGATTACTGCGTCGAGATCTAAATAATCTTTTTATTTTCACGAAAATCAGAATCAAAAGAAATTATATATATATATATATATATATATATATATATACGTTTAAATGATAGTTTAACAGAATGGTTGAACTACGCGTTTTTTATCACTGTACAGTCACTGCCATCATCATGATTATTACCAGCACCTTGTCGCCGTATGACCTGGCCCGCTGGTGTCAGCTGTTTTGTCTCATAGGAAGATACGACGAACGCCCCGTAGTCTTAACTCGTATATCTCTGCGGCCACGTTTCCGGCAACGCGACCTAACTGACCTTAGTTTCTAGCTCTCTTTAGTAAACGTGTGTAAGCAGATCGCTCTCCCTTTTCTCTTTCTCTCACCCACTCTCGCTCCCTCAATCTGCTTTTCTCGTTTTTGATTAGTTTCGAGTCTGGGTTGTTTGATTTTTGTTGATTGCTTGCGATTGTAGAATAGAGACAACCCTCTTGATTCGGCCGGTCATCGGCTGACCCTGATACGTGCAGCGCAGCTATCTAGAAAACGCACCGGTAAAAAGCGTGTGTCGACACGCCATACCACGCTGGACGAATATCTGCAAGTGGTTGGCGCTTTTCACGCGTTTTACGTTTTCTTCGGTGCTGCTAAAGTCACGCCTAATTCTCAACGGCGTGTGTGTATTTGGCACATGCAAAATCGAGCGAAATTCGGTTGTGTGTTCGACTTTGACTGTTAACTCTTCGTCAGCGCTGATTCTATTCACCGCTTCTGCGACGTGACAATGAACAATCGTAGAAGCCAAATCATGCTTTTTCCAAAATTCGCATGCACAAGCATGGATCTCGTATACTTGATTGCTATAATAACGCCCCTCCTCTGCTGCTGTTGGCTGAAGAATTTGGCATTTTTGTTGTATTCATTTATTGTAACTTCAACCCAATAATAAAATCTAATAAAAAGTATACGCATAGGGCACGTATATGTCGTGTCGCAATCGAACCTGTGACTCGCAGTGCTATATATATATATATATATATATATATATATATATTGCATTGCGTATATATAGTCAATTTATCCATTTACAATACACAGCACATCTATATATTCCCATGGAGACATCCGTTCGTACTCAACTCGAGTAAGGTAGAGCACTTGCCTTTCCTGTCTGTATTAGATTAGCTCTCGTAGTAGTATAGTAGTCTATTTCGAGTATCTGTTGTAGCCTGTATGGCTTGACTAATACGGTTGCGTAGCACTTTTCAACGGCTAACGTTACCAGTATAACTACTGCTAAAACTTCTGCCACGGCCGCTACTAGAAGGCAGAATGGCGAGGCGAACCCTGGAACGCGTCCGGCCGCCAGAGATGGCGTTAGAGTTGTGTGGCTGTCGGGGATCACCAACTGCCGGTTACGGCGTGCTACTGGCGGCGTCGGCTACCTCCTTTTCTTTCAAACCTGATCACTCCACCTCGAGTGCAGGGATGAGCTTCTGCATGGGGTGGGGGGGGGGCAGTATGGCCGGCAAACGGGTGCTGCGTGTACATGTATATGTGGCGACTTCTCGAATGAGCCACAGTCGAGATATATAGGAGAGACCTGGAGAGATCGAGACCGCGAGCCAGAAAAGTCTAAGGAGAGCAACAGACCAAGCAAGCAAAAGAAGAAAGAAAGCGACGAGACATAAGATCCACCTCTATCTATCATGTATGCATGCATGATTGTAAGCCGATTGAACCGACTGCGGTATGGATATCGCTGGCGGCGGTGGAATATACTCGAAATCGAACTGAGTAACAAATAAAAAATCGACAGGTACAGCGGCCACGGGCCGATCAACCGCTCAATCATGAAACAGCGCTCCCGAGGAACAACAAAAGGGTTAATGAATGATGATGATGATAATGTTGATGATAGATACTACCGGATGTTATATATGGTATATATATATATATATATATATATATGTATATATATATATATGGGGTTTGGCAGACGCAGGCAGGTCCTGTCCTCCCCGCCGCCCTTTACGGCGAGTCAGGACGTAAATGATTGTAGCTGTATTAGCCGGGCTCGCACAAATGCGGCGGTGGCTCCGCGATAGCAATAGGAGGCGACCACAGAACGAGTTGTACGCGAGCCGAGATGACCTCATCTCTCATACACCCCTTGTTTTATCTGACTCGAACGGCTGTCCGCCGGCCAGCGACGTCATTACTAAATCGAACCAGGCGAACAACAAGCGCCTACCTATCATACGTATGCTATGTGCGTATTGTGCCTATAAAAAATGCCCAGAAGTGTCCGCCTAGAGGGGCAGCGCCCCCTGACACACCCCTTTGACTTGGCTAGCCCATTGATAGCTCGCTGTATGGCTGATCATCTCTAATGAAAAATCTCGGAATGCTTAATTCTATTCGTAAACAGGGAAAACAATTTTAGTGCGCATAGCGTACTGGGGGTCAGCGGGCTGGTACACTCCGACACAGTCGCGGAGTCGGAGGCCGTATCCCACGTTACTGACGTTGCGGGAGCGGCCAAGTGGTTCGTTGGGAGGGCGGTAAGCCGGACGCTGAGGACCGAGCACTGTTACGGACAGCAGCGCGGGTGGTCAATTAGAGAGCACTCGGCAGAGTAAAAATCTCTGCCGAGTGCAGGCCCTTGACGCAGTTCCTTGGTGACCGGGCCAGGCCACGCTAGTCGACATTTGAGCCTTCCCCTTTCTTCTCCTTCTTCGCGTCCATCAGGCACGCCACGCCAAGTATCAAGCGAGCACCAGTGTTACTAACTGCATTAAGAACAATACTCTCATCGGCATCGAATATTAGCCACAGATCTTCGTCACTTTTTTTATCCCAAGAATCCCCGAGCCGCTGGCTTAGACAAGGGTGGAGGTTTGCGGGAAAGAGGAAGAGGAAGAAGAGAGAGAGAGAGAGCGCGAGGTCCATAGGCGAGATGTATAATATGTATAATATTTGCATGAGGAAGAAGAAGAAGAGAATCGCCAGCAGAGGTAACACGATCGACTGATAACCGACACGGCGTTATGGTTTGGCTACTGTGGAATCAAGCCAGTCAGCTATGGCATAGATCACATTTACTAAATGCTTGCTTTTCGAGAAGATTTTTCGAGGCACACGTTACCTTCGGCTCGTACTGGGCAGCAGCGGTAGCCCGCTCATATCTAGGTTTCATGTTCAGCGGCAGCGGGATTTGCAGTGCCCGACCTATTTGCTAGGAGTCCATTACACTGGGCGCCCTAACCTTTAACATAACCAGGTATTGCGCACTTCAGGTCAGGCTTTCTCCGTTGAAGAGCGGTTTCGCGCAGGCTGCGTTGAGGACCTGACTCAGCCATTTCTCTTTTCGCGATCACATTTCTCAACTTCTTTATACTTGCACTTGTTACAATCGCTCAGCATGGCCAGTCGCATCACTTCAACAAGGTGGCCCTAAAGCGCTGATTTACAATGGCAGTTTGGACTAAACTGACGCTGAAAACAGATAGTTATAGGCGAAGCGTCGGCTTCGAAACGTCAGATGGCTTTTTATATTTATTATTATTGGCTCTCGATGCAAATGAGACTCACTCCTTTTATAGCATGTCCTCCCAATGGGTGTACATGAGAATTCCAGGCAATGAACAGTCGAAAGGTTGCCCAAATAATTATCCGATTAAAGGAAAATAGTCAAGAATTGTGTTAGGAATGTATCAGGAATATATATATATAAATTTATATATATATATATATATATATATATATCTCAAGTCGATATGGGTATAGGATTTTCAACGCACGCATTAAATACGTCCACGAGTGTCACCTGGGTTCTAAAGCTCCGGCACACGACATGCTGCTGCAACTCAAGGCGGAAAACTTCGTTGGATCTGGTGTTTGCGTTTGCCAGACTGAATGACGGCTGGCTTGGGAAAGGCGAATGCTGGACGCGGCGAGCGGCAGGCGAAACGAATAGGAACGCCATATTAAAGGCGAAAGCAGGTGAAAGCAAAAGGCTCAAATTCAATAAGCCTGCACGGTGATCGAAACTGAACGCGCTTCGTACGATGTAGAATCGAGGCACTTTCCTCGTTCTGGGATCTCCATTGGCAGTGTGCAAATTCTTAATATTTCAGATGACTGCGCCACAGCACAAACATAGAAAACGGAAATGTGGGAAGTGAAATTGGGTCAGCGAGAGTCAAAGTAGAACTGAAAGTGAAAAGATCGCAGACATAAGTGTGTAAACGAGCCCAAAATGAAACTCAATTTCCATTTCCTTGGCATCGTCAGTCTGTTGTAGCGCGCATACGTATGCACACGATACAGTATTTGTCACCATTGACTGTTTTGTTTTGCTAAAAGAACCCAGGATTTAAGCCAGCGTACGTTTACTGTTCATCACTTTGTTTACTAGAAAGAGTACCAAAGCGTCATTTAACCACATTACCGTACAAGGAGAACTACTAGGTGTCTTTTTAGCGCTGGAGTCTTTATTTTTAGTAATTGCGCTGTGCAGCAGTTAATGGCCCTCGACCGATTAAATGCCTGATACTGTACAATGCGGAGAAAATAAACGACTATCGAAAACTTGGTGGCATCAATGCGCAGGGCTACTGATATGATCCGCCTCCTTGTACCCGACGAAGCCTGGCTCTAGCTCTGGGGAGTACGAGATTCAACCACGGATCGCCATTCCCAGATACCGGCGTTACACGAGCAGTGGGTCGAGGCTTTGAGCAGCAATTCTAGGCCCTGTTTTCAAGAGTCATTGTAAATAATAGCCGGTAACCGTCTCCCCCTCGCCAGGCGTTGTGTATTTTTTGGGTAAATCTATACATGAAGCGAACAATGTCAGCCAAAAAAGCACCGAACAATTCACGATTCACGGGACGACACCGCAAGTTAATTACAAATGTGACTGTCAAGGCAATCTATAAGGTTGATGCAAAAGTTCTTGCTGTTTTGTTTTGCCTAAATCGAAAACACAAATTTACAAGAATTATTGTCTCATCCGTATAGTTGTCCCCTATGTTAATGACATGCTTCCAACGACCAACGAGCTTCCCTTCTTTTGTAAACGTCTTGTTTCCTGAAGACTCAAAAGTGTTGTACCTCATGTTGGATTATATCCTCGAAAGACTTGAATTGTCCTAGTTTTAGAGAGCCAAAACGTTTTGTCTTGGTGAAAGATGACTTATTTTGCGATTTCACGATTTGTGGATGCGTTTGGGTCAAATTTTCTTGAACTCGTTGAAAGTTTTTGGGAGTAGGGATCTATGTTGACTCCCCCTCAGAAGTTCAATATGAGTCTCTGATATTTCACCAACAACACAACTTTTTTGAGTGAACATTTTGCTTGGGTTGTCTCTAAAACAACGTGCGCCCTTGAAGCGTTGCCTGCTTACATTTTCGTAGAAGACACATTTTTCGTCGGCGGTGGCGACTGAAGAGAATACAGAGGCGCATACGCTCTAATTTATAATGGGGTTGCTTACTTTGTAAGGAATGGACTTACAGATTTTAGAAGTAATTTAGAAACTTGTCAGCCTTTTTATGCTGATGTTTCCTAGAGGGCCCTACAAATATCCGAATCCAGTGGATACCAGAGTGACAAGAACGTTTACGTCAACAATAGTTTGTACAATATGTTTTCCTTCCGTCGAAATCGATTTTTTAATGTAATGTTTTTTTTATAACTCTTACAAATTTCACAAATGTCGCTTCAAATTCAATAATCTTCACTCCGTCCCGTCACCCAATATATGTAGATATATGTAGATATATATATATATATATATATATATATATATATATTGTCTAGCGGAAGAGTATCTAAGATGGTCTTACCTTAGTATGAACTAGGAGAATACACGTACGTAAACAAACAGACGTACGGCTGTTTGTTTTAAGTTTTCCTTGCCTGTTTGAGACAAATTAGGAAGTTTTTTGCATAATTTGGCCTGAAGAAAACGATATAAATATACGTTGGACCGAAATACAAAAATGGAAAGGCAAAGAAGAAGCTGAAGCGACACTGTTGAAAAGTTCTAGTTACGGGTGATTCGCTTGTATGGGTAGCACTATGTCGCAACTAATCAACAGTCTTCATTGCAACTTTACTTAATTATTCCACACTTACTTAGGTAGAATTAAAATGCACACTGTCGCAAACTAATTTTCTGGCGTGTCGTATATATATATATATATATATATATATATATATATTGTTGATATTAAAATTGTAGTTTGCACTGCTTTATACATATATTCTCATCGATTTTCAATGCTGTCTGCCTTGGTCAGATAGGAAGCGCTTTTTGTCAACCCTATTTGCACATTAATTTATTGCTAATCGTGAGTATTTCTTATTCTGACTGATTTTAGCTCGATGGTCGTCCGAAGCCCAAGAAGCTGGCTAAACTTCGATTCGCTCCGGTCAAGGTGAGTGTGGTTATTCCCGCTATTTTGCATGCCACACAACTTCACTCTATGCTGTAGAATTCTCGTGAATACCGGACTATTGCTAGACGGATAGTGTGGGATTTCAAAAACTGACCGACCCACTAAACTTGCATCTCTTGGTTCCACCTTCATGAAATGGAGGGTGTTCCCCCACACATATATGCTCTGAAGGATTGCTGTGCTAAAGACATGTAGTGACTTTGTGTCGTGAGGAGATTTGGCCCCGAGTCCATTCAGAACGCCAGAGCCGCAGGTGACCTCTACTATAGTGTCCCTCCGACGTATGGCTATATTTATAACTATAATTTGCACTAAATTACACAGAACTGTCTTGACATATGACGATAAACAAAATGGCAATTTCTGTTTCCAAATGCGCAGTCTTGATACTTAAATTGGATGAAATGTTAGACGCAGCTGGATGTTTTTTAAACTTATTATGTACATGGTACGTATGGATGTCCTGTCTCATCGTGCACGCATGGACTCTATATCACCACAACGACGTTTCGTTGCTTTAGCACGGCCAGGATCGTATTGTGAGAACAGATGCCAATCATTGTTCAGCAGTACTTACAATCGTCGCTGAATTCAAGCGACAAGCGGTTGATTTTTGAGTTTGAAAGCAGCATTCGCGAGACAAAAAGATTTAGGCTGCCTTCATATTGTTAGATCCAGTACTCTACGCAGCGGCAATTGTGAGTGAGGCTCTACATGGGATTTTTTGTGAAGCCTTGTAGACTGGGTGCGTGAACCTTCCTCACACACCTCAAACACTTCAAGCGTGAACCTGAAGGTAGTGACGCGTGAATGTTGAAATATATTTCCGATATGGTAGAATTGAAATATTCGCGTTACATCCCAGCGTGTGTCACCCTGACTAAATCGTCTGGAAATGACACCCCTCAAAGTGTTTCTAGTCCATATATATATATATATATATATATATGTGTGTACGGTTGTACGAGTATGCATGCATACGTATATCTCATCCCTTACGCTTCGAAAGGGTGAGGTTCCTTTTTGGGCCACGGTGGTACGTAGCGTTGCGCTACTGTGTAATTTTTATTGAATAATTTTCCCGCTTCTCCGTATCAGTCACGCCAACTAGATCGTTTGCATCATTTGACATTTGAATTTTCCCGCGCTGCAAAGTAAGCGCTCCTCGACGTGTAGCGTCAAGGCAGCCATCGAACATACAAACAAGCTTGACGCGACGTCAAAAGAGGCCTTTATTACATATAATATTATTAATAATAATAAGAGTAATTATTATTATTATTATTAGTATTTAATCAATACAGAATACAAAGTTTTGGCTCTTGATTAATTTTGCTGTCTCTACGATGACCGTTCTGTCCAGTATTCGTTTTACTAGCGGTTTCCATCTTTCGTGTTTTCGCAGTAGTTTAACAAATTATGTATAAATAAACACTCCATACACGCGCATTTTATGGTATTGAGAAGTTGTGAATCTTTGTACAAATGTAACTACAAAACCCATGAAAATGAACAAAACCTATCTATCGTCTTTAGTAGTCGTAGTAGTAGTAGTAGTACTAGATCGTGGTCAAACCATCGTTCATATCGCGTACTAAACAACATGCTGCTGTTGCTGCTGCTGTTGTTGCAAGAACAGAAAAGTGAAGGAAGATAAGAAGAGATAGCCAAAGAGTGAAAAAGTAAAACACTCGAGACAGAGAGAAAGCGCGAAGTGATCCGAAAGGGTCACCAAAAGCCGACCAGCAGAGAAACAGTACTAGCGAACAACTGCATAGCGGGCGATTTAAAATGTGGCCGCTGCCGCCTCTTCTCCTCCACTCCACTCTATGATAAGAAATTTATGGACGCGGCCAGGCATTGCCGTGACGTTTAACGCGATTTAACAGTCTAGCCTAGGAGATTCCCGATCGGGCTGGTGGTGTTTTTATTGGCTTGTGGGTGGGTTGTTATTTTCTATATTGAGTCGTCGCCGATAGCTGCAGGCAGACGCCATGCTTTTTGTGGTGGCCGGCAGCTTGCGGCATTATAAGTAGCGGATATGTATCATGTAGTTAATGGCAAATAGTGTCTGTCCTGTCACGCTGGCCGATGACTGGCTGATGGCTGTCATGCCGAGCGCGTGAAGTGAACAAGCTACCTACCACCTGCTCTAAGCCTACTTGTTGCTGTTATCGTTGTCGTCGTCGTTTCAGGGCGGTGACATCTGTGCAACTACAGGAATTAGTTGAGCCAGTTGTTGAATGAGGCAAGCACCCGACAAGCATGTCCGTGGCGTAGTCATTTGTAGAATCTAAGCGGCCTTACCGATTTCAACCCGCATTGAATGGTGCATATGCTAAGTCTCCTTAATTCCAAACATTTTAGTATATATATATATATATATATATATATATATATATATATATATATATATATGCCGAATAATCAAGGTAGTCAGGTATTACTTATTACTTTTCATCGAGCTAATGTTATACATTTTGCTTGCTCGACATTACGCGACGAAAGTATGCTATGTGCCAATACTCCTAATGTACCTCACATTAAATAGACGCTTGGTTAATGTGCGATTATTCCGCGCTATTTTGCCCTAATACGGTAACCGTGGTTATTGCTTTCGTTGCTGTTGTTATTGACTGTTGATGTTTGGCGACATTCGCAAGCTAATCGTGGAACAATTTATTTTATGCTACTAATGATTGTATTGTGAAGTTGTGCTGCGACAAAATTCGGTGAAGAGCACTCGCTTGAGAGAGGGAGTTCGCAACTCCGAGACGTAGGCTGACTGGCGGGTGGGGTAACATCATCATCATCAAACTTAAGACAAAAACTTAAAGGGGCCGGCTTCATCGTCTCCGCTTCCTCGGGTTTCTCCTTTGAGCGTTGCTACGGCGGTGGATTCACTGGGGCCGCCGCTGTCTCGAGTATTAGTTGCTCCCTCCCACTCTGCTGGCCGCCTAAAACAGCGACGCCTGCGACTGTTTGGGAGGAGAGCATGCTACCACTGGTTAGATGCAGAGGAAGTAAACCGAGCCGCCTTTCCAACAGTTGATTATACCGCCTCCTCTAAACGTGGCTTAACGAAGGCCGGTCCCGGCTGGAGCACCACTACTATCGCATATGGCGTTATTATTATTATTATTATTATTTAAGCTTCACACTACGCCCGAGTTCCGTCCCTTCTCTATTTCCCAGTGTTTTAATCACATTGCTGCCCATTATAGGCTCACTTGAACGGGTTTGGTGGTGGTCATATCTCTCCTTACCTGTTTCGGAAGGATGTTTTTGCCCACAGTCCCGCCGCAGCAAGAAACCGACTGCGGATCATTATCGTCACGATCGCCATTATGGTCATCAATACCATCATTCATCATTAGAGGCAGCAGGAAGAGAGCAGTGGGCTGAACCCGCTCTGCACCTCGCGAATTTCTCTGCCCTCTCGAAATCCTTCCGTGGTCTTGGCTCTTGATTGGAGTTACTGCCGTCGGGCTATCTCAGGGGACATAGGTTATCTCGAAGGGACGACGAATACGATTTATTTCGTCCTCTGCATCGCCGCGACAGCGGATGCCGTGGTCGTGGCAGGGCGCGAGAAAGCAGCTCCGACTCATTGGCTTACGGCTGCTACGGACAAGACTACACTTTTACTCGTCCCTTGCGGATTCACCGGTCCGCGTCCAGCGTTTTTGGGGGCTCAGGAAAATGAGCTTTGCGCTATATACGCTAACTGTATATAACTATTATATACGTCATGCTGCGCAAGGCATAGATGCTAATATGGTGGATTTAAAGCCTTGGTTTTTGCCGACTATCGACTGAAACGCCAACGACATTCATGAATGTAAGCTGCTAATTGAGTTAGGTTTTTTACAACCCTTAAATTCGTGTCCGGTTGAGTCAAGCTTAGAAATGCAGCACTCAAGGAGGTGACAAAGGTTCGTTTCTACAAGCGTAAGTGAAGGAAACTAGTAAGAGGCAGCAAACAAAATCAAGCGATACTATTCGGATCATTATATTCTCATTGTTCAGATCCAAAGCCGACATCACTTTTTTCTCTGACAGAGGCTAACTGGAAAATGTGGTTGCACACACGGTAGCCGCGACCGGGCAAGCGCGGGCCGATAGAGTGGGACCACTCTAACCCACTAAAACCCATCTTCTGCTGTAGTACATGCTTAAAGCTTTTAAGCATGTACTAAGAACGAACGGGAATAGGATAGCATAACGTGTGGACATTTACACATGGGTGCTTGAGGTGGGCGCCTATGTATATATGTGTGTGTGTAGTAGTAGTAGTAATAGTTTACTATTACAGCTCTTGATTTTTTTGGTTTACATGTTATGTATTCCGATGCGATACCTTCGACGGGCGGACCGCGTGCGAAGGAAGGCGACCTTCGTAGAGCGTACATCCGAAACGTCAATTTTTTTGAGAGAGAGGTCTTCATTGGTTGCTGCTGTTGTTGTTGTCGTCGTCGCTACAGTCGTCTTATTCGGTTATTGCTGTTTTTGTTGTTGCTGCTGTTGCTTTTTTTGTTATTGCTGCTGTTGTTTCTATCATTGTCGTCCTTGTCTTTTTCGGTGAGTCGCGACATGTGCTTGGTTATATGCGTGGCTTGCCCTTTATGCCGGTCAGTGGCGACGCCGACGCTGCGTCGACTGGAACAGCCTGGAACGGGGCGAGGGAGGAGAATCAGGCGACTGGATCTCAGTTGGGCTATCGTACTTAGAAAAATAGTAAACATATAGCTATTTTTAATTATATAATAGTTAATAATTGTTTTTTGCTTTTGCACTTCGACAACGACTGCTCAAATTTCAATGCCAGAGATCACTTTAACGTTCGGCGTTTTCCCGTTCGCGCCTCCGGCAATCAGGGTCGTTGTCATCGTCGTCGTCGTCATGGTCACTATTGTCGTAATGGCGTGTAGGGGGTGGGTTGACATCGGCTCTTTCGGCATCGGCATCTCAGTCTGCCTGGCTGTCTGTTGAAGTTGCCGAAGTTTCTGAAGTCGCCGAAGTAGCCGGCACCGTCCTCACTATACCGTGGACAGACACAGACTTCTCTATCTCACTGGACGCTCGCTAGCTACCAGCTCTCTTGTTGCTTGTACAGACGTGTGTTTAGTGGGGGGGGGGGTCTCTCTCGCCTATATTTCTGTATGTCTCTCTCTGTTTCCCTGTAGTTCTGTGTCTGCTGATTTGTTCTCTGCTATAGTCATCTGTTTGTTTGTCTGTGTGACCCTTTCGTTGCCCCGGCCCCGCCGTGTCGTTGCCACCGCCACGGTCAAGGAGTTGGTTCGTTCGTTCGTTCGTCCGTCCGCTGCTTTGTTCACGACCACGGTGAAGCCGCCACTGAAGCCAAGTTTACATCACACTATAACAAAAGTAATAGTATGGCGGAGAAGAATCAGAAGCAGATTCAGAAGAAGAAGACGACGACTATGACGATGTCGTCATGGTCGTCGCTTAGGGAGGGCGGGGGATAGGGGAGCGTAAGCGTCTGACGACGACGACGACGACGTATCGTCTTCAGTGAGCGCGCGTGAACTACACGGCGACAGCGAAAACAGCGGGAGGTGGTGACCAACCATCCGACCGCCGACCACACCAGCCGAATCAATCACGCAGCCAGGCGACGGGCGGCCGGCAAATGGGTGAGGATGGCGGCTTCCATCGAGGACCTTCTCGACCATCGGCGCGGCGGTTGTTGCTGTCTGCTGCTGTTGCTGGTGGTGGTCATAGGCTGATGGTGCTGGCGCTGTTGCTGGTGGTCATAGGCTGCTGGTATTATTGTTATTGTTGTTGTTGTTGTTGCTGCTGCTGCTGTTGTTATCATTGTTGTTGTTGTACTCGTATCTGTCGCGCACTCCATTGCTGGTGCTCTCGCTTCTGCTGTTACTGCTGCTGGCGTTGTTATTGTTGTTATTGTTGTTATCGTTGGTGCTATTATTATTGCTGCTGTTGCGTCTGCTGGTGGATGCTGGCTGCGGACATCATGGTCCCATCAAGCCGCCGCCACCGCCACCACCACCAGCACCATCAACCAACCACCAGTGGCTGGCTGGAGAGACGCGGCGGTGCCGCCGCCGCAGCGACTGCTTCTGCTGCTGTTGTTGTTGTGACGGGCTGGGGCTATTGATGCTTTTGCTGCTGCTGCTGCTGCTGTTGCTGCTGCTGCTGGCGGCGGTGATGCTAAATAACATCGACGCACGGTCGGACATACAGATGGACAGACGGAGGGACGGCAGAGGTCCGACGACTCCACGGCTTCTGATAGGCAGACGAGCACCACAACCACAACAACAACAACAACAACAACAACGACAACGACGACAACAACAACAACCAGCCGATGTAGAAAGAAGTCTATGCTCATCATATCGACGACGGCAACTGATTGAGCCAGTCATAGAGCCAGCCAGCCAGACATCAATCGATCGATAGAGCAAGCCAGTGTCTCTCTTTTGCTCCTGGTAGTAGTAGTTGTAGTGCCTGCTGTGCTGGTTGTAGGAATAGTATCAGTTGTAGGTTTCGTAGGTGTTGTTGATGCTGTTGTGGTCGTCGTCAGCAGTATTGTTGTTGTTGGTGTTGCTGTTGATGGTGTTGTGGTCATCATCGTCGTCGTCGTCGGTGTTGTTGTTGAGGAGAGAATACAGCCGCAAGATGGCAGCGCCCTGTGGTCGCGTACGCTTAGCTGCTGCCGCAGCCACAGCAGTCGCCTTCTAGCTCTACTTAGCCTATGTTCCCGTGAGAGTTGATGCTGTTGTCATTGTTGTTATCGTTGCTCATCTTGTTGTTGTGTTGATGCTGATGTTGTTGCCGCCGCCTCTGCTGATCTTGTAGCCGGGCTTCTGCGGATACTGTCTTAGCTGCTTTTGCCGATGCGCTTATTCTGCTGTTGCAGCTGCTGGTTCTAGCGGTAGGTAGAGTAGCTGCTAGCTGGTGGTACTGCGCGGGTGTTGATGAGAAACAAATAGAAACCCAAGAAGAATCGGACGGATAAATCGTCAAACGACGAACGGAAAATACGAGCATACAGAACGACCAAGATCAACGTGACGGCGGCGATGATGATGATGTTGTTGGCGTTACGATGGCTGCCAACCGTGGTTGCAATGGCGTCGTCAGAAGTTTGAAGAAACGTTGACGACGACAACAACAACAGCAGAAGCAGCATCACCAACAAGAATCATCATCTCAACAACAACAAAAAAACAACAACAACAATGTTAACATCAAGAAGAACAGCAACAACAACAACGTGACTACATGCCGGAGGTGAGGACCGGACCTGACTGTCGTGGTGCTCTTCGTGCTGCGGCTGGTGCAGAGTTTGCAGAAGTTCTGCTTGCTTATGCTGGTGATGTGACCTGTGCTAATATTGCTGTAGTAGCAGTTGAAGTCGTCAAAGTTTGAGTTGTGGTGGTGGTTGTCGCTGTTGAAGTCGCGACTTCGGTGAGCGTAGACGAGGTAGAAAAGACTGTTGTTGTTGTGATTGTTGCTGCTGCTGCTGTTGTTGTTATTGTTGCTGCTGCGGCAGCTTTTGTTGCTATTGTTGCTGCTGTTGCAACTCTTGTTGTTGTAGTTTCTGCTGTTACTGTTGCTGCTATTGTTGCTACGGCTAGATGGATACCGTCTGGAATGAAGATGATGATGACGAAGAATGATGGCCGGCGGTGCCCTGTGCCTATATCCCCCTGTTCCTTTCCGCCGCTGACAACCTCGTCATACCTTGTGCATTAACAATGCACCCAATGTATAGTCGTAGTGATAGTAATAGCAGCAGTAGTAGTAGTAGTAGTTACTGTAGAAGGAGTAGTCCTACTTTGTCACTGACAACAACGAGAAGAACAAGAAAGACAACAACAACAACGACCACAACAGCAACAACAACAGCAGCAACAACAAGAACAACAATCGCCACATTATCATCGTCGTCGTCATCGTCGCCATCATCATTATTGTCATCATTACCGTCGTCTTCAGTTGCCCGTCGAAAACTCTCCAAGGAAATTGTTCGAGACTGCCGCACCTCGACGTGCGTTGTGTGAAGGTGGTGGTGGTGTTGTTGCGTGTTTGCCGTTCTCAGTTTGTCTGTTTCGCTGGCTGTCTACGTCCGACGTGCGTATTGTTTCTGTTTGTTCAGCCGAGTGACGGGATGGTAGCTAGTGGTTGTGGTGGTTGATTTTGCTCGTTTCGTCTGGTCTGATAAGGTGATCGGATCGGATCGGGTCGGGTCGGGTCGGACAGTGAGGGGAGTGGTGGGGTTGCGCACCTCGTTGTCGTCGTACTCTTTCTTCATCACCGTCATCATAATCATCGCCACCTGTGGCTGCTGCTGCGGCTGAAGGCTTTGACGCGATCCTACGTTGTTGCTTTGTCGTCGCCGGTCAATTTACAAGCAACAGCTTATATGTGTTTGTTGCCGGTGTGCATCATTGCACCAGGCCACCAGCTGCTAGAATCAGTCTTGTTCTAGCAGATTAACCGCAGCAGTAACAGCAGAAGTAAGAAAGAAAGAGAGGAAAAACTTGAAGAAGCAACAGAACACGACCACGACGGAGAAAAAAGAAAAATAAAATATTTTTCCTTTCTTCCCGACACGAAAAAGCGTCGAGCAGTTTCAACGCACAGCTGTGGAGGATATTTTGTGTGTGGTGCGTTTCACGTGCCGCTCTCGCTCTCTGTGCGCTGTTTGTATGATTCATTGCGTGTCGTCTTGATTTGAGGATTAACCGAGGTAACAACAACAACGACATGAACAACGGCAACGAGAACAAACTTCTACAGCATTAAAAAATCTATTAACAACAACACGAACTATCCGAGAAAATTGCCTATACTCCAAGCTGAGTTTCCTTTGACGTCAAGCGCGTGATTATGGCGGCGGCGTGTTGCTGTCACTGCTGTTGCTACGCCCTATAGTGAAGTACAGCGTCGCGGTCGTTTGAGTTTTCGGTCCCTAGAGAGCAGCTCAACGAACCGAAACGAACCGAAAAAATAGGAAATCCAGACGCCAAACGACGAAGAGGAGTACGTCGCAGTCGCAGAACGAAGATAGACGACTCTTTCGGACTTGCTTTCTCGAACTGAAGACGCAGCTACCGACAGCGGGTATTTGGGTGGAAAACTGTGTGGACAAAAAGGACACGGCCAATACAGACGAAAACGCCAGTTCCTTAAGTCAGGTCCAGGCGCAAGTCAGAGAACGAGAGAGAGAGAGATAAAAGGCTAGCGAAGGAAATCAAGCGAAATCGACACAGAGAGAGAGAGAGAGGGAAAGAGGCAGATATAGATACACACGCGGCGTCGGCCGCGAGAGATAGAGCGCGTGGAGAAATCGAAGCGAGCGACACAAGCGAATCTAGCCGGCTGCCCCAGCCCTTCCCTACAGTAGTGCTGTCTTCGCGAGTCTGCTGCCTCCTCGCTGCTCGGAAGTAGTACGTACGAAGCGTCGTTGTCGTTGGACTGTGCGCGCGTCTGTGTGTTGCGTTGAGTGAGGGAACAGTCCCCAGCAGCAGCAGCGGCCAGTAGCAGACGTTGCCATCGCGTGCAACACCGACCGCACAGAAGCCACCGAACAAAGGATTCTCCTCTTCCTCATCTTTCTCCTCCTCACACACGTGTGGCAGACAGAGGAGCCTTCACTGCCCCACGGTGGTTGGTGTTTGCCTTCGTCATCAGCATCGCCAGCAGCAGCATCATCATCAACTCTAGGAGTATCCAAGAGCATCGTCTCCTTGTTTTCTTCTGAGGATTTCTTCTTCTTTTCCACCATCGTTCCGTACCTCGGCTGTTGTTGTTCTGACCACAACGCGCGCTTGCCCAGCAAGTCCAGCAAGGACAAGAAGAAGGGGCAGAAGAAAGGCAGACGTCATCGAGCTCAGACCCTAGTTTTGTGCCTTCGATGTCAGCGAAAGCCGCAGCAGTAGGAACGCCAGCATTATCGCCGTCGTAGTCGCCACCACTATTACTACTATTACTACCACTGGCGTCATCGTTGTCCTGCGCAGGCTCGAAGAAGGACCATTTCCACTAGAGGACGGAGGAGGATAACAACAATAGCAACAACAACAACAACGATAACCACAATAGCAACAACAACGATAACGACGAAGAAGCGAAGAAAGAGGTGGTGGAGGTGGAGGACGAGGAGCTGTTGGGGGAGAGGAAAGCGAATAGGCCATTGAGCCGACGGCAGCAGCCAGGCGGCCAAACGCAACTCTCAGCATCTGAAGAAGAATACGACGACGACCACCGCCACCGCCATCATCGCGAGCGACCAACGGACGGACGGTCTGAGCGAGGGATGGACCAAATGTGGGAGTGGGCCATCGCCAGACGACCTAGCCTGCTGTGTACGTACATACGTACTATTACTACTACGACTACTACTATTGGAACGACAACGACAACGAACTCTGTATGATCGTGGTGCTGGAGATACTCTGCGTGTAGAGTTGTGTAGAGAGAGAAAGAGAAGGAGTACTCTCGTTCACATTTGCCCTCTCTGCGGTTCACCCCGTCCGTGTTCGGTCGCTCGCGCCGCCTGCCCGTATCGTAAAGCTGCCTGCCTGCCTCATCGAGTCCCCCGCGCGGGCTCTCTCGCCTTTCGCTTCTCTCCTTTGCTTTCGATTTTTTCCTCTCATCCCCTCTTTTTGCCTCTCTCTCTCTCTCTCTCTCTTTCTCTCTAGCTGTCTCCTGGGCCGTCTGTGGCTGCGTGCTCTCCATTTAAATATACACAGTCTTACTCACAGACGCACACGCACGCACACCGAGCGAGGTTTGCGAAGAAAGTGAGTGTATTTGACTGTAGTCATCGTCGTCGGCCGACGCTCGGGCTGTGTGTTGGCAAGCGGTTGGTCCCCCCTCGGTCTGCGAGCAGCCGGGTTTGTGTAGCCAGCCCGGCATTGGATCGGTGTGGTTTGTCTGGGTAGCCCGACGACCCATCCGGCTGGCTGTCAGGCCGGCCGATTGCTGACCGTCGAATCGGTCGAGCCTCGTCGTCAGAGCCGGCGGTGCAGGGAGCCGCCACCGCTGTTGACGTTGCTGGAAGTGGAGGTTGTGGTCCTCCTGCTGCTACTGCTATTACTATAGGTGGTGGGTGGCCTGCGCTAGTGTGTGTTGCTGCTGGTGCAGCCACTGTCGGAGCCGGCAGGTCCCCATCATAGCCGCCCCCAGTCTAGCCTGTCACTTTGCCACACCTCTCCGCCTTCTCCGCGGCCACCACCGCCGCAGCCGCTGCCGCGCGTTCTTCTGTCTGGCTTCGGCGTGTAGTTTGTTCGTCCACAGCAACAAAAACCATAACGACTGCAATAACGACAACAACAACCACAGCCAAAACAACAGCAACGCCACCGAGAAACACGAAGACGAAGAAGAAATCGCAGACAGCAACAACGACAACGATAACGACGACGTCATCGAGAGCAACAACAACAACGACGACGACAACGCCCTCTTCCGTCAGGTCGATCCGTGACTGTGTGCAGAAGAAACAGCAGCAGCAGGATTGCAATACTGTCGTACTGCTGCAACGAGGGCGTTCGTCTGCCTCTGCTGTTTGGTGTCTGGGTGCTGCGCGATTCCACCATCGGCCCTCCGCTGTTTCCCTTCTCCTCCTACACCACCGCTACCCCCACCACCCCCAGCGCCCACCCCCGTATCGTGGCGGTGGTTGTTGTTGTCGTCGTCGTCCTCATCGTAGCCGTCATTGCCGCCGCCGCCGCCGTCGTCGTTACCCCCGACGACAAAGAAGAGGAACAACCCCTCTTCTCGTCCATGACAACGGCGGCAGCAGCAACAACAACAACAGCGACGAAGACGACGACAACAACAATAGCAACAACAGCATCATAATCAACAGCATCATCATCATCATTTTCAGCGGCCACCCCACTAGCGCCGTTGTCCCCGTTGCCCCCGTGGCCGCTGCATCAGCCGCCGCAGCACTAGCGCCACCGTTGCTACAACATCTCCTGCGGCAGCCGCTGGCTGTGCCTCGACCTCTGCTCCTAGTCGTGGTTGTGCTGCTGCAGCTGCTGCAGCTGCTGCGATTATTCTGGCGGAGTGGTGGTTGTCGTTACTGTTGTAGTTGTCGTCGTTGTAGTAGTAGTAGCAGTAGCAATATTACTACTACTACTACGATTACTACTGCAACGTACGCTGCTCTGCCGCTACCATCACGATCAGGCGGTCAGCCCAGCCGCTACCAGACCAGCACCGGCCGTAAGCGTCGTCCTCAGTGTTCAGAGCTTGCGTTGTCCTGAAGCAGCAGAGCCTGAAGCACCAGTACTGTTCGTATCCTCGGAGCGCGACCAGCACCGTAGCAGAAGCAGGCCTGTCGTTGGCTTGGCCTCCGCTCCGCCGCTCGGTCGAGGCTGTGCTGCCTCCTCAGCAGCCGCTGCCGACGCCAGGCAGCCGCTAGGAAGACAGCCGGGCGCTGCGAACAACAACAACATCAGCAACAATACCCGCAACAACAACAACAACAACAACAACAACAACAAACACAACAGCAGCAGCTTTTATTGGTTGAACTGGTCATAGTAGTGGTGGTGGTGGTGGCGATCTTCTTGTTCTTGTCAGCACTGCACAAACCACTGCCGCCGCAACAACGACGGCAACAGCAGCAGCAACAGTACAGAAGACGAAGAAGAACAAAATTCGACTCGGAACCGAGAGATGAAGTACTTCGACTTCCAGTACGACGGTCGCTGGCTGTAAACGTCGCGCTGTTGCTATCAACTTTCGGCTGCTTTCGGCTAGACGATCACGAGCCGCTAGTTTACGTCTGTAGATTGTGAAATGGTAGAAGCAAAAGCAGAATACGAACATTCACAATAGTAGCAGCTGCAAGAGCAACCACACTACTGACAGCAACAACAACAACAACGACAACAACAACAACAACAATAACGTCACTGTCAACGCGCGAGCAAGCAACAACATTGGTGGTGATAATGGTTAAGGGTTGAGCACCCGCAGCAACAAGATACATCGCAGTAGTAACGGTAGTGACAGCAGTATTCATTCAGCTGCAAGATATACGCCTCTTCAAGCTCTTCCACATTATACCTCCACAGCAACAGCAACAACCGACGACGACAAAAGGATACGTGTTTTTCGGCCAACGTCAACTTCGGAAATTTTGCTGTAGGACAAGAACTGTAGGTAGATAGTTGCAATTGCCTGCAACTTGCTGCTACTGGGTGTTTATGTGAGTTCGTGTGTGTTGGTCTCTGTTCACCGTGGTGCCGCGGAAGCAACTCTCGTCGTTGTTGTTGTTGCAGTTGTTGTTTAGGTGGCATTTAGGCTGATTCCTCTCCCCGCCCTTCTCCCACCCGCCGCTGCTCCCCTAGCGCACACGGATATTTCTGCCCCCCTGTTGTTACTGCTGGCCAACATCGATCCATTGATCGATCCAGCACAGTATCAGAACATCTATCTGTGAACGTACGCACTGACGGATACAGAACCACGGACGATTACGGCTACGAACTATGATAATGATGATTACTAGTACGACTACAGACGACTACGTGGCTCTTCATTGACGTGCACACACGCAACGTGTACATAGATTGGACATCAGCAGCAGCGAGTGCTGCATCACACCCCCCGACCCCCGCCGCCCACCCTACAGAACCACCACCGAAACGCACAGTTCGGACGATACGAGTCCAGAACGCGAGCGAGCGAGGATTTTTGAGAACTTCAGTCGTGTAACGGCGTGTCCATCCAGTCAGTCGCAACGAGTAGGCTACATTGGAAACGCGGTGATTGCTTGCTCTGTTTAGAAGTTCGCTTCGGCTACTTGTCGCCGAAACGGAAGAAACGGGAGAAGACCAGACAACACAGCTGAAGAGCGAACAAAACAGCTGAGGGTTAACACGACGAAGTTGAAGTTGAACGAGTTGCTCCGTCACTTCGAGCACGGCTAGTACCAGCAGCAGCATTAACAGCAACCGCAGCTATAAGCAAGCAACTCCGGAGCCCAAACAGAAGCAACGCTGCTCCCCACTTCCCCCATCAGGACAAACGACCACCCCCCGACGTCATCACTGTGATCTCGGCGAGCCGGAGGGGTGCGACGACGTCCACGAAGACGGCGACGACAGCGACAGCAACCCGACGAACCTCGGTCACCAGAATTTGGACCGCGGGACTTAAGGTTTCTGTTCGCCGCCATTGTCGTCTTCAGGCCAGCCCTCGTCGCAAATGCCGCTAACACCACTATGAACATGGCGGCGTCCGTCTGACCCACCGCTGGAGCCACTGAGGTCCCCCCCCCCCGTGCGCGCTGGGTTTCCTTTGACCACCGTCCCCGGGCTTTTACTGAGTGGCTTTGTGTGTGTGGTGTAACAGAGAAAGGACTCGTGTTAAGCACTCTTAACTACAAGACTCACTGAGCAGCTGATCGAGCAATCAGCTATCTGTCAACCCCTCTTTGACAGTGTCAGCCATCAATAGACGTCGTTACCGCCAGCACCACCACCAGTAGGGCCGCTGACCCGTCCATAAGTCGCGGGCGATCAATCCCAGGGAAGACCAGCCTCTCTGCTAAGCGATAGTCGGAGGTGGTTTGTGAGCTCGATCGTCCTGCCTAAGCTCGATCAACCCCTCCGACGGCTTCACAGCAGGCTCGCCTCTCTCTTTTTCTCAATTTCGCGATATCTATCTATATATATTTCTGTCTCGTTTGCTTTTCAACGTACCACGTACGCACGTATATACCATATATACATGTAGATAAGTTATGTATATACATATACGATAATCACCTGGCTACCTGCATCTCTCGGCACTATCGCTCGCTTGCTCGTTCGTTCCCCCCTACCTCCCTCTGGACGCCAGTCAATCAGGTCAGCAGGTGGTACGAAGTGAGCTGATCGACAAAGTAAGCAAAGTTGAGGGACGACGACATCGGCCATACATATTGGTTCAAGCAAGCGCTTCGGCGGAAATGCAAGCTGCTGCACTCACTTAGGACTACTGCTTGTCGGAAGAAGAAGAAAAGAAAGGAGAAGCATTGATCTAAACAGGGATCGACCACACTGTTCGGCACTGTTCGTTCAGACAAGCGGAGTCACCGAGAGGCTGACAGTTCACGCCGCCCTCCCGCTACATGCATATCGTGCGTTTGAGCCTCAGAAGAATGTGCAGAAGAAGCGCACGACGGTCATTCAGAATCTGCAGCATCGATCGAGCGTCAGAGAGGGACACATTGACATCGGATGCCAGCTAACATTAGCAGCAAGCCAAGCTGCTGCTAGCAGAAACCCACCCACACACAGTCACACGCGCACCATTAGCTCGGACTGATACAACGTCGCTGAGGCAGCAAAAGCTTGTCGCGTGTCCTTAAACGTTGCGAGCTTCTACGGATAGGATTGATCCGTTGCCTTACCGAGGGTGTACTCCTTTGAGTGCAACATATGCAGGACGCGCGTAGTAACACGTACGAAGGAGCCAGCAGCATTGCAGCAAGATCCGTATGCAGGAACTAGCGCAAAGTGTATCTCTAAAAGTCGGAAACGAGAGCAAAAAGAGAGATGTAAAGACGAAGAAGGATCCGAGCACAGGAAGATGATGAGTAGTTCCTGCAAACGACTTGGTTAGCTGCACACACACACACACACACACGTACACACGCTGAGGATCCGAGAACAGGACGCCTTCGGAAGCATTCTTAAGACCTCCTGCTGAGAGAATCTCTGTACTGCGGCCCTTCCACGCTACCCCACACAGACCACCGTGACGCGAGAGTCCGAAACGGCCTCATCTGCTGAGACAGGCGACAACGACGGGCAGTTGCTGGGTAGGTTGGCATTGGCCGTCGCAACGACGATTGATACAGCTAGAGAAATCCTCATTTGCCGACCTCAACACGGGCCGCCGTTAAAGGTCCCGTGCTGGTCGTTGTTGCTTTCGGACATCCCCATTACTACTAACCAACCCGAGACTGAGATAATGCCCTTGCCTATTCACAGCTCCGAAATAGGACAGGTCGAACAAATCAGTCGGATAAAAAAACACGAGGCCAGACTCGACGCCTCAGTAGTGGTGGCGGCGGCGGCACTTCGAGGAGTTCCGTACAACCGCAACAACAACCACAGCAGCAGGAGCAACAACAGACAAAATAACAACAACAGCAACCACAATTGCAACGGTAGCAACACGTTCCATGTCAGACAAGACTCATCAGCCATCATCACTGTTGTACTAGGGCTACAACTACGACGACGACGACGATCTGCCACCGCACAAGCCGGAAGACGCTCGTTCCACGGCCTGTCTATGGCAAGCTATGCTTGAAATCGGCGGCAGGACGACGAAGACGACAACGACACGGTAACATCGTAATCGACAGATCGTATCGAGGCAACGAGGTTTACTCACATAAGATATAGCAGCAGCAGCAACATCATCATCGTCGTTGTTACATTAACAGTTGTTACATCGAGTCGAACCAAGCACCACCCTCCCTCCAAGTCCGATATTCAGGACGCTGTGAGAAGAACACCCTGAAGTTCGTGACGCCTGGACGCCTGGCGGCGCCATCGTCGAAGACGCCACACTCATTGAACACGAGGAGACGCGAGGCGCGAACGGGGCACACGAGACGACTCCGGTCACGGACGT
Source organism: Dermanyssus gallinae (assembly GCA_003439945.1). NCBI lineage: Eukaryota > Metazoa > Arthropoda > Arachnida > Mesostigmata > Dermanyssidae > Dermanyssus > Dermanyssus gallinae. The sequence continues at coordinate 57,768 of QVRM01003689.1, read as the reverse complement.
CAGGGCGTCTGAGATCATCGTTGTTGATCACCCATACAGATCGGACTGACCAGCCAGCCAGCCAGCTAGCAGACAAGCAGACAGGCAGGCAGACAGGCACAGGTTCATTCGACACACTCTCTCTCGTCGACAACATCAGTAAGATAAGCAGACGTAGCCTGGCTTGGCCCTTGCGGAGCGAGCAACTGCAGAACACGGCCGAGCCGAGCCGAGCAGCTTGGGGTACCGCAGCCGTCGGTCTGAGCCTCTCACCGCACAGTCTCAGCGAGCGGAAGACAGCGAAGTCCTTCTACGTACTACTTTGACGCCGATAACGCCGAAAGGCGGCGACGACGCACAATGGTGGACGTGTGCACAGCTGACGTGCGCACACAGCTGCTCAGCTACTTCCACAGCCATCCAGGCGAGAACGTACGCACCGTCGATCTGTGCCGGGTGATCAAGCAACCGAAGAAGACCATCAACAGTGTCCTGTACAGACTTCAAAGGGATGGCGTGCTGCAGAAGGTTGTTGAGAGCCCGCCAACCTGGCGCGAGACCAACGCTTCCCAACCCGCCGCGGCGGGTGCGGCGACAGCGGGGCCGGACGGCAGCGCGGCGGGAGCGTCGCCAGCTCCTGCGTTGTTGCCGGGCTCCGCGAACGCCGGCGCGTTTCTAGCGATTACAGGCTCGACGTCGAATGGAGGAAGTAACGAGCCGTCCGCAGTCAACCTACTCAACAACGGATCTCCCGAGCACCGACCAGCCATCGATGTGCCAACGCTGACGTCCGTGAGCGGACAACAAACGGCCGTAAGTTTCCACTATATATATATATATATATATATATATATATATATATATATATATATGTATCTATTTGACCTCTCTGATGCTTTCAGCTTTCAGCGTTCGCGTCGTCTCGTTTGCATTGATGCTACGTTGTGTCTCGTAACTAACGTTCCCTTGTATGCCCCACACATGTATGTCGTCAACACCACGTGCTGCTACTGCGAGCACTTAGGTGCGGTTTGGTAGACGTGTTGTTTTCTCTTCTCCTCCACCGAACAGTAACGATGCCCATTATCCGTAAGGGAGAAAGATCAGCAGATTTTGATCGAGCTTAAGGGATAATCTCTGATCAGAGCGAGCAGATTATTAAAAAACGTCATCACATGCCTACTTTGTAACTTTCTGGCACGTGCAACTGTGCGTAAGGGCCCATTGATAACGCCCACTAATAACTGACTGATTTGATGCCCCGTAATGGGGGCAAATATCGCTCGAGATTTTTGCCTTAAGACGAAGATATTTGGAGACTTCTACCGAATACTTTCTGAACCATGTTGTTTTGGACATGTAGTTGCTCCAAATTCCGAAGGGGTTGGGAAGGGTTATTGGTTGGCGGCATTACAGTGACAGGAATGGTCTAATCGAGGAAAGCCGAGGAGCGGTTCTTCCATCGGCTGGCTAGTCTTAAGAGCCGTAACAACGGGCCGTAATGAATGAAAGTCCTGTGGCAGCTTTATATGTGAATGAATGGATAAGGAGGTGTTACGGTATGTATCGTCACTGTGAATCGCGGGCCGGCACGTGTTGACTGCATCTGGCAGAATGTCATCATAAGCATAACATTATTATTATTATTATTGCGCATCGCCTTAGCGCGGCAACGCAAGAATGATTCTTGACACGCTCTCGAAGGAGAGAAGCCTGGAGGAACTGATGTATTTATAGTGAGTTAAATCTGTACATTTACCGGCTAGCTTTGGTAACGAAATACGTTATTATTATTGTTATTTTTATTATTATTACTACGTTCGAAATCTCCACCGCGTCAGCTCCCTGTCATTTCGCGACATCGGGACTCTGTACAAATGAGACGAATCGCTATTTGACTGCTATTCTCGGACGAACCGTTCCATACATGAGCGGTCTTCGGTGAACGCTGTGGCCCTCCAGAACGTGATCGAGAAGCTTCGGGAAAGTTTACCGAGTGTTTGCACGCTTGCCCAGTTGCTGCGGTGGCGGCGCTGCCATCGCCGAGCATCGTGGGTTTACTTCGGTGCGCATCAACTTTCTCTTCTCTTTTGATGACCCTTCTGCACAGAGACAGCTGTGCTGGCTAATTAGTATTGGATGGGTATTAAAGCAGCAAAGATTGATGGCGTTGCGTTAGCTCGTGTTAATTGTCGGCAGTGTCCCACCAGGACCTTGTCGTCGGGTCGGGATCGAGCATCTCAAGATCATTCGCGCATTCGGATAAAGTACGGCGTTATTTGTCGTTGTAGTTGTTGTTGTTGTTGTTGTTTGTGTTGCTACTCCAGCTCACGTTATATGGTTGTTGTTATTACTGATGCTGCTTTTGCAGTCGTTATTACGGTTGTTGTTGCTGCCGTTGTGGTTTATGTTTTTCCAAATTTCTCTCTTTAATCGGTATCCACGATATGGACGCACAGGTTCGCAGATAGTTGAGCATGGACCGTTCAGTGGCTGGACTATTTTGTTGGCTTTCTCTTTTGCTCAGCCTCTGGTTAGTGTCGTTGTTGATCTGGTTGATGGGCTGATGCGACGTTAACAAATACTCACACACTGACACCACAAACATATTTACACATATTCGAAGCTTGGTAAGAGTGGTGGTAGTAGCATAGTTGTACTTGTAGTAGTAATAGTCTATGGGAAAGGAACGCCGCCCTCTCCTCGACATGTAAGAAGGCTGGAAGAAGGCGATATTATTCGGAAACTGTTCGGATCTAAAGAAGCATTTTGGGCTCAACCGTCGTTCGACGATCCTCCATGTCTGGCCACAATATATCCTTTCTCTGCTAGATATATATATATATATATATATATATATATATATATATATATATATATATATATATATATATATATATATTAAGATAGAGAGAGCCCATATATATATATCGCCCTCGAAATCGCGACCGTCCGAATTCGCGGTGAAAGACCGCGACCAACCAACCGGCACAACACATAAACATTGGCGTTCTTGGCGCGCGCGAATAGAGACAGACAGCGTGATTTCGCCTTCGATTCACGTTCGTGCTTCTGGCGCTACTACTAACTATATATATATACATATATATATGTATATACGTACGTGTGTATATATATATATATATATATATTTATATATATATATATACGTATATGTGCGTATATATATATATATATATATATATATATATATATATATATACGTATATATATATATAGTCTAAAAGCTTACGGAAGACCTGATGCTACAAGATTATGATGATAGTGATCTATTTTAATGCTGCCGGTATTCTGGTTCTCGAAAATCGTAGATAGGACCCGTTGCCGGGCCGCTGCTCTAACGCCGACACCGTGGTCGGCCACAGCTAAAGCCGCTGTGTTAGCGTGGGTGTTGATGCCGCTGACACCGATATGTGTGTTTGCGGTGGTGTGGGGTGGAATCGTTTGGAACCGAGGGGCGTTGATGCCCCTTGGGCCGCTCACCATTGTTGTCTTGTATTGCCTATACACCTCCGCTTATAGAGTTACGTATGGCGTAGCGTTACGTATGGGGGAACCATAGCGTTAGCACCACTGGCCGCTTGGCACGTCGTCCTTTGAGATCTACAGCTACAGCTAATTGTTGTTGTAGTATTGGTAGTATTTATAATCACAGCACCACGAAAATTACCAACCTACCGACTCGTGGTCGATAAGCAAGTTGCCAAAAATATTCTGCAAGTTCTTGGTCTGCTTTTTCTTGTGCTGCTGCTCCTCTCAGTCCTTTTTCCGGGTATGGTCTCGGCTGCGTCTGACTCGGATGTCTTTCTTTACCGTCGGCTTTCATATTTGTTTATTATTTCCGCGTATTCTCGCCCCCTTTATATATTTATATATATCAAATTTATATTTTGTATATGTTTCTTACTGTCTCCTGCACGTATTCCCTAGTATGATGACGTATTGATGACGTAGTAATACTTGCACGTGCATGCACTACCATCCGTCAACGCCTACCCGCTAGTTTAATCAGGTGGGCATAATATAAGGATAATTGTTTTGTGACGGGTGGTGACTCGAACGTTCCATCCGGCATGTTGACACTCGTTCATGAACACCTGAGTCATGAAGTCACCGTTATCAGTGACGGAATACCATTTTTCACCTTTCATTTTATGAGCTCTGGTAATTGTCGTAGCGTGAAGTCTATCTTTTGTCGATCGATGTTCGCCGACGATGACAAAATCCCCGCGCCGAGTACTTCTCCGAGTACGTGCTGTTCAAGCGTTTTTTATTGAGATATTTTCGGCACCGAAATGTCTACCGAAAATTTCTTTTCCATCTAGTGGTTGCCTCTAAATGTACACGTTATATGACCAAGGATCTCTACTAAGACGTGTGGAATATTAACCCAAATAACAAAGCCATCTTGAGAAATCATTAATATTTAGATGGAGCGTTATTTTTAGAGCTGTTTTATTTCTATTTGTTGATGTTGCTACTCCGTTATCGGCCGTCCTCCACACATGATTGGTGTGATTCCATAACTGCAAGTCTAATTGCGAGCTTGTTTGTCAATCCATTCGGTCGCGTCAAGGTGCTACCCGGGTATACTTCTGTCGGGGTGCTACCAGGGTATACTTCTGCCGAGGTGCTACCAGGGTATACTTCTGTTGAGGTGCTACCAGTATATACTTTTGTCGAGGTGCTACCAGGGTATATTTCGGTATAGGTGCTACCAGGGTATACTTCTGTCGAGATGCTACCTGGGTATACTTCTGTCGAGGTGCTACCAGGGTATACTTCTGTCGAGATGCTATCAGGGTATACTTCTGCCGAGGTGCCACCGTCTGTCGATATGCTATCAGGGTATACTTCTGTCGAGGTGCTACCAGTGTATACTTCTGTCTAGGTGCTACCAGGGTATACTTCTGCCGAGGTGCTGGTGCGACCAGGGTCGTCGGATCAACAGTTGTGCTAGCTGGCTACTGGGGCAGTCTGTCAGTGGCCTCTCATTGCTGTGATCTGATTGTTGTTGTCGTCGGCGTCGATCTTGCTGCTGCTATTGTTGTTGTTGGTGTTCTCGTTGACAGTGTTCTTGTGGTTGCTGCTGGAATTGCCACGGTTTGTCGTGGTCGTCCTTGTTGTTGTTGTCGTCGTCGCTGTTGTTCGGGCGGCGGCGGCAGCTGCGGCCGTGGTTGTGGTCGCCGTAGCAGTAGCAGCAGCAGTAACAGCAGGACTAGCGGGACATCAGCAACAGCAGCCGGACCAACAGTACGTCAGCAACAACAGCCACAGCAGCGGCGGCTGCGGTGGCAAGTAGAGTAGAGCGCAAGAGCGGAGTGTGCCTTGCTGAAGTGAGTGAGGGTTGCCGAGGGACGATGGGGGTACGACGGCGATGACGACGACCGGCGATGGTGAGGACGACGATGAGGATAGGATGCATGCCGTTGTCGGCGGCAGCACTTGCAGCGGTAACAACAGCAGCAGCAGCAGGAGGACCGGGGGTGGTGGCGACGACGAACGGATCGATAGGAGCGAGGAAACTCATCTAGCCCTCCTCCTCCTCCTCCATTTCCATTCCTCCTCTTCTTCTTTTTCTTTTTCTTCTCATTTTCCTCTTCGCCGTCGCACTTTTACTCCTACTCCGAATCTTATTTTCGTATTCGTCCTCGTCTACCTCCTCTTTCTCCTAGATGTCTAGTGTGCGTCGGCGCGTGCGCCACACGTACGTGCGTCTAACCACATATATGTATGTATGCATATACATATATATATATATATATATATTACGGAGAAGCTACCTTGGACCGAAGCAACGTTTATCGGTGGTACAAAATGTTCTCAGAAGGCCGAGAAGATGTGAACGACGAAGAGCGTGCCGGACGCCCGAGCACTTCAACAACAGACGAAAAAATTAATGAAGTGGAGAAAATGGTATTGGCCAATCGTCGAATCACCGTTAGAGAAGTTGCTGAGGACCTAAACATATCGATTGGCTCGTGCCATTCGATTTTTATCAATGATTTGGGCATGAGACGGGTCGCCGCGAAATTCGTACCAAAATTGCTCAATTGCGACCAAAAACAGCATCGCATGAACATTGCTAATGAGATGTTGGACTCTGTCCGCGACGACCCAAATTTGCTCCAGAGGGTCATAACTGGTGACGAATCGTGGGTTTATGGTTATGACGTGGAAACCAAAGCTCAATCATCTCAATGGAAGCTGCCGCACGAACCAAGACCGAAAAAAGCGCGCCAAGTTCGGTCGAATGTGAAAGTTTTGCTGACAGTTTTCTTCGATTGCAGGGGGTGGTGCATCATGAGTTCTTGCCACAGGGTAGAACGGTCAATAAGGAATATTACCTGCAAGTTATGCGCAATTTGCGCGAAGCAATCCGCCAGAAACGCCCGGATTTGTGGAAGAACAAAAATTGGCTTTTGCACCACGATAACGCCCCTGCTCACACATCGTTGCTTGTGCGCGAGTTTTTGGCCAAAAACAACACACTAATGATGCCGCAGCCACCGTATTCCCCAGATCTGGCCCCCTGTGACTTTTTCTTGTTCCCTAAACTGAAGAGGCCCATGAAAGGACGACGTTACGCTACGCTTGACGAGATAAAGACGGCATCGAAGGAGGAGCTGAACAAGATTAAAAAAATGGTTTTTTGAAGTGCTTCGAAGATTGGAAAAACCGTTGGCTCAAGTGATATATACTATACTATTAATATTGCCTTCTTACACCCACTCATACATACGCGCCTACTCATGCACATACATACACATAAGTACACCCTTACACATATATACATTCACTCATTCATTCACATTCTAGTACTGAACTGATTGTATGTGTGTGATCAAGAATCACAGTACGTATGAATGATGTGACTTATACAGATACCCATACGCATGCAAGAGGACATTTACGCAGTACTACTACTACTACTACGACGACGATAACGTCAATTACTGCTCCACTACCATTAGCAGTATTATTATCATCATCGTCGTCGCTATCATTATTATCACTATTCCCTCGTTCGTCGTCGTCGTTGTTTGGGCTTTCACCGCCGTTTCCACCTCCACCCTACTCATTCGGTTGGCTAGCCTGGGGGTTGATGGCCGGCCAGCCAGCCATGAACCCTCCAGGTCCGGGGGGAGGGGGATTGCCGTCACCTCAACCACCACATTAGCACAGTCATAGCACGACCAACTCGGAACAGTATGGTATCGGCATCGCCTGACGATCGTGATCGAGCGTCCGCCGGCGTTGCGGCTTCTGCAATGACCGCCCCTGTTGCTGTCGTTGTTTCGGTTAGCTGGCTGACCGTCTGCAGCAGTTCGAGGGTTTTAATACCTTTTATTCAGATCTCGGTATGCCTATGTCGTTATGTCGGCTAGGTGATAGCCGGTAATCTCTACTTTGTCAACCAAAGACGCACTGCCAGACGGTCGGAAAAGAAAGGACAATATGAGGTGGATCTGGCCTATCTCTGTTGTTTCTACTGAGATAGTCGGTCGAAGGGCCATTCAAAGGGCGATGATCTTTCTGCAGATGACGATGATGGTAGCAATGCTTGTCTTACGTGTACCACGTGCTCATATACGGGCCTACGTGGGTAGATGGATGGTCATCACGCACATGAACTCATGTTCATGTACATGCATACACACATCATGCATACAGGGTAAAGCTATTGCACGAATTCAGTTAGCCAAGGACCGGTCGACCGGTTTGTGGTTGCCGATTGAGTGGCGTTAGTTTGTATGTGTGTGTGTACATACCATATGTATGTATGGATGGATGTGTGTATGTGTGCGTGTGTGTTTGTTTGTTGGTGTATGCGAATGTATGCGTGTATGTAGGCATGTATCGTGCATTTCTCGATCACCTTCGGCTTCATTTCATGAGCAAAGGGATCATCTTGCTGCTGCTGCAGCACGGCCGCCGTCAGCGTTCACGAGTCGACCTCGATCAGTGAACGAGGAGTCCGACTCTTCGAGCTTTGATCATGAGGACGACCATGAGGAACGACGACAGACGCCAAATCCACCACCCCGAGCCATGGGCATGGGGATGACGCCGATGACTACGAATCGACAGGAACAGCAGCCAGCCAGGGTGCGAGAGAAAGATAGAAAGAGAGATATAGAGCGTACGAGAGCAGCGCGAGACACGGCTAGCGACTGGCAGCCAGCTGCCCCGCGGCCTCGCACAGATGGCCCGGAGCATCCGGCCGGCGAGGGACATCGAGATAGACAGGCCGACCGGTCGTCGTGCCGACACGCAGACACAGAGACACACACACGGCTGCTGTCGACTACCTCGACTACATCAGCGACGCCCCCCAACCCCCACCGCCCCCCCCCCCCCTCCTCCTATGACTACTACCCCCGACTGCGACTACTGGGCTTGGCGGCTGTAGTTGCTGGCAGAGTTGTTCGCCTTTATTACAGCGCGATGAGGACAGCGCGTCGGTGATGGCGGCGGCAGCAGCAGCTACGGTGCTGATGTTGACAATGATGTGGATCATGAGGATGATGACGATGATAATGATGGTGGTGATGATGATTAGAAGACTGAGGTACAGTGGTGGTCTTGATCATGGCCATTTTCATGACGCTGATGTGATAGATAGGTAGGTAGATAGATGACCGTCGTCGACGTTGGTTGAATCTCCCCGTTCGCACTGTTTGGTTGCGAGCGCATAACAACTGCAACAATAACAACGACGGCAACGACAACAACAACAATTGTAGTAGCAGCAGCCGCCGTCGCAAGATCAGACTCTAGTCGGCCGAGCCGTGAAACTCTAAAAAGAAAAGGAGAAGAAGGATGACGACGAAGAAGAAGAAGGCTTCTCTCAGTCTAGAGATCCAGCGGTAGCAGCAGTTTTAGCTCCTCTCGATGACGATGCCTCTTTGGACTTCGAAAGGGCGGCTGGGGGGGGGGGGGGGCTTGACGAAGGCTCGAGGCAAGCCCAGGTACGACGACGAGAAGAGGGCCTCAACGGCCGAATATTAAGCGAATACTAGCGGACTAGTTGTTGTCGTAGTAGCGGTTACAGCAGTGGTTGTCGTAGTAGTAGTAGTAGTTATAGTAGGGGTACTAGAAACCGTAGTAGTTAGAGTAGTAGTAGTAGTAGTGATAGTTCGAGCTGTAGCAACAACAGCAGCAGCATCATCATCATCGGGGGGTTGTCGTCCTCGTCCTCTCGCGATGGAACTCGCGAGAAGCTAGTTGGAGGAACGACGAAGCCGACTGCCGCAGCGGCAGCCACAGCGGCGGCGGGCGGTTAAAGTTGTGGACGAAGGACGACGTAGGAGACCGGCCGAAAGAGACGAAGGGGACGAAGAGAAAACGAGAGCGATGCAGTCGTAAGGAGAAACACCAACGACAGGGAGAACGAAGTGAGTATGAGGGAGAGAGAGATGCATATACATAGAGAGAGGGGGGAGATAGAAACAGCGATGGATAGAGCCAGAGAGTGCAAAAGAGAAGGAGAGAGAGATGAGAGGAAGCTACTGAAAGAAAAGGACACAGCGCAAGATCGGCGTGGTGAAGGTGTCGGCTCTCCTCTCCTCTTCTCGGTTGGTCGACGTCATCGTCGTCGTCGTGGTCTTCGTTCAGGCCATCGTTCGGCCCGTCCTTCGTTGGTTGGTTGGTTGATTCGTTGGTTCGTCCATCCGTCGCTTCGTCCCTCGTTCATTTGTTCCGTCGCCGGCCAGCCCAGTAGCCTGCTGCTGCGGCTACTGCTGCTTCTATGCCAGGATGCAGTGCCCGTTTGGTCGCTCCTTCGCGCATTTGGTAGGCTGCTGCTGCTGTTGTTGGTGATGGTTATGATTATGCTGCTGCTGATGATGGCTATGGTGATGATTATGACGATGATGTTGGCATGGATCTCCCTCTACAGCGCAGCGATCAACCAACGTACGAACCACGAACGTACGAACAGATACGGTGACGAGGCAGACCAAGGCTTTATCGTCGTTCGTCGCCCAGTTAGAGGATCAGAGACAGAGGAAAGGGGGAAAAGAGGGGTTCGAAACAGACAGAGAAAAAAAGGGAGGGGGTGCGAAGGGATGGAGGAAGGAAGGGATGTAGCTAGCTGCAGCCACACTATGTGACTCGTGAGCGTGTGTTTGTGTGTGTGTGAGAGTCTAGAGCCTCCGGGGGATGTCTGGGGGTGTACTAGCAGTCTCTCTCTGTGTGCGTGTGGTTGTGTGTTGCCTGTGATACCCACGCCCGCGGGTATGTCTCTCTCTCTGGATGGGTGTGTGCGTTTGCCGCCCGTATGTACGGCTGTATCCATATTAGTGAACGAGTGTAGGGGTCTCTGTGTGTGTGTGTGAGAGAGCATGCGAGCGTGCGCTGTTTTATAAGTCTGCTGCTAGGGTGTCTGGGGGTGTGTGAGCAGCGTGATGGGGTGGGGTAGCAGCCGCGCATCAGCACCGAGGGAGACCTTCTCGGCGGCGGCGGTGATGGCGGCGCTCGTGGAGGGCACTCCCAGAATAGAAGGAACAGAAGACAAACCGATATACGGCCATACAGACAGCTCAACGGCGGGCGGCCTAGCGCAGCTGATGCTGACGGTCGCACCGCCATTGAACGACGACAACGACAAGAACAACAACACTAACAACAACGACAATAGAAGCAACAACAACAACAGCAGCAACCGGGAGGACGACGACCGATAACCAGCAGCGGAATCAGCGATGGCTACCACCACAGCGCGGTGGCGATGAAGGAGCAAGCGGTTGCTTGGTTCCTGCTGTCAAACGTCCGGTGTGGGTTCACGACTCGAGCTGACAGAGGGCGCTGCTGAGGCAGCTGCTGCTGCTGCTGCCAAGTCGGAGTCGGACTCTGAGGGGTTCGACTCCGTTCAGGGGGAGTCGAGAGAGAAAGAAGCTCATTGACTTGCAGGGAGCGAGAGACTGGCTGCTGGCAAAGTGCGAAGGATAAAAGGGGATAAATGGGCGAGAGAGAGAGAGGAATAGTGAAAGAGAGCATGAAAGATAGAGAGAACCAAATAGTCTGAGTACTCAGTCGTGCACTCTGGGTGGTGAGGCTGCTGCTGCTGCTGTGGCGGTGCTGTGCTGTGCTGTGTTTCGCTGCTATTCTCTGCTACCTCCCTCCCTCCCCCCGACCGACCGACCCGAGAGCCCGAACCCCATTCGTTCAGTGGTTGTTGGCCGTGGCGGTGGTGTCGTTTGTCGTTCTTCTAGTGGTAGATGTCCTCTAGCGGAGGTGGTCGTCGTAGTACTGCTAGTTAGAACTCGTCATCGCCGTAGATGTCGTGTATTGCTATCGCCTCTGCTTGCACCACCACCACCACTGCTGCTGCTGTTGTTGCAGCCGCCGCCGCTAGCTTTAGTAGTGGCAGAGGAGGCAGTGGTGGTTTCACTGTTGACTGACGTACGACGGCGACGACGACCGACTAGTTCGGACGGGACGACGAACAACGAGGATGGTACGCGTAGATCAAGCTGCTAGGCAAGACACAGCTGAACTGGTAACAGAACCCGAAGTAACCGAAGCAGCAGCAGCAACGTAGTTGTCGTGTTACGGTCATCGTTGTTGACCCTCACCCCGTGGTTGGTCGGTGTTTAGCGTGTACGCTCGTTCGGATAGATAGATAGATAGAAACTATAGGATAGCCAGAGCGACAGACAAATTGGCCGCCCGACTCGATAACGGTGGCGTTGACAACGAGTCAACTGCAATCGTCCTGGTCTTCTACAGTCGCAGTCTCTAGTATGTATCCGCAGCGCTAGCACCGTCGATAGCAGAAGCCGTCGTTAACCGACGGAACGCCAAGCGGACGGCGCGCAGTGCGCTACCGTCGGGCTCAGCAACAGTAAAGGGTAACAACAACAACAGTAACGACAGCAACAGCAACTACAACAACAACAACAGCAGCAGCTGAAGGAAGCCGAGAAGCAGAAGGAGAAGTAGGCGGCGGACACAGGTCGCGCGGCGTTGCCCAACGCGCTATACGTGCGTCTTCGTTTTCTTCTTGTTCTATTTCTACTTCTTCTGCTGCTGCTATTACTACAGCTAGTACACTACTACTACTACTACATTACTAGTATAACTACTACTACTACTACTACTACTGCTACTACTACTGCTACCACCACTACAGTTACTTTTGTAGAACAGCAATTTCTTGCCACTGTCTACCTTACCGCGTTCGCCGGCATTATTGCTTCTGCATTTACTCCGTCATCGTTTTGTATGTCTCAACTGACCCACCGACGGACCGTACCGGCGTCTACAGCGGCCTAATCTGTTGAGGCTCGACACCGGTGAGAGACGCGCACGACGAACTTCTAGGACAAGGACAGTTAACGCACCGCTTAGTCTACCCCCGACGCCGGCGTCTCCGGCGATGACGTCTTCACCACCTTCCCCACCACACCTCCGAACACTGACAGAGCAGAGCAGCGTGCGCAAGTCGTCGTTGTCGTCGTCGGCGTCGTCGTAGTAGTAATCACAGCAGCAGCGGCAGGCCCACCAGTCCAGGCCTTAGAGATACGGGCTCACTGGACTAGTTTGTTAACCAGTACAAACTGGACTAGTTCTAACTGGTTACTTAGTCCACCAGTACTAACAGGATAGTGCACGCATTTATTCGTTCGTTCGTTGGTCGACCAGAAGAAGTCAAGCTTGGTGTCACCGTCGGTGTCAGCACAACCACCAACGGAAGCAACGCCAAAGCCAGAACCACCGTAGTCCAGTACAGGGCGCGGCCGTCGTTATGTCCTGTCGCTACAAGAACAGCTAGAACAAAGCAGCAGGACGCGATAAGCGGAACAAGCCGGGGCAATTGGACGACGGGCGGGAGTGGAACGACCGCGAGTAGAGGAGGAACACAGATGGAATTCTCATGATACCCCTAAGGACAAGGGACACGATTCGCTTGGGCCCGTGACCCGTTAGGTCAGTTGACGGCGTATCCGATCATCGGCGGGCTGACGCCCCCCAAGCCGTTTCTGTTCGCTACTACTGCTACTATTACCACTACTACTCCGACGACGACGAGGACGCTTTCGGACACAGCGATACACACATCCCCAGCAAGAAGACATCAAACAACAAATTACCCACATTGCTTTCCATTTCTGGTGTTTTCACTACGCCGAGACTGGCAAAGCGGACAACGATAAGACCTAAGGAACCGAAGGACTAAAACTGCCTCGAGACAAACGACAAACACCATCGATTCGTGTTGTTCGTTCGCCAAGCAGCAATGTCGCCAACTCGGTTGGGAAGTGCTCAAGTGACTCAACATCAACAGCAACAACAACAGCAGCAACAAGCAGCAAAGACGGCAGCTGCTACAGCAGCAGCAGCAGCAACGACAACAATAGCAACAACAACAGCAGCAGCAGAAACACCAGCAGCGTCTATTCCCCCTGCCCACTGTGTAGTAGCTTCGGGTAGCGTCGCTGGTCGTCGAATGTTGTTACCGTCGTCGTCGTCGTTGTTGTTGTCGTCGTCGTTGCCCCCGGCTTTCCCGCCGGCTGTCGTGAGCCGCCGTGTGAGCATCGTGTGCGACACCGAGCATAATAGCTTTGGTCAGCAGAGTTTGAAAAAGCCATTTTTCAGCCACCTCATCGCCGCCGGGGTCTAACCTACTCCTGCGGAACGCTGAACTGCACGGTCGCAGACATTTTCGTTTGTACGTACGAGTTGGCTTCGAGGTTTCTTCCCAGCGTGTGTCGGTTGCTTCCCCCCCACTCCATTGCTCCTCCGCTCTTCGGCTCCTCTTCCGCCCTATTCTTCCTCCGCCACCGCCGCCGCCGCTTTTGCTGCTGCTGCCTTCACTAGCCAGCCAGCTCAAGTCGTAAGAAGGAACGCCGTACACTCACACACATATATACATATATCATACATACGCAGGCATCGTCGCTCGTCTGTGTGTGTATATATATTTATATATATGTTTGTATGTATATGTGCAGATATATATAAACGCACGCACGCATACATCAGCACGTTTTACGGCATAGGCAAACGATGATAACAGCATCTGAGCTGACGCCTAAGCTAGTTGATCAGGCAAGTTCTGCAAAACTTCATTACAAGAAGATTCATAACAGCAACAACAACAACAACGACGAGGACGAAGACGTACGTCGAGTATAGCAACGAGACAACGAAGTCAACAACAACAAAAACCACCACTATCGCAACAGCAACAACATCAACAACAATAACAAGAATTACTGCCACAAGTATTAAGATAACAATTGGGACGATTTACCTCAATTACTGCAGCTGCCTCTGCTGTTAGCTTTGGCATTGGTGCAGACTCGCTTCAGTGTGCACTCAGCTAGCCCTTATCGTTCCCATCTCGTCTGCCTCTTGCTGCTGCTGTTGTTGTTGTAGTTATAAACCTCGGACCAGTGCAGATTGTTGCGCTGCCTGTCTGCATTACTACTACTACATTTAGTACTGCCCACAACTTGTGAATTGCGTTTGCGTATCTGTCTTGGGACAGAGAGCAACACGAACAACAACAATAACAGTAGTAGCAACAAACACAACAACAACAGTAGTAGCAACAACCGCAACAACAACAGCAACAAAAACGTTGTCACCATTAGCGTCGTCGTTGTCGTCGCTGTTGTTGTTGCTGTCGTAAACTAGTTCGACAGCTGTACTGCCGCCGAGAGACAGCCAACCAAGAGTTCAGAAGGAGTCCAGCTCAACGAGGGAAACTCAACGAAATGTGGTGTCATAACATTGGAGGAAGACACCACTAGCACCTGCACCACCTCCAGCGACGGCAGCTGAACTAGCAGTAGCAGGAATAGTAGCTTCACAAGTAATCGAAGGACCAGCCTTCACGAGGATGACTCTGTGAGGATAATAATCATAATAAGCAGAAGAAAAAGAGAAGAAGAAGAAGAAGAAAGAATAATAATACGGCGATCTGACGTTCCGTCGACTTAACGTTGTGTCCCACGACCGCTACGGATTGTTTCGTCATAGCAACAGCAAGCGTCATCGGCGCACTCGCTACACATTTGTGTGATTGTTGTCGCTTCTCCAGTGGGGGTGTTGTGTGCGTACGTTCGAACCCTCCCGCCCCCTGCCCTCCGGAACTCGTTCTCGTCCTCAAGCTTGTTTGGCCACTTCGTCCGCTTTGTTCAACGTGTACTCGCTAGACTGGATTTGACGGAACATGACTGTGTGACTTCATACCCCCTCCTCTCTTATTCTTGTTCTCTCTCGCTCATACGCATTCTCTCTCTGAGAAATCTATCTCTTAAAATTGCCAACAACGAGATCTAGTATCTAACTACCCAACTAACTAACTTTCTCGTCGTAATAGATATCAGCTATTATCTACGTTTGTGGCATTTGACCCGTCTCTATTTCCTATACCCTCGCTATCCGCACTCGCGTTGTCTAGCTGCCCTTCCCGCAGTCACTAACTAGCAGCAAATATACCCTAAAAAGGAAACTTTGCCAAACGCTTCGAGAACATCGTTCCAGAACTGTGTGCAACAATGTGTGACCCCTACCCCAAGCTTCTGGTAAGCGCAACCGATTAGTGTGCAGTTCGTTTGCTGTTCTTTTTGTCGTCGTGTTGTCTCCATTGTTGTTTCTGTTGAACGCGAGAATGCTTTTGGACAGTACTGGATGGTTGTACTACAAAACCCTCACTAACAGTCGTATTAGACAGTTTAGCTGTAGCAGTAACTACTATATTTATTTATAGTAGTACTATAAATAAATATAGTAGTTACTAATATAGCAGTAAGTACTAGATGTATTTATAATAGTACCTGTAGTAGTACAAGGGGAATAACTGCACCAACGCCAGCATCGACTAGCATAAGTAGATTTTTACTCAGAGGATGATGGTCAAGGCGCAGGCCGCTACCTCTATATGCGATTTTGGGAGTGTGCGTGTGGACCTAGGCGAAGCGCCTAACGGTCTTTGTTCTTTGTGTGCAGAAAAATCCTAGAAAACTAGGAGGTCCTCGTATATCTCCCCTGTTTTGCTAGTATAAGGACAACAGCAACAGTAACAGCAGTAGCAACTGCAGTCTGCGTGTGATATCTAATACGCCGCCATCACAGTCATGTGACCGCCACAATGGAACGGGGAGTGTATATCACTTGACGTATATTTGACTTTGCCTTATTAGGTCGTTATGTACACTGGCCTATACATTTTTACGACGACGACGACGACGAGAGCAAAGCGGAGCGGAGAGAGACGACAGTCGGAAATTTGGGCCTTGGCCGTTTCCGTACCTTGATTTCCCCTTATAGGGCACAATAATAATAATAATAATAGAAATAATAGCATAAGATGTGTACATCTCAGGTAAAAACTAGTAAATTTGAGCGCCTAACGGACACGAGTAGTGTAGTAGGTTTGTCCGACGGAACGTGACGGCTGTGCAAATGATTTCGGCTTAGCTTGTAGCACACGATTTACATTTGATGGCCGTGCGCCGGTAGTGGCGCATGGTCGTAATCTATTCTCTTTGCATTCTATATTATGAGCGTATCTATATGTGCGTCGGATGTGTATGTATGTATGTGCGTGCGTGCGCGCACTTACATGCAGTACATTCGTCCTGTTTGTTGCGTTTGGCCACGCGTGGTATGGGCGCGATTAACGGTTGTTTTTTCTCCTCGCTATCGCCTTGTGGTGACTTCAACAACAATCGAACGGCGATTACAGACGCTGGCGACTAGTTCGCTCGTGGTCGTCGTCGTGATGAATGTATTCCGCCGTTGTTAAGGATAGGTGCAGTTAAGTGAGCGGCACACGCCGTCGTTAAGGTCGGTCGATGCCGTGAACGGCAGCCGCTGTAATATCATCGTTGTTGTTGGTGTTGTTGTTCATGTTGTTGTTATTGTTGTTGGTGGTTGTGATGATAATGGCCTCAGCGATAACAGTAACAACGAACTAGACTAGGAAAACAACAGCAGCTGGTACACAGCAATAATAGCAGCAGCAGCAACAACAACAACAACAACAACAAAAACAAAAACTACTTCAGCAGGAACAGCAGCTGTTTGGATCTCCCATATAACAGATACCAGGTAGCAACCACAGAAGCGGCGGCGACATGGCATTTCGCAGATCTCTCGTTGTTCACTCGTACCCCTCTCTCCCGCTGGTATTGTCTCCTTCCTCTCTGTTTTTCGCTTTCTCCCCCGTATATTTTTGGCTGCCTTCGCCGCTGTGTGGGTGGCTGGCTGGCTGGGGGCCGGGGGAGCAGGGGGAGAACGAACGGGAGAAAGAACAGGCTGTCTGTCTGTCCGCATCTCGGTGGTATCCTGGCTGGCTAACAGACTGGCTAGGCAGCATGGGAAATAGCCGGCGTCCCTCGAAAAGCAATGGCTCTTACCGGCGCCGCCGCCAGACCAGAACGATGCTGATGCTGCTGCTGCCGCCGCTGCCAGTTGCTCCTGCTGCTGCTGCTGCTGAAGCTGCGAGGTTGTGGCTCCTGGCGGTGAGGTAGTTGAGGGAATCGCTGTTGTAGTCGTTCTGGTAGAAGTGGCAGTAGACGGTGATGTAGAAATAGCAGTAGACGGTGATGTAGAAATAGCAGTAGTAGCTGTAGTAGTAATAGTAGTAGTAGTAGATGCGTTGTCGAAGCAGCAGTACTAGTGGCAGTAGGAGGAATTGTAGCGATCGGCAGCCAATGGAGCAGAGGTGGAGAGGCTCCTACGATCGGTAGTCGGCTGCCTGCGCTGTCCTATGACTTTACGCAGTTGCCCAACGATAGCGACAACAACAACAATAACAACGACAACAACAACAATAACAACGAGTACAACAACAGCAGCAACAACAACAGCGACGACAACAACAGCAAAGACAGCCGGGCGATCAGGCGGGCGTTCTATCTGCTAGACCGTCCGCCTTCCCGCCGATGACCAACAACGACGGGTGGACCCACCGACGAACACACAGACAGATAGCCGCCATTCATCAATGCTATCAAGCAAAAGCAAGCCTCATACAGCCCAGTCCGATAAATAGATAGATCGAGTCGAATAGATGATATATCTCGTAGTAGATAGATGGCCTGGCGCCCACCAAGCCACGAGTCGACTTTTTCATCCCATCTAATGTCGAGTTTGGGGGCAAGGTCTCATGGGGTGGGGCGGTGGGGGGGGGCGAGTCCCGATAGACAAAGTCCATTCGAGCGGCCGTCGAGTCCATCGACACACGAAATCGAACTTTTTGCCGTTGTTCCGCCAACTGCCTGTTATTACTGCTGGTGGTGTTCTAGGTGGGGGTATTTTACCACTAGTATCACCAACACTACTACGACTTCTACTACTACCTGTATTACTCAAGCCAGCGATACCAGTCCAGTGCAAATTTCTACTAGCGGTAGTGCGAAATGCGGGCCAGCAGCAACAGCAACAACCACCGGAATAAACCGAGCGAGCTCTTCTTGCATCCTACGAGTGATGCTGCTGCAGCTGATGCGGCTATTGTGGCTACTGCTACTCGGTAGAAGATGGCATACGATGCGACCCTACGCATATATGTTTATCTAC
Organism: Dermanyssus gallinae; assembly: GCA_003439945.1. Classification (NCBI taxonomy): domain Eukaryota; kingdom Metazoa; phylum Arthropoda; class Arachnida; order Mesostigmata; family Dermanyssidae; genus Dermanyssus; species Dermanyssus gallinae. The sequence goes on along the minus strand of QVRM01003689.1, from coordinate 39,228 downwards.
TGCCGATTCTATTATATCGAAACATTTCAGCCGGTACTGGATTTGTGTACCCGTATGAGTACGTTCTATGCTATGATACTACTTACGTTACTTACGTTGTTATTTGAAATACGGTGCCGCAACTCGGTGTACAGTACACGGCAGCGGTGGTAGTGCCAACAGAAACAAGAAGAAGAAGAGACACTGTTCTGTCGTCTCCTTTTTCCACCGTTAATAGATGCTAGAGACGCTGTAGATGGCAGCATATTTTATTAAGCGCGTTATAAACGTTTAAAGCTTGTTTATGTGTGGTAGACGTCACGACGAAGCGTCTGCATCATCTAATCTGCAAAGGACATGGTGGCCTGCTACAACAGGGTGTAGCCTCTGTTATTATTAAGAATTAAACTAAGAAACTCTGTATTGTGCAACGTATTTGAGAAGTCTAAGTTTAGCCGAGCGAGCGGCTAAATTGGATTGCAGTTATTATAGCTATTGTTGTTGTTGTAGCTCTTGTTGTGTATTGTTATCGACATGTCTTAGTGATATCGCATACTTCACTCAGTAATGGCGAGTGTCGCTGGGTGCTGTTGTTGCTATTTGCGCTACCCTCGCCACCGTCGAGTAATGAGTAGGTAAACAGCTACCTGCACCAGCGGTACCTGAATGAACGATGAGCAGCGATAATTATACAGGGACGCCGTGTGACCTCGATCCGAGTCCGGCATCGGACACTCGGATGGGCCTCAGTGGACCTCAAACCCGCCTAATGTCTACCTAATCAATTTGTTCATTTGTGTACGAAACGTGTATAGGAACTATCTAGACTTACACTAAGCAAATCACCAGCGAGCAGTGTTATTACTACTACATTAACTGACTATGATTACTACAACAACAACTTCTAATACCATTAGGATGTAATCCGCGACGTTGCATTCATTGACTGTATTTTAACACGAACTCTTACTTGTGGCCACACACCCCACACACCTACAGGCGAGCACCGCGTACGATATTGGAAATCTGGTTGGCTTCGTTTTCTCGCATAGCTGTTTATCGTTGTTTAGCTTGATGTTGACTACGGGGAAGAAAGTGGTGTGGTGGGAGGCGTCTTCAACATGGTGAGCTACTCCATGAGGGCAGCTTAACATTGGCAACAACAAAAACTACTACTACTATAATTTTACAAGCAAAAATAGCTAACCGTAACAACAACACGCAGACAGACGATGTCATGTGGAGCGGCAAAACGGATACCCAAGCCGCTGTTGTGAAGGAGATAGTATCCGTGTAGAGAGCGGCTACGTTTATTGGTGCCATGTTTCTCTCGTTTTTCCTACGCGAGGATGCTTTATCGTCTTCTGAACACAAACAAATTCCGTTAGGTGCCGCAGGGGGGGGGGGGGGGGGGGGTGTTACAAGGGTGTACATACGAGCTGGCTGACTGGACGAATGATGTGTGCATAGGTGATGACGGTTGCCTCGCCGTCCGAATATCAGGAGACCAAGAGTTGCTCAATATCGCTGTTCTATCACCAGTTATTTGTGGCGAGTTCGTTTCATGTAGCATGTAGCAGTAATCGAGTCTCGAGCCGGTGCTAAAGACGCGACGCATGAACTGATCGCGACTGATTCAATCCATGCTCGGCACACGACACCGACATGACATGGTGCGGAAGCAAACCATCACCAGCTGATCGAGTGTACTCACTCAAAATACGAACGAAGTTGACTGACCACCTTTCCTTTGGCGTTTCGGCGCCATCGAGGAGAATAGCAAGACTTGCGTTCGTTAAAGTCTGCGCTGTCTAGCGGCCAGCGTATCAGATGACGACAACCCGATCGAGAATTCGTGACTTCGTTTACCCAGGGTCTCATGGAGTTCGCTCTTCGACTGGACAGAATAGCTTGGGATTGTGGTCCAAGTGGCTAACGCCCGAATTCGCTGCTCTCTGTGTAAACGAAGTACCTTTTTTACTCGCTCACACTATCCCTACTGTCTAGAGTTTGTCTGCAACGACGACTAAGCCAGCCTCATTGATTCGTCCGTCAAGCGACTGGCCGCACGCTATCTGCTAGTATTGCAAAAGGAGTCAATGTCAGAGATCCGCAGAGAGCCGGCGGTCCAGTTCCGTTCGAAGCCATGCTTACAGAAATTGACCAGCTTGGCTGTTGACATTTATGATACGGCTGATTGCAATAGGCTGTGTTTGCAAAGACATGCTCAGCGTGCTCTGATCTCGGTTCGAATTGAGAGGAGATCGCCGTTTTGCAGACCGTTGGACAAGCCTGGGCTTTGGGCTCTCATCAGGTTCCTAATCAAGGGTCGCGTTTGTCAGCGTACCGTGGTTCAGCTTCACTTTCGAGTTCGAACAAGCCGGGCAAGTATGTAATCAGTACCAACAAATCGAGTCGTTTTAGCGATCAATCTCCCTTGAAGTGAAGTGCTCGAAGCCTCGAAGTAGTGATATTCGCACTAGCCGCCCAATGTTGTTGCAATTGCTGTTGTATGTTATGTTTTTATCGATACTAGTATTATCGTTACTTAGTTATGTTATCGCCAACTTTGCGCAAACGATTGTCGGCTAATACTTGAACCAACACACCTTTTAGATAGATTCGGCTGGCCTGACAGCGATGGTCTCCCCTCGTATTGCTAATGCTGCTGTTTTTGCGGCCCTTTAAACTGTTGCCTTTCGCGATATGCCCAGTGTTATGCCCAGCCGACGCCGTAGCTGTGTTGGGTTGCGCCGAAGCTGTACGCTTCGAATATGGCGAGAATGGGCACGTCACCGCTATCGTGGGGCCCTCGTGTTTAATTCTGGCGTTCCGGCTCAAACTGAGCTCTCAGGGTCGCACGCCAGGCACACGGTAAACAACAGCGCAGTGTTACGAGCATATAACGATTTATATGCCTCGGCTAAGGAACCTCAGCAGGATCTCCAATCACGGAATACCGGTCTCGTGCTCTCTGCCGTTCTTTTTTTTTTTCACTTTCACTCTGATGGTTCTGTTGGTTAACAGAAAGCATCCCATCCGGGAACAGAGAGCTCTGGAACGAAGTGGATATATATATATATATATATATATATATATACATATATATATACATATATACATATACCCTTTTTGTTGGGTTCGTTTTCTATCTATCTCCACTGAGTCGTCGTTAATTCAAGAACACGTTGCTGTTGTTTGTGGTATGATGATGGAAGTTCCGTTTTGATGCCGACCATTCCGGTCTATCGGGTGCTCGGAACACTTCCAGCTTGAACTGTACAAGAAAGTCTCCCTTCGTCTTATTCTCACCTGGCTGTGCTGTGAGATTGTGGAGAGGTGCCAATCGCGCTCCCCTGGTAGTTTACCCCTAAGGCTTCCCCCCACATATGCGTTTGCACATTTGTGTGTGAGCGTCCGTGCCCACATATGAATGTGTCTGTATCTCTGTGCGTGTGTATGTCTCTATAGCTCTGTAGCGTCTGGCGTAGCTGCGTGCTTCTTGCTTTAAGTGGAACGAGCTGCGCTCAAATGAAGGTCGGGAAAGGTCAGCGAACCGGAGGGGGATGGCAAGTGGCTTGAACATCACGCCGCGAGCACCACCACGACCGCCATCTTGGTTATCTATCTAATGCTGCGTCAAGCTGCTAGTTTAGCTCTCGTCTGGCTCCCTCGCAGCGGCCCGAGAACGCTTGGCGGGTGAAGGGCTGGGTAAACGGGACCAGGCGCACTGCAGCCCGACAATCGCGCGCAAACAAACAAACAATTGTTTACTTTTCCTGCATACAACGTTTTGCTAGGTTGTGGCCCGATGACGTCGCATCTATATATCTATATGAACATGGAAGACGCACTTGAAAAATATTTATCTAGGGTTGCACAAGAGCATCTTTTTTCCAAGAATATATGTATATATATACATACGTGCGTGTATATATATATATATATATATATATGAGGAACGTACGTCATCTGCATTATATAGAGGGGGTTAATATGTAATTCGCATTTGCGAAGCGCTGGTATAACCTTAGGCCATGATGCGAAACATCGGTCGCAGTTATTCACGAGGATTTCGGATGTCAGACTTGTTCGATGTCAGGTGTCCCTCGCTTCATCGTTGACTTGCCTAGATTACCCAGTGTTGTGGGACAGGACAAATTTGTTCAAGTTATGCGCACGCTTTGAGTGTGGTTCCTGGTAAAAGAGACGTGACGGCGTCATACTTTTTCAAAGACGCCAACGAGGCTCACAGGGAGGTAGTTTATTTGCATGTTTTGCTCATCAAACTGCCGAAAAGTCGTGGGGAAATTCTTCATTTAATGGTTTACAATATGTGTTTCGTGACGGAACTCCCGCTTGTCATACCAGTCATAAAAAGAAGCGTTGTTAATCGAGAGTCTAATAAAACTCAGACAAAACAACACAAACTCGCTCATTGCGATGGGCACGTTTTGCAATATGCCTGTGAGCGGTTTCGGCCTGGAATTGAGGCGGTGATTTAAGCAAGTTCACTTAACTTTGAGCGGTTACACTCAACAACTGCATCCTTTAGCAATGTCCCTACCGGTGTGGTTTTTTTTATTTTATTTCCGTTAAGTTGCATTCATGTGGATTGAGCGTCTGAACCAAACGAGATCAGTTATTCCCTGTATGTATATATATATATATATATATATATATATATATAATGAACGATTAGCGAGCGGTCGTGTCTTCTGATCTCGTGATTGTCACAAAATGATCGGCCTTAATCGAACCGCTGTCAGCGTCTGGCCTTCTTTAATGTCCGCGAGTGGCGGCCAATATCGGCCAGTGGTGACTGTAGCTGAGCTGCAAGCCTTCTTTCCGAAGATCCTGCGCACTGTCTTTTCATGTTCAATATGATGAACGTCAGCGACTCGGTGGCTTTGACCCTATGCAGGTTGACGATACCGCAGTGTTGTTGTTGTTGTTGTCGTCGTCATCATTGTCATCGACGATCAACGCAATGCGGTTGCTATTATTGTTGGTACGTGGGTTGCCTCGATTAGTATATGAGGAAAATCACCTTGCGTTTGAAATTGTACAGATGCTGTTGATTGCTTTCTGACCACTCCTTTGGACGTAAATAGCGACCACTAGAAAAGCGGCGGCATCTTTCGCATCATCAATCAAGCTTCTCCGTACTAGTATTGCCACATTGCATGCTATCTGGTGGCCGCACAGCCGTGTGTGTTGATAGCTCAGAGCCTATAAACCAAATACACATTTCTATATATATATATATACATATACGAACGTACCTATACATACACACGTGATTCATCGTGGCTCACATGATTTGCTCTTAATATATCTGGCACGTAGCCTCGGGCACTTCAATTACATTCGAGGCTCGAGGCTGTCCGCCAATAGAATTCCTACGCTCTTGTTCATCCAGTGCCCTGTGCTCTGCAGCGTATGTCGCGCTGTTCGATGGTGTCTAACTTTCGTCCTATTTATTGTTACGTTCCACATCGGTTCCGTTCTCCTTCAGGTCTCTTGTCCTCAGGGCTAGTTTCCATCGTTTTGCAACTTATTTCTGAGCAAATTCCCTGCTCCTCTCGTTTTGTAACCGTCACTTAGCCTGTAGTGCTCACGGGAGCCGCTTCCCTCAGTTTTCTTTGTGGTGCGTCTAATCGAACAGCGTGTATATATATATATATATATATATATATATATATATATATAGTATATTAAGTAAGGCTACAGTTGGACAAGAAATAACAGGCGTCTTAGGTACACTGGACCTCTGCTGCATTTTGTCGTTCAACTGCTGCTGCTTGGTTGAGCGGCTGCGGAAGAAAGGTGGCCAAACCCAGCTCGAAATGTTTATGTCGACTCTTTGCCCGGTCGGATAAATATTCTCTCGTCGGTTTATCGGCACTCGCGTATTTAGCTGTTTTTGATCGGCTGATCAGTCTATCGGCTGTAGTGGCAGTCTCCGTTTTCTCGCATGGTCTTCTTCCACACGGAACGGAGCTTTACGATTGGTCGACTTGTATCTACTTCGTGCTCAACCCTTACGACAAGCTTGGCCTCTGTGCAGCCTAATACGCCTATCTGCCTTTCTCTTCTTCTATTCTCTTGCACTTGACGTATGCTTTGTGTTTTGAGCTATGTGTCGGGTGAGAGCGCGTTCAGTCTCGACTCGAGTCAGTTCCAAGAAAACATTAACTAGTATTATTGGTGAAAACAACAGCATTGCCTGGGTACGCTGTACACATTGATATTTACGCTCTAACCCAGTCTTCTTCAATAGTAAGCGCTGATCTAGAGATGTCTAGATATCCGTCGTCATTGAGCGACATAGAGATAAAAGCGCCTCACTAATGAGGCAGTAACAAGTTTTAGCAGGGAAGTAGCATATACTAGACTCGATTGTTTATATATATATATATCGTCAGTGTTCTTAACTAGTCGTGCTTGCAATAAGCTAGTGCAAAAATAATGCGTTTGCTAACCTTATCTCGTATACTAGCGCATTTCCAAGTTTTAGCGCCATACATAAAGGATTCCAAAACTGAAGTCTTAGTAGAAGAAGTAATGACCAATATGTGCTAATAATGTTTGTTTCTTTTTCTCTCTTTCTCTGTCTCTCTCTCTCTGTGTCTTTCTACCTCTATCCATCGACCTGTTGTGTGCCTGATGCGTGGCGCCGACCTGGTATGGTATGCGTACAGGCGACTGACCAGGCGAGTTGGCACAGCAAGCTGAATGGCGGCACCTCAAGTGGTGGCGGAGCGAACTTGCTGGCCAATGGAGGAGCGACGGGAGCTTCTGGAGGATCGGGCGGCGGAGGAGGAGGACTTTCGGTGCCCAACGGAACGATGGGGGCGTCGGCAATCGCGGCTGCGGCAGCAGCTGCAGCGTCGTCGCCTTCTGGGGGCGTCGATGAAAGGGCGCTTGTGTTGGCGGCCACACCCGAGCAGATGATGCTCGCCACCCTCGACTCGAGCAACAACGGCCCGTCCTCCCCCGACGGCACCTTGGCTGTAGGCAACAACTCCAACGACAACAACCTGGTCGCTAGAAACAACGGTAAGTGTCGGCGTCGCTTTGCATCGATCCATCGATGTCCTCCAGAGCCAGAGCCAGACCTCTTTGTTGACGGCGCTACGCTGGAAAGATGCGTAGTAAGGAATGCGGCGATCAGACTTAAGACATTGATTGGGCTAATTAATAGGTGGCTGCGTGTTTATATGTATAATAGGGCAGGCACGGGCGATAGATAGCCTTTTCTGCAAAATGCCCTGAATGGTTACAATTGTTTGAACTCTGTAAGTATGGAAATCTTAAGCTCAATGAAAAATTTCTGAATTTAAATAAATTTGCCCTCCGTAGAAGACAGTCTCATAAAAAAAAGTATATATATATATATATATATATATATATATATATATATATATATATATATATATACGCCTTTTTTAAACTCAGATTCGTGGTGTTCATGTGCGTTTGTTTTAGCTGTTGCCGTCGTCGCTCATTTTCTGACTCCGTGGACTAACCGTCAATATTTGTTTCTTCTAGTCAAGGGCAACGGAAGCGCGTCATCGCAAAACGGTGGCTCTGGCGGAACCGGGGCTAACAACAACAACATTCTGCAGAACGACCTCACCGCTTTGTTGATCAATCACCTGGCGGCCGTCGGCGCGCCGGTCTACACGAAGGATCTCGTGAAGGCGCTAGGCCTGAAGCACAAACGTGAAATCAATCCGATCCTCTATCGGCTGCAGGACCGAGGGGTGCTCTCTAAAGTGTGGGACACTCCACCGGCGTGGACTCTCGTGCCAGGCGGGAACCTGGCTGATCTACAGGGCATCGAAAGGAGTCTCAATAACAAGAAACAGGTAACCGCTTCGTTACCGATTCGTTTGAATGCCTTCTCTGTTTTAGGACGGGGTATATATATATATATATGTATATATATTTATAAATATGGTTTAACGTACAGACAAGAAATTAAGCAAGTTACGTACACACATCTAATGATGCGCTTTTTCTAGCAGTTAATATAAGATGATTACTAGTTTACATATTTATAGATGCCAATATACTCTTGACTCTACGGTGAGTAATATACTCCTTACGTTAGATGACTAATTATAAATCAGCACGTTTATACAATATGCTTCCCTCTGCCCTAGATTTTGGAGGTGCTATCTATTGTTTGCAGCATGTATTATACGTCAATTACATGACTCATACAATGCGAATGAAAAGTTCGGCACGAATAAACATTGATTTTGTATATATATATATATATATATATATACAAAGAATAGTTACGAAAAAAGCTCTACGTTATAGTACACATACTCTTACACCGAACCACTAGGTGTTACCCATTCTGTCGGGCGTGTAGGGGCCTGAGCTTACTGACATGACTGCATTGTTTGACCTTTGATCTACCGCGAATTGTTCCGTAACGACATCATCGACATCATGATGACAATATGACTATTACGGCACCACCACTGTCACGGCAAATTACGGCGGCTGCCCAATGAATGACCTGATGGATGACCACGATGGCGTCTGGCGGTGGGAACTGGCAGGCTGAGCTCTCTGCGGCGCCCTCCTACGAGGAGAACGGACAGACGAACGAGTATCCCGCGCTACCGGCCCCTCCCGGTGCTGCAGCAGTGATTCCCCACGTACCGCCAAGTGGTGTACCCGGTGGCGGCGGCGGCGGTGGCGGTGGCCTACCCGCTGGCGTCCCGGGCGCGGGTGTGGGGGGCGTGATCGGAGGCGTAGGCGGAGGCGCAACACAAGCCCTACCAGGACTACCTGGCGGCGGTGTTCCCGGCATGCCTGGCGTACCCGGCGTGCCCGGCCTCCCAGCTCACTTGGGTTCGCTACCCGCACAGCATCTGCTCGCTCAGCAGCAAGAACTACTCGGACGAAAACAGAACGCGAAAATGACGAAGATGGCGCGCCAGCAGACGGCACTCAGCCCGCAGCAGGCGGAGATCCTTCGCCTCAATCAGGCATTCGCTCAGATGTTGATTCAGCAGCAACAGGCAACCGGCATCCCAGTGATGCTACCTCCAGGTACGTTCCTCGTTTCATCCGCCTTCATCTCTTTCTCTCCTGGTCGTTGACTATACACCTTTGACCTTCTACCTTCCTCCCGCCCCCGATTACGACTACCGTAATAATTTGTCACACCTTAACGTTGTTGTAGTTGAAATCTGACTTATTATCAATGCGGTCACTCTTGCACATATATATATATATATATGAGAGTGATCGAGCCTGCGCGAGAGAGGGAGAGAGGCTAATGTGCAGACGGTTCGTGTTGCAGGTGTGTGTTTTCCGAATGTGAAGATAACACAGCAGGTGATGAGCCAGACAGTAGAAATGGCGGCCGCAGCGTACGCGGCTGCGGCAGCCGCCAACGGCGGCCATATCGGTCCCCAACAGCTGCATATGATGCAGCAGGCGCAGCAGATGCAAGCCGCAGCTGCCGCCGCCGCGCTGGCAGCTCAGCAGGCCCAGCAGCAGGCACAAGTGGCCCAGGCACAACAGCAGGCGGCAGCCCACGCCGCCGCCGTCCACGCGCACGGCCACGCTCACGGTCACGGCCACAGCCTCGACCATCAGCACGCTGCTGCCGCCGCTGCTGCTGCTGCCGCCGCTCACACAGCCGGCGGGCATCCCATGTCACAGACAACGACGCAAACGACGCCGCAGACGACGACGACAACGCAAACAACGGCGTCGACGCCACAGCGGCAACAGGGAGGCTCGGGGGGCGCCGATCACGCCCACCAGACCTCCGGCGGCGGCGGCGCCGCTGCCGCCAATGGGTCGCCAGCCGGCCAGGCCGCTCACCCGCACGGAGCCGGCCACGGGGGCGCAGGCGGTCATCAAGGTGGTCACGCACCGAGCCAGCCGGCCGGCGCTCCGGGCAGTGCGACCGGCAGCTCGGGCCCACCCGCCTCCACGCCGGGCCCGCAATCGATCTCAAAGTTCCCCAGCTACGCGTCCCTCACTAAGAACCCCGTGAGCGCGTTCCACGAGTTTGGACAGATGCAGCATGTCGAGGCAAAGATCGACATCGTCGCAACGGATGGCCCTCCACATAATCCGCGCTTTAAGGCAGTCGCATTCCTTGACAAGAAGCCCGTCGCCGAGGCCTGGGACAAGACGAAGAAGGAGGCGAAGCACCAAGCCGCAGAACTGGCTTTCAGGAAGCTCGTTGCCTCTGGAGCCCTTGCGTCCGACGTGCCCTCACCGGAAACGGACATCCTTTCCTCAACGGACGATAGCATTCCTATGTTCGACATTATCGCTGCGCTAGGCCACCGGGAGTTCTCGCAGAAGGTACTGGAGGTGCCCGAATACGTCGGGGGTCGCAAGGTGCTTGCGGCGCTGATTATGCGCTGCGCACAGACAGACAAGAGAGGAACGGTGGTGTGCTTCGGGACGGGCTCTCGCTGCATCACCGGCGAGCAGCTCAGTCAGGACGGCACGGTCGTTAATGATTCACACGCCGAGGTCATCACGCGCAGAAGCTTCCTGCGCTTCCTCTACCAGCAGATGAAGGGCTATAAGGCCGATGAAGACCACCCGATTCTCGAGCCAGTTGACAATCCAACACAGGGCGGACCGAGCCTTCGAATCAAACCGCAGGTTTCGTTTCATCTGTACATCTCAACAGCCCCCTGTGGTGATGGCGCTTTGTTTGCGCATACTACTAAGCCCGATGATAAGAACAAACAGTGTGGAGAGGACGCTTCGAGCGCGCACCATCCGCTCTTCACCAAGAGCTGTCAAGGTCTCCTTCGTACAAAGCTAGAGGCTGGCGAAGGGACTGTGCCCGTGGATGTTAGTACCGATTATCAAACGTGGGACGCCATCCTGCAAGGGGAACGACTACGCACTATGAGCTGCTCGGACAAGATCGCCCGCTGGAACGTGCTGGGCATGCAGGGTGGCCTGCTGTCTCACTTCCTGCAGCCTGTGTACTTATCCTCCATTACGCTCGGGAACCTGTACCACCACGGCCACCTCTCACGGGCCGTGTGTTGCCGCCTGGAGGGGGAGCCTTCGCTCAATTCGCAGCTGCCCCCACTGTTCTCGCTGCAACATCCGATCCTGGGCTGCGTGTCGGGACATAACCCGCCGCGTGACACCGAAAAGACGAAACCGTACTCCATCAACTGGTGCGTAGGCGACGAAAGGCCCGAAGTAACCAACTCCGGCACTGGCATGCGCCAGGACCGCAGCGGCACCAACCTCGAGTCGCGCGTGTCCAAGGCCTCGCTGTTCAACCTTTTTAAAGAAGTCGCCGAACAATTTAGCCGCCAGGACCTCGTCGGCAAGACGTACGGCGAAACGAAACAGAATGCTGATGGCTATCAAACCGCCAAGAAAGTGCTGTTCGACAGATTCCTGAAACTAGATAGAGGGCGCTGGGTGAGAAAACCACCTGAAGAAGAGATGTTCCATTAAGAAGGACAAAAAACCGCTATTCTCGCTTTGAGCCGCTCCCCGGGATGAACGACCGACTGACAAATGCCGGTTTACGATTGAATCCAGTGTCCGACAGAATCGTTTCGAGGCATGATGCTTTCCGATCGGTCGCCTCTGGTTTCATGTGCTCTCAGGCCAATCATGGGGCTTCTCGAGCACCTGGACGCCTGCGGCTTCACAGAACCTATGTGAAGTCGGATCTCGAGCAGACCGATGGACAACCCCTGGACTTCGATCGACGCTTTCTGTCGTGTACTACTTATGTACGTAAATTGCTGGGCCCGCATCTCGGTAGCCCTTCCGGCGCACACTCAAGTTGGTCGGTTGTTGATCCCCGCGGCGAGAAAGAGCATCGATATGAAATTACCGTGCACTGTCTCTCTCTTCTATCTATCTAATCTACATCTCTATGTATTTCTTCTGAGTACGTGAGTTAGTTCTTGCGCTCTGCAGGCCCGATATGTTTGGCGAGTGGCCGATAGGCATTTGCGGGGGCCCTGCTTGCCCTAGCTGTCGAGGACGTAAGGGTTTTGACCCGTCCAAGACGGGTCGTGTGCCATGCGTCCTTCAGCAGCGGACGAGCCGGGCCGTCGCCACTCGCCGACAATTAGGGTTAGCCCAGTGGCCGGAACGGTCTGCCCCACACGGTCTGACTAACCGATTCATCGACAACGACAAAAACGAAACAGACGCAATAACTCAAAAACCAAATCATCATCATCAACATGATCCGTACAGGCGCGGATGTACGAGTCCCGCGTCCGCCATCTTCCTTGGAGCGAGAGCAGACGAACCTAACACGACTTGCCTGAGAGAACGCCGAGGTGGACGGACCGGGCTGCACCGCTGACAGCAACTCAGAATCGAGCAAGCCACTCTCAACAATAGTATGCAACAACACAACTGATACAACAACAACTACTACTAGTACTATGAGTACTATAGCTTTAATTACGGCGTAAATTTGATCTTCTAATGCACTCCGAAATTCGTGTGACAAAATTGCCCACGTAAACAGACAAAATTTCCTTCAATAGGCAATCATTTTAGTATGTATAGTCAATTGTGCATATATGCAACATACCCGGCAACGGAATATTAGCGACAGCGGCGGCAGCAGCAGCTCGTATAAGCAACATTGGACGTGTCTCGTACACTTGATGATATTGATCTAAATCGACCCACACAAGCCGCACGGCTATCACTGACCAGAACGGAAGAAAGAAAAATCTGTAATCGGTACTGCAACAAGCTAGAAATAGGACAATACCGAAGACAACTCTATTCTTAGCTAATTACATTATCGCAACTACTGCCACTACTATTACTCCAACTACTACAACTAATGCTACGACTATTAATAATTAACAATAACTATTACGACGACAAGCTCCATAACTAACGAAACAGTACAACAAACTACTACAAAATACAATAATCAATCAAAGATCAATCAATCAATCAACTAAACAATAACTCAATAAAATGACAACGACAATGTCACCTTCTCAATGTCGAGCCCTGCTGAGAATCTGCCGGGCCCGGAGGTTGGTGGCGGCCCGAGGTGGCCCCGGCCGTCGAAGGCCAGCCTCTATCTGCTCCGAACAGAGGCGGCCAAGACGCCGAGGCAGGGATGCCACCACGCCGGGCGGCAGTTCGCGGGCCAAGGCTCCAAGCGGACGAACATCAAATCGACAACAACAACTACCACCACCAACACCACGAACTTAAGCGACAGAATAACGACAGCTGTACAACAAAGTTGATAACGATACCAACAACAAAAACAACCAGAAAAACAACAGCAACAACAGCAGCAACGACAACAACATCTGTGCTTACTCTGCGGCAATGTCACCACGACGTGGCGATTTACGAACACCAGGTGTCGCTCCAGCCATGGTCGATCATCTATCTAGGTATCTACGTGACACACAACGAACACGAGAGTAGCCCTGGAGAGTGGCTGGAGGCGACACCGTTGAGCTGCTGCTGCTGAACTCTGGCGCGGAGGAGGTGGATCGCGCTTTATCATGCGCTGATCAGATACGCGTTCCCACCAGCTGATCTGCCGGATGAGTTCACCACAACATCCACCACCAACAGCGATAATCGGATGACACTTTAAACAACAGCAGCAGCAGCAACAGCATTACCAGCAGCAGCAGCAGCAAAAGCAGCGCGAACATCGTCAGCTGCAACAACAACAGCTCGCATCCAACGTCCAATATCCAAAGACCAAAAGAATCTCGAGTATTATCATTCATATATACATCTATTCTACATAGATATCCACGGTGTGTGTGTGTATGTAATCCAACATATAATATACCCTACACTATGTATACTAACTGTGTGAACTATGATGACTGCGATTATTGTTCCGTCAGTATAGTAATGATGATAGTGCTGACGGCTATGACAGTCACAGCAAACCGCTACGTACATACACTTCGATTACTTTTGCTGATGACACACGCTAATGTTGATCGACGCAGCGAAGGCGACGAAGGGGAGCCGACGATTGCTATGATGCTGAGAAGCGAAGAAAGTTGGAGACGGACAACTGTGAAGGGGGTAAGAAGACGAAGAGAAACCTAGTGAGGTAGTCGAAGGCGGTAGTGAGGTCTTTAGAGACTGGAGGAAGAAGAACGCGAAGAAGAAGAAGAACGGCAAGCAGCAGGCAAGCATATAAGAACACAAGGACAAAACACACAAAAAAATCGGTAGGCAAACATCACGAGGAGGCACCGCCCGATCCTCCTCCGGTAGAGCATGTGAAGCAGATAAATGATACGTGTGATTAAACACGATGATTATTATTGACGACGACGATGATGATTATTAGATGTTGTTGTTGTTGGTGTGCTATGAGAGGCAGACGAGGCCAGTCAGTGTGAGATGTCGGAGAAAGGGCAGGTCTCCGACGTCTCCAGATGTCCGCTTACCAGTCTTTACTGCTTAGCAGCAGCGGCAGTCAGTATGATTGGCTGCAGCGCCATTTTCCGGTGCATGACTGGCCCAGAAGTGTGCATTCACGACGAGAGACAAGCACACACACACATCCTGAGAGAGGAGAGACACAGACGACAGAGAGAGAGAGTCGTGTATGTGTGTAAGAAGGGCAGCGACAGAGATAGAGAAACCATCGGCCATCGTTATTCATCCCAGTCCTCTCGTTCTTGACCACCGTCCGTCGATGACGCCCTCCCGGGTTTCCACGTTTCCATATGAGCGTATAACGAATATTACTCCTATTTCTACTACCCATACTACTACAACTACTACTTGCTAACTACTCTGGCTATTACTTCTACAAATATCGCCATTACCACACGGAGTCATTACTACTATACTACTACTACTTCTACTTTAGCTGTGTGACGACTCTGTGCGTGAGCATTCCACGTTCCAAGGACGGTGTGGTGACGACGTGATATGATGTGTATAATGTATAACAATGATGATGATCATGTGTATAATGGAACAAGGAACCCGGAACGGAAGAAGACGCTGTGGCCGGCGGAGAGACGAAAGCACAAGCACGGGGCGTGGGGGGATGGCCGATGGCAGAGTTTGACGCAAACGAGACAGAGATAAATAACCTCAATCATCACGATGCGAATGACTGACGAGGGTGATGGCTGACACCGACACGATGAAACCGATGAGACCCTGAAGGGCTGTTCAACAAGCACATCAGCAACGGCGGCGCTATGATGCACCACGGCGATCGAGCAGCGAACGGACCCGAGGTCGTCCGTCTCACTGGCTCATGATTGTTGTGTTTGTTGTTGTTGTCGCTGTTGTTGGTGTTGTGGTGCTCTGCGATCATTCCCTCCCTCGACCTGTCTCGGTGACGGCATATTCGTTCTTCTTATCGCATCGTTGTCTCGCGTGCGTTGGCTCACTAGCTCACATGCGCTCGATCACTCTTTCTCTCTCTCTCTCGCTCGCGTCGTCTTCCCTTGTCGACGATATCTGGGCGGCCAAATGAGCGGCAACAAGTCGCGCGTATGCCGCATGACGAGGCCGGGGCACGCGCAGCCGTGTTCGTGCGTTGCCATCGATTGCAACATGCAACATGCCGTCGCGAAGTAACCACCACCACCACTACTACCACCACTACGTGCGTTGCATAACGTGCATGCTATGACTTTAAACTACTGTTACTATTACTATAGCTACTATAGCTACTACAGCTACTGTGACAACCCAACAGCACCACAACCACCAGCACCACCGTGTTGATTGATGATCCTCTGAATACTTCTTCTATCTGAACAGCGACCCGGCGCGCCGGCTAGCAAGCAGACAAACACCCAGTCGAGTGGAAGATTACTATCGAAACACTGACAGAATTCATAATGCCAATAATAATAATAATCATAATAATGAGAATGAGAATATGAGTACTGATAATATGAACATTACTTAATCATCATAACAATAATCGTAATCACAACCACACAGCAAAGATTACATCACTGATCACTATTAATACTATTGGTATTATAATTATATATTGATAATACCTACCACACTACTGATACCGATTCCTACGACGTAGTCGCGACCGCCAGCCATGCTATTGCCACTACAACTGCTAGTGGCGGCTGTGCAGGCGCTACCGCTACACACGTAGGTAGGTATTCAGAGGCCCGTTCCTGTCTCAGTCGTTTCGGAGCGTTGACTCTGTCTCTCGGCGTAACTTACTGATGACGCAGCGGCTGACTTCGTTCTCTGAAGTCCTCCATCGCTCGTGGTGAATGAATGATGATGATGCATTATCTCCACGTGCGGATGGTGAAACGATTCGACAACGATAACGACGACATTGCGGACTACGGATACGAGCAAGTTAGCCGCCGTCACCATCACCACCCTCACCGCCACCGAACAGACGACGTAAGGGCAAGATACTAAGCTGACCCACTGACTAATCAATCAATCTGTCTGATCTGGATCTGTCTGACTGACTGACTACCTATATATCTGTTTGTCTGCCTGTCTGCTTGTTCGTATGTCTATCTATGTAACTAGATAACGAGCTAACATTGCACTTGTGCTATTATGTACGACAGAGCGATTGGTTCCCCTGTCGATTTACCACCGTTTCACCGTTCCCACCGCCGCTCACTGCTGCGTTGCAGTGGCGGGCAGCTTGGAAAGAGGACGGCGGGAGAACCACACAAACAGATAGACAGACGGGCATACAGCTGGACAGACAAACAAACACAAATTTACGCGTACAGACAGACAAATCGATGCGTAGGTAGGAATAGTAGGAGGAGGAGAAGGAGATCGATAGTTGTCGATGTTCTTTCTAGCCAGTTAGTAGTGTCTAGTAATTAGTGCTCAACGGTGCAGCTCGCTTTAGCTTGATCATGCTATCTGTGCTCACCTGTCGAGTCAGCCTCGTACCGCCACCGCCGCTTCGTTATCGCGGCCTCAGAGGACAACGAGTGACAAGTCAACAGTCGTAACAACAGCGCGCGCTCGCGAGCAGCAGCAGCAGTGAGGATGGCCGCAACATCGGCGATGCTACAACGAGGACGACGACGAAATGACGTGAGCCAGGTGTCGCCGTTGATCGATGCCGATCAAGTGTTGCCGTGGTCGTCGTCGTCGTCGCGTTTGACAGCAGCCGCCGCCACCGTTTCTGCAACTGTGGCCCAAGTGGCTTTTGTTGTAGTCAAGCGCCACAGTTTGCTCGTTGCAAAAGCAACAGCGCAGCAGCAGCAGCCGCACTTGTGTTTCAAAATGTATGCGGTGAACCGGTGCACGAAGGACTCGTGCCCAGCGTGCCCTCGTGTTCGCTCGCTGCTGCTGTTGTTCTCCGCGCAGCCTGATGGTGGCACGAACCCGCGCCTTTGCGGCTCGGTCGCGTCACGTAAGCGGCGCCGGCAACTCCGACACGCCAAATGCGGCGACCGTCCAAAGCTCGTTCTGCTCTTTCAACGTGTTTAGCTTGCTCTCGGCACGTCGACACTGCTCTGTTTGTGCATACTCACATACATACAGACAGACATGCATGCATGTATCCATCCAGCTATCTATCTCTCTGTCTATCTATACATACGTACATACATACCTAGGCATACATAGGGTATGTTGTGAAACATGCGGCACGCGGTTGCGCTTTACAACAATGCTAGCCGGCCGCGAATTGTGCGTGCACACGTGAGCGAGATTGGTGAGCAGCGACAAAGCTGGGGAATCCGCCAGCAGCAACATGCAGCGTGAAGTGCCCCCCCCACAATGCGCTCACTCTCAAGCGACGTCACGAGACGACGCACGCACGTACACACACAACCCCCACAACAACAAAAGAAAGACATACACAACCCCCGCCACACACGCAGGGAGAGAGAGAGATACACAAAGAGCCCGCCCGCGAAGACCGAACGCCTCTCGGAGCAGCAACGCCCGTGTTCGGCGCCATTCACCTTTGCTGGCACGACTTCTTGGCGCGCATACGTGTAAAAGCTGTCGAGGTGGTCTTCTGGTCACGCGCTGTCCGCCGCTGGGGGATGAAGACGAAGATGACGATGATAATGATGATTATGCTGGCATGCTCCTCAGCGTGACCCGCCGTCACATCTTCCGGATGGGAGGGATGCTGAGGTCAAAGGATCCGCGTGGCGTTCTGATAGATGAGGCGACCAACTCGGGCATCCTGTTCCCGTTTGTCGGTGCACGAATGTCTCCCAGCCCAACTGCTACCCTTCCGGAAGGCACACACAGGCATCAGCGAAATAGGCACCTCGCGTCTAACTGTCTCACGCACACGGGCAGGGCAGGGAACATGTGATGATCTTCGTACCCGATCGACAAGATGTCACATGGATGCACAGACAGCGCGCATCAAGGACGCTCTGCATCCCTTGGTGGTTACTGAGTGAAACAAGCACCACGCCACGTGTATACTAAGTGTGCATCGTCAGCCCTTCGTCGCGGCCTTACCACGCATTGTGCTTGAATGCCTGACTGATGAGAGCAGTGATCATGATTTGTGGAGCGAGAGAGAGAGAGAGAGCAAGCGACGAGTCGCCTTGCGTCAGGGGTTGACTGACGCAAGCTGTCATTGACGCAGACTGGACGACCCACACACAGCTGGTCCACTCGCTGGAGGTCGGCCACCAAACTGCATGATCGAAATCGAGCTGCACTTGACTTAGTTTTAAGCACTTATATCCATATACTGCATTATCTACAGTACGTCTATTCATAAGCATATATGTACTAGTACATCTCAAACTCATATGGAATGACGGCGGCATAAAGTCGTATAAGAATAACACACTAAGCTTAGCTTACATATGGACATCTTTCACACACACGTCTTGCGAGATGATGGGGAGATAGGAAAGTAGTGCAACACAGGAACGCATGAAAAGGGCAACCCAAGGACAAGTTGAAGAATATTGACATCCGTAGCACACAACAAAACGACAACAACTGCGGTAACTAAGATACAACAATTAGAACAATAACATTAACAACGACCACGACAACAACAGCAGCAACAACAACAACCTTGATAATGAGAGCAGTAGCAACATCAAGGGAAAACATGGTGACTCAAAATTCATTTCACAGGGAAATACACGTATACAACCACACGTAAGCCGCATTGCAAGGCAGCTATCAAATGCCCTGATTAGACAGAAAACCAACAATAACGGCGACTACAACACCAAACAAATGACTACCGCAGTAATGACAATACGACATGCAAACAGACACACAGTCCCATAAATGGGCAAAGACGTTTATTTGAAAACAACAACGCACGTTTTGCAGAGGCTAAGTTAGCTGGTGGGCTGTACATATTAATATATTATTTATATATACGTACCGTCATTAGTTTTAAGTCATTCTGTTGTTCTTGTTTATATTCGTCTTGCTTTTGTATTGTTCGAATCGTGGAAAAGACCGAGTTGTGTTGCGGCATTGAGCGTAACTTGAAGTACGTAAGGAGCAGATAGAGGAGGCATAGGGGGTGCACCCGAAACCCTCGGGACTCATAAATTGAGCTCCTCAATCAAATTTCTATTGACACAGTCCTTGGTCGTTCGCGATTAAACTGCCGCACTCTATGGCAGCAAGTGGGACGGTCTGTAGATCTTTTTTTTCTGTTGTTGACACATATACTAATTTACACGAGGCAAGGCGGTAATAGAGCATATTTAAACAAATTCCGAAACAAAAAAGCACTGAGCAAACAAAATCCTCGAACCTCGCTCGAATAGACATAGATTATTGCTGCTATAGTGCTCGTTTCAAACGTTTGCCTCCCTTGTTGATTCTCTTAAGCGAGTATGCGAAGCTACTTTTGTCACAGGAACAGCAGCTGATCAATTTTACAATAACTGACCATGTAGCGCCAATTATGGAAAGCAAGATTCCACGAGCAGACAATAAGAACGCAGTGAATGCTTGCATGTCATATTTAGGAGGGTGGATTTGCATTTTGTTTTTGGCGTTTTATTGTTCAGTCTACTACACAGCTGGCTGCAGCTCCATGTAATGCTCGCCAGACATGACGGTGGAATAGCGCCGACGTGTAGGCATAAACACGAGCCACCGCGTTTTTGGACAGTTACGAGTAGGAATGATATTTATTGATATTTTAATCTGTTAATAGATGGGTTTGCACACTACTCCACACTGCTAAGTTTACGATGTCTTCGTCCACTGTAATGGTGTGGAAAGGGCGTCTGATGCCGTTGCGGCGGCAGGCAGGCAGGTGTAAAGATCGCGGACAGCCTAATCACTCTTATGTTCCTCGAAAATACGACAAAACACTAAATGACCACAGCAGTGACACCAATACCAACAGCAGCAGCAACAATAACAATGACAATGAAAACAAAGTACAGCACCAATTGATAGCACCATGAATCATATGGATATTAGCGAGATGACGAATGCGATCACATGCGAACAACTCAAAAACACCAAGAACACTAATAATAACAACAATAACAACGATGACGACGACAACAACAACAACAGCAGCAGCAACATGACGGGTAGTTGGAGCGTCAAAGTTGGTCAAACAGCAACAGTGGTAACAAACATAAACTAGCAAGGAGAGAGTACCAGCAAAAACGGAGTTTATGTGGCGGACTGCTCTTGACAGAAAAATTGGTCAAGGATTCGGCATCTGTACGTACGGTGCATTAGAAAGATTGGGCATACATATAATACATACATACGTACCGGGCTTGCGCCAGCAGCAGCAGTAACTGCTGACCAAACAGTCAACCCATTCATTCAGGCATTCAGTTCTAACAGTCCTGGACGTGACGGCAGGACATAAACGTTGGGCTGCCGCGACTAACGTTGTTGGCATCTCGGCACTATTCCAGAGCGCATCAGAGTTGTAGCTCTGTGCTCTTTTGCGTTGTTCTACTACGAATGGATGGATGGTGGGTGGTAGTGTTGGTAATGGTGGTGAAGATGATGTTTATGTTGATAATGATGATTATAATATTATTAATAATGATAATGATGATTGTTGTTGTCGCCCTGAGCGTGTACTGTTTGCCACGTGCGCGGACGATTTTTTTGTTTTTGTCTTGCGACATAGTTGTGACATTTCGGGAGGTATTTTATTGCTAAATTCACAACACAACAACAACAACGGCGGCTACTGTAGTACAGCATCAGCATTGACTATAGCCGCTGTTGCCACCACGAATGGCTCACGCTCGTTTCGGAATACTCATAGGCCTCTTTTTGTGTTCAAGCAGGCCGAGACTAGACTAGGAACGCGACGGGATTCCCAAGGTTGTTGCCGGTCGCGCCGGTTGGCGGCATGTCGTGCCATCCTGCCAATCTGAGCTGAGTTCAACATCGTTTTTTTCTCCCCGCTAGATCCGCCTTGTGCCAGTGTCCCCCTCCCCAAACTCCCATGCGAATATCGATCATTGGCTGATCAGTAATCGGTAATTTTTCGCCTTTATCCGCTGCTCCCAAGCCGTTTCTATGCCACGTACTCTCACACATATATAAATATATATATATATATATATATATGTGTGTGTGTGTGTGTGTCTAGGCAAAAGGTACGCGTGTACACTGTAGATGTATATATGTACATACACTGTGCATATATGTGCTTGTATATGCACGTGTCGAATACTGTACGCGGCATATTATGTCTGAAAAGATGAAAGTGCCGTACGCCGCCTATGCGCTGCCGCGCGCGGGGCGTATATCGTACAGCGTACTCGCGTCTGTATACGCATATATGTGCGGCTTGTTGCGTACATAATGAGCGATAACGTCTTACGTTGCCTCCTGCGTTGATGGCATGGACGGTCAATTGCTTGCTCTGTTCTTCTGTACGTCCTTTCATGCATTCATTCATTTATAAGTTTATTTTCTGTATTTTGCTTCTTCTCGGCTTCAATTAGCCATGGGCGTCGCCGACGTGAGATCGTCGTTGGCGTCGAATGTTTTGCCATGAACTTCAGAACGCTTCGTGAGGTGACGACACGCGTGATGACACCATGGCGTGCGGCGTACACTTCACCAGTGCTACACCCCAGTATTACACATATAGCACTCATTGTCCACATGTGAGGTAACCATCCCACGTCGCCCGGTCGTCTGATGGCGGCGGCCAGCCCGTGGGAAGAATCGATGACAACGGTGATGATGACCGTTGTCTCTGTCTCTCGAAAGCTTCTCTGTAAAACAAACAGACAAGCCCATCATTGCAGTATTGTGTATCTTCTCACTATCTGTTCTAACGAACGTAGCCAGCCACCATCACGAACACTGGCAAGCATTCATGCACTGCCAGTGCACCAACAACCACCACCACCACCACCATTCATTACTACTATTACTACTACTACTACTCCTACTACAATTGCTAATTAGTGCTTCAATTAATGCGCGATTGCAATGAGAGTGATAGTGACGATGAGGATAATAACAATAATGACAATTATTATTATTATTATTACTACTACTATTATCATTACTACAATTGTTGTTATTGTTCTTATTACTAACTAGCATTATGACTACGAGTCTGGTATATATATATACATACACGGATACATACAGACAGACAGACATGCATGCATGTATTCTATGTTGTAGGCATTCTTACTTGTTTTTTGTTTTTCCACGAAGCCCTCATCTCGATATTTGGCGTTTTTGTGCTTTTCGTCGAAGCGCCGGGTTCGTGCTACGTTTACTATGATGCTCTTTCGACTAATGGACTGGATGACAGCCATTTCGAGAACCCATTACCTATTTATCACGACGACGATGATGATGATGATGAGGAGTATACTGAAGCGATATTCATTGCGAGGATGTTTTTGGCGAGCGACAAAATTATTCATATTCGATTGAGTGTGGAGTGTGGAGTCCCCGGATGGCTCGCGATGTCCTTCTTGTGTTCTCCGCCACCCTAACCACGGCCTGCACGAATGATGATGAGTAGTGAGTGAAGCTCTGCCATTCTTAACTAGCTGGTCTAGTCTACGATCTTCCGGATCTCTTCCACACGAGAAAGGAGGAGGAGAGGAATGCAAAAGAAAAGTTGGAAAATGCAGAGGGGACTATGAACGAGAAGATCAAAGAGACACACCACCTTTCGTCTAAGCACGAAGCGGAGACCAGTTTCAGGATTGATTCTTTCCCCCCCATCCTCTTGTCAAGCCTCTTGTCCGCAGAGACCGATAGCAGGACCTGCAGACTTACTGCAGACCCACCAGTGCGAGAGCTCGGGCCTCCAGTCGAGGGGTGATTGCAGGGTCCGCAAGCAAGCTCGTCGTGAGAGCCGGATAGCGCTCCGTACAGCCAACATACCTATACAGACATACACTTTCACGCATATATATATATATTGAGGTAGACATGGGGTTTCACATAAACGCGCCGCAGACACAATTGACCTTGATTTACCTTCGCTCGGTGTGCACGCCCCTACGATACACATGTGATATACATCCCTAGCGAGCACATACATCTCTCTACACAGAAGACGCTTGGTTTATCGATTGCGGAGGGGGGGGGGGGGGC
The DNA here is from genome assembly GCA_003439945.1 of Dermanyssus gallinae. Classification (NCBI taxonomy): domain Eukaryota; kingdom Metazoa; phylum Arthropoda; class Arachnida; order Mesostigmata; family Dermanyssidae; genus Dermanyssus; species Dermanyssus gallinae. The sequence continues at coordinate 15,690 of QVRM01003689.1, read as the reverse complement.
AACAACGACAACACCAACTATACGTCATTAAAAACAGAAAACTGTGCCAGGGGAATTCGAATAACGACACGTCATCTGAGGATTGCCATTGGGTGATAAACACGCCCAGGAGCGTGTTAGTAGCCCTAAAAGCAACAGGGGATAAAGAGACGCAAGTATAGCCTCATTTTTTCCAAAAAGCCGTTAAGCAACGGTTTATGTAGTAGCTCACTCACCTAAGAATTGAAAACAAGAACGTAACGACCATATTGCAAGTAACTGCTACAACAGCAGTTGTTGAACAACAACAACAACAGCAGCAACGATAACAGAAGTACAAGCAGTCGCAGAGCGGGTAGGAGGGAGGTAACCGATGGGGCACATCGGCACAACAACAATTACAACAGCAAGAACAACAATAACAGTAACAACAACAACAACACTCAATGGTAACAACATCATACACTCCCATACACATCGGCAGCCACAGCCAAGTCGTCGCACACAGATCGCACACATGTTGCTACTCGCGCGCGATTTCTTTTCATCATCGACATCGAGGAACAAACAAACAAACTCCTTCGCTGAAGAACAGTACGAAGCAGCAGAAGCAGCAGCAGAAGAAAAGTGTTGGCGGGCTAACGGCCCGCCATCATCTGTGATTTATACCAAATGTCCTCTTATTTTTAGATTTACGTTTTTCGCCCGTCGTTATATTGGTCGCTAGCAGCAGTATGTTGTACACTTGAGTGCTGCTTCTCATTGCGCGTCGACATTGCGACTGTGCCGACGACGACGACGACGACAATGTATATGCAAGGACGCGGATAGCCACACAGCCGTATACAGCAAGAGAGAGAGAGAGAGAGAGAGATAGGGAGAGGAGTCGAGACACTCGGAGAGAACGGGTGGGGAGAGAGGAGAGGGACATGAGGAGAAGACATGAGGGAAAACCCAACAACATAAACATAGATAGACACACAGACCTCCCTACAAAACTGTACACATATGTACAGAACGAACGGGCCGTCGGTCGCGGTCTATACGACGGCCGCGGGGGTTTACCACATACGTACGTTCACACAGCGTACACACCGAAGACAATGGGCATCAAACTCATCTCTCATAATTACGACGATAAACTACCACTCCTTCTGCTCCTACGACAACTACAACCAGGTTGACGATTAAGCGCAGTATTAGCAATAATAGTGCTAAGGGAAAACGATCACGGCTGCCCCCTCCCCCTCTCCCTCCCTTCCTCCACCCCCCCCCCCCCTCCGAAGTTTCATAGATCCAACTTTGCTATGGCGACGGTAGGCGAGGCTAAATTGACAACGAATTAATTTTGCCCCTTCTATTACGGTTTCTACCACAACAATTAAGCGGTTAAATTAGCACAACGACTAAAACGGCTGTCAAGTATTACGGCTCCTACTACTTTCGTCCGTCTCTACAGCTATTACTGCGACTATTATGACTATTGGCAGTGACGAATTACCAATATTGCAAATAATAACAGTAATAATTATATGAATAATAACACGAATAAGAATAATATTGATGATAATAATAATAGTAATGATATTAAGTTATAGCTGCGGTGCTCAAAAGAGAGGCATCACCTGACACTGGCAACTGTCTAAGTAATTACACATTTCGTCACGGCGACCAACTACCATGAGATAGATGGAGTGTTGTTATCAGTACATTTACAAGCACACGATCGAGCGATCGAAATGATCACTTGTGTTTTAGCCCCTGATTCAATTGTAACGACAACAACAACAACTGTAATAATATCAATGATAATATTATTAACAATAATAATAATAATAGCTAATGAAATAAAACGAGTAATGATGATATCGTTCATACTAGAAACCACATGGCGTACTGATTTAACTTATAATTATACTGCTTTGCGATCGCATTATATCCACCTAACTTGTAGATCATTATGACTGGTATATATATATATATATATATATATATATATATATATATATATATATATATATATATATATATATATATATATATAGCATGCTCAGTACTTAGAAGGTTAATTAAATGTCTTATAATAACCTGCATTTCGCGAGGTAGTCTACCGGAAGGATTTCTGTTCTTTGTGGAAAGGGCATCTATGTATCTACTTCTTAGGCGATGTAAGATGTCTCTGGATTATCACCCAGAAGTTTTATTGACATCTACAATCTGTTTGAGCGGAGCTTCCAGGACACACGGTTCGCCAAGGTGAAAACACCTAAAGTTGTAATAATTGGAAACAGTTGGATATATTCTATATTACTTAAATTGATGAGCACGTACAGTCCGTAGGCAGGACGTGCCATTAACAAGCTCTCAGTAAACAGACAATGGAATGCCCCGACTTAAATATCCTCTTAAACATAGACCCATGCACGGAAGACGGGATGTCTGATGAATTATGTGGTGGAGGGCCCTGCCACTCTGATGTCATAGGTGGCGCCCCCTAGATCTCGGCGCATAGTGGGTAGATGCCAATGATTCGTTACCCGTGTAAGCTAGCCATTAATAATAATGATCCCCAAGGCATACCCACATTAGAAAAATATTCAAGAAGCGAAACTCAAAATGTCTCCTTTTGGTGTTAAGGGTTTGTTCGAGAGGCGACGACTTATAAATTAAGTACCAGTGAAGACCGCGTGTGTGCTTTCGAGACCATCATCTCTAGTAGGATATCCTAGATCGTTCTCGTAGATCTGGTAACTTTGCGACTCCGCGCTGATTAACGCTGATCAAGCAAGTGCCGATATATATATGCTTGCTTCTGGGCCCCTAGCCACCGAGGCCGACCGGCAACTGTAGCTGGGAGCGCGCAAACGTATCGAGGGAATTGTTCAGACATACCTCTGCCCATCGCAGTAGGACTGAGTCGAGCTGTTGGAAGTTTGCGGGCACTTTGCAAGCTAGATTTGCTTTCAGGAGGTATGTGATTATTTGCACAGCAAGAAAATGATTCAGCAAAAAAGCCGCCTGGGCGCTAACCAGGGGCAGACGAGCGTGCATACGTGAGCGACGAGACGCCATACGGCGAACGAGGCTAGGTGGTCCCTGAGGGAAGACAGCGGCGCCGAGGAGCTCTAGACTGTCCTCGTTGACAGGCCTGAGCATCTGGGTGCGTGTCGGCAAAGGTCGCGATAGTGCCTTCTATTGCATCGTCCGTAATTTTCCGTTGAAACAATTTGCACTTACTGGCATTCATCTCCAGTCTTGTTAAAGCAGCCGATTTCTGTAAGTTTTGGAAATCCATGGCTACACACGTCCGGGGCGGCCAAGGTAAGGTCGTCTAGGTATGAAAACAAAAGCGAAAAGTCTTAGGCCATCGACCTGGGCGATGAGTCATGCCCCAAATAGCGCGTCCCTTGCCATGCTATCCAGACCCTCATCTACACACTTGCGGCTGCATTAGCGAAGACTCTCAGACGGCGCTCGGTTGGCTGCTCCAATAGTTTTGTCTGTAAGAGTGCGGCCATGGCGACGGGTAGGTGCGGCCGGCATTGGTATAGGTGCGTCGAGTGTGGCAAAGCTCTCTTACCTTGCTGATCTTGTTACCCCTGCGGGTATCCAGGTGGAGAGTCCTAAAGCCGAAGAAAAGGAGCTGAATCCATGCAACATAATGTGATAAAAATCGTAATACTAAGCTAGAAGAGGAATTGGAAATATGGTAAGGGAAGGGAGCATCACAACAGGGGTCACAGCGATAATAGTGTCAGCTTCGCCAGACTCTTAGACTCCAGGCTAGGTAGGTTAATAATGAAAGTACAGGTTAATAGCAGAAATGGATGATCAAAAAGAATCACCAAAGGTATTTTCATAACCGTTTTTAACATTTATCTGTAAAGCGGCGTAGCAGAAATCGATCTAAGATCTAGGATAACCGGTCGAGACTAGACTCGTTTCATTTGCGCAAGAGGGACCACACTAACACTGCCAAATAAAAAAAAGACAACAATAAGAAGCAAAAAAGACAACGAAAGTAGTCGAAGCTCCCGGTACTAGACCACTCTCGTTGGAGACAAGTGCTGGACCCTGGTGAGCTGTACGTTGTGTGTGGTAGGCTCCACTTCCGCTAGTCTTTTCAGCTCTTATGTGTATGATGCTTGAGATTGCTTAAGACGATTGTCGTCAATAGTATAGGGGTTCCCCGCGCTTTTTTACCCTGGAGGGTCTTATGAGTCGTTCCGTTCGTTGTGGGAGTAACCGCGATGCATAGGTATGCGCCCCGGATGAGTTAGATGCATCTCTTTTAAAGTGACTGTGTTTGAACTTGCGTCGTGTCTTCCGAAAGCAGGACTGACACTATAGCTCATTCAGAAGAGAATGCCATAATTGCCTGTCTCTCACTTATGGGGCGAAATAAGACCGCCCCTGTTCTCGTGCAGGCCTTGCCCGTAACTTCGTGTAATCGATAGAGATGTTTTTCCAGTTGATCATCCATCGGACCAGCCCATCATCTCCGAGTCTCCCCACGGGCTATTAATATCCTATCCGCCCTAGGAATGTTGGCGCGCAGAACCCTTGCGTAAGCTGACTTCACTTGGACAAAGACAAGACAAATAAACTCTTCCGTTTGCATGGCTCGATGAGTCAATTGATTTCCCCCGTCTCTCTTTGTTGCTCCAGTGCCTGCGGGATGAATTGACACCCCACTCTCTGCGAGGTCGCTGAGCCTCGACTCACTCGTTTTATGTGCTAGTCCTTCTGTACTAGTCTCCTCTATCTACTTTGTGTAGACCTCGCTGTGCTGCGGCAGGCCCAGTCGCTGAGAAAGTTCTACTCGATTGGCTTTCTTGATGGCTGCCCAGATCCATGTGGTCAGCGTCCTAATCGGGCTGCACTCCCCTGTGGTAAAAGTAAACCTGAGCAGCTCCTCGCAGAGGACAGTGACTAGTTGAAGGTAATGATTTTTCTTCGGCGCCCTCCTCGTAAGGCGTTACTTGCGAGCGTGAGGTGTCAATTCATCCCGCAGGCACTGGAGCAACAAAGAGAGACAGCGGAAATCAACCGACTCGTTGAGCTATGCAAAACGGAAGAGTATATTTGTCTTGTCTTTGCCCGACTCGCGAGTTTGTTTCGCAAACCTATTTGCTTTTAAGACTGCCGGGAGCCTTTAGGGCATTCTCAACAAAGCTGATTGTCCCGGCCATGCCTTTCACTACCGTAAGAGGTTTTCGTCTGTGACGCTAACGCACTGGTGGACGGAGGAGGTAACTCGTTATGGGAGGGAACGGCTCTTGCCACCCCTTCCGACGCCACCCGGTTTTTGACAGGGATCTCTAGCAGTCGGCCCTTGTGTTACACTACCTACGACCAAGGTTGAAGTAGGAAATGGGAAAAGTCCCACTTTTAATTTTGAGCAGTGTGGGACTAGAGCGGATAGATGTTGGCTTGCTGAGGCCCGTAGCCATTAAATTTCTTTCTCCACCTTGCGGTGGTCCAGACAGGTCTTTAGAACAAAACTGTGGGTTATCAGGAGAAGTGGCGGGTCTCACTTGGGTCATTTGCCCGGGGTCTCTCACGGGTTCCTCCATTGCTCGATGTGCTCCGTCTCAACACCTGCTAACCCGTATCATTTAAAGTCACGTACACTGCTAGTACAGCCGGCGAAAGTCTGGCTATCTTCCCAGAGGACCTTTTTTCTTTCAGTAACGCCGTCGATATAGCTGCTCCCAGTTTTCACGCAGAAATCGTGTATCATATGTAGTCTATAAACCCGTCCCTAAGAGTTATTTTGGATGATCTAAGATATTTGTGTGCACAAGTATTGGCATTTTAGAAAAGTGGAAATAAAATGGTTCTCTACTCCTTCATGCCAGTGAACACAGATCACCGAAGGGGCTTTTCCATGTTAAGAAGAGGCTCTGAAAGTCTTATGTAACCTGCGTGAGGTAATAGTTCAGTTGTCTCCTCGGTCGTTTTATTCATTCTTTTTAGGTCTGGATGCAGGGTCAAATGATTGCCCCGGTGCTTTAGAGTGATAATTATCCATTTGGCATGCCTCGTGCGATACTTTTGAATAAAGCCAAGGGCCGCCACTTTCTTATACTTATACTGACGACAGTAAAATGTACTCTCCTTTGGAGTCTCTTTCAGCGCATATCGCGCTGCACTCTGCTGTTGGCGACATCAGCCTATGGTGCAGTAACAATGGGATAAAGCTCTCTGCTTCAAAATGTCTCGTTCTGAAACACGGTTCTCTCGATCGAGAGTCAATATCTAAACGTTGATATTGCTGACCCGTTTAGAGCCCATATTTGTGCAAACACATAGGTACCCTTTAGGTACCCCCCGCTATCAACTTTATTTGGTGATGATAAATACTTGTTTCGCGATAAGCCAACCTGTATTTAAAGATGACATATAACTATAAATATAATATTGTCATTATATACAATTTGGCCACTTTAGCAACCGTCTTACCGGGCGAAAAAGCAGAGAGATGGCCGATGCATTTGCTAGATCAGAATTGGTACAATCTCAAATCAACATCTGTCACCGATGTGCTGGGGGAAGCTCTTTCCCATAAAGTGTTGTCTCAGACCCCAAGTGTGGGGTATATGTCTTCCGCTGAGTACCTGATTAAACGCATTACACAGCTCTCCGACTCAACTCAATAAGCGTAGCAGATCCCATCAGGACCACCACTTTTATTCCTTGGTAGCCCGCGCAAGATCTGCGTAAGTTGTTGCACCGTAAGCGGCGAACTCATGTGTTATTGCTCTAGAGTGAACGGTTGATCATTAACCACGTCTGGTTTTCAAGGAGGCCTTAAGCAAGACCGGGGACAGGCAGAGCGCAATCGATTCGGCTATCCTCATCAGCAGTTGTTTGCGCAGTATCGGGCAGCGTGTCTGAAGCATATTTGGCTTGCGGCTTCCTTCTTCCTACATGCCCTGGTAGTCTGCCCTACATCCTGTCAGTTATGACAGATAAAGAGGATGATCCATTCTTCACGGCTGTTAAAGCCCTGCTGCCGTTTTTCAGGGCTGTTAAAATTTGAAAGTTTTTCTTGTTGAGAGCGTTCGCGCCTCTCGCGTTGGCAAGGTGACCAGACATTGACACCTATTCTTCTTGTTAAGCCGTAGCATGGATCGATTCATGAAGATTCAGGCTCTTACGGAACTCTGCCTGATGTCCTCCATAGTGGGGCCAGGTTTCTCGACTAAGGGACACCAGGTTTTCCCCGCCTGATTCTATTTCAGTATAGGCTAGCTCAAGTTGTTCATTGTTTGCTAGTCCCACTCGAAACGTGAGGGCCGATGCAGCAAGAAGAAACTAAATGGTTTCTTGAGGATAATGTGTTGAGTTGTTTAATAGATGATAACTTCTAATACTATAATCACCACGAAACTAGATACACATTTATCGATTTCCTAACAACTTTATTTTAGACATAAATAGTGATAGAAGCTGTATCAAATGTCGGTTTTTCTGCTGGCTTCCAGTCCATGGTATTATGTTAAACCAGGCCTTTCAGCATAGTTCACCGTTACAACTCGAATACTTCTCTTTCTCTAGTTATTTGGTACATGAATAAAACCGTTTCACTAAATGCATGCCTGATCTACGGCAAAAGTGTTATCCTGACGCAATTCCATGTTAAATATTGCTGACACGTTTTGTGACAGGCCTAGATTTCGCCGAATAAGCCCAGTCTCACACGAGCTATTACCTTAAAGTTATTTAGGGTCTGCCGTCTCTACATCTAGAAGTTTTCCAAGCAGCATTACTGTAGCCGCAGCTTTTGAACGTTTCCTTAAGATGTGTATGGAATAAAAGTTGTGCAGCAAGGGTTACTCCAAAATAGGAAAATGGCTTACCAGGATAGGTCTTATTGTATTACTTACTCAAAAGTTCTCGCGGGACCCAGTCGAGCGCAAAATTGAGGTCCACAAAGGCTGCGGATATAAAGTTTGAGCCGCAAAAATTAGTACTTATGCTGCGTACTTTTTCGTAAAGACCAGTACCGGACCTTATTTGACTATCAATCCCACTGAGATCGAAATACACGATTACTTTAGCGATGGAGGGCTTCTCTATCCTTGTACTCAAGGCAACGACAAGACGAAAGCGACAACTGCACAAAGGGGAGAAACGCGGTAGGCGGGTGCAAGAAAGTGTTTGCAGGCCATGGGTTTTGTTATAAAGGAAACCGATATCTTCGACCCCACCGAATGGTCTCTTGCGCATTGATTCCGTCGCGTTATACGCGCTCACCGTGTTTATTAAAATTTTCTGCTGATTTACCGGAGCAAAGCTTGAGAACGAACAATACACGCTTCCGAGGCCGTGTTGGCGGTTCTGATCCTAAAACTTTTAGTGCGCTTGTAAATGTGCACATACCTGTGACGTTCGCTACGTTATCTGTCCTTATGTTCAGCTTCTCTACTACCTTTTGCAATACTTGGATCAAAAAGCAGGATTTGTAGTTAAGTCGGCAACTAATTCCCGAACCCGTAAAAAGAGCAGAATTCGTTTGAATACCTAATGAAAACGGGGTCGTTAGCATCATATGTCAGATTGGCACTGGCAAAACGTTTCGGATAGAAATAGATTCCCTCGAGTCAAGGGAGAGCCGACTTAGAAAGACTTTCGGTGTGGTCAAGTAACCTTAGAGTCGCGTCTTTTTTTAAGTCAAAACGCATCCGACAGCATTAAAATGTCTTTCATATTTGAGGAAAAAGACTTCAGTGGATTTACGTTAAATAAATTTTCTATTTCAGAGACAAGAGTGTCGTCGGCTTTTTTTCTAAATCAGAGATAGGACCAAATGTAACGATGTTGTTGTTACGCTAAGTTACTGGGGATGGTAGCTCAGCCGGGCGGCGACTACAAGACGAGAGACTCGGGGCAATAAGTGAAAACACACAGCCTAAAGTCTGAATCGCAAAATTACCGGACGGAAAATGCGTTGTTAACATCGTTCTCCCAAGCTTTTGATTGGCTCCGGTGACGCCGTAGCGTTCGTATAGTAATCATGTTAAAAGGTTGACTCGAATCTATGACGTTCTTAATCGGTCGGGTTACACACTTCTCTCGGCGGTGCACGTTGTCCTTGGTGGTGATGATGATACTCTGGATGTGGCGCGGTCCGTGGACGATGGTGCACGTGCCCTATTATCATCAGCACGAAGTCTGCGTCTTATATTATCAACCGCGGTTTTTTTAATACCCGGGACCCATGTATAGACTAGAAACTACCTCAAGTTAGCCACCAACAGGGGAATGCACATTTTAGAAGAATAAATGATGAATGAAACGAACTATCTGGCCGGGGGCTCGGGCCCGGCTGAGATATCTGATCCAGCATAAGGAACTAGCTTGAACAATTGAGCAAGGCTTCCTTTCAGCGGATTACCGGAAAATCGACAAGATATTTTACGGAGACACTCGAAGCAAAAGAACGAGCAAACCGATTGAATGACCTATATGGGCACAAATAAAAATGTTTTCTACCTCAGGAACACACCCCATGACTGTTTAAAGTAAGGCTAAACCAGATCCTAACTAAGTGGGAGATGGAGAACGCACTGACTTTTAGTGAACTGGAGCCCAACACATCCAGCCCACAGATATAAACGAGCTTTCTGCAGCGATGTCCATGTGCGCGTACCACATAGTTTTGTAGTAAATACTCTTATTTAAAAGTATTTCAGTCTATAACACGCGAGATTACTGCACGAGTTTGTTTGCCCTCTGAGTTCATAAACGTGCTCGCAAGTTTGTTTTGCAGATTTGCAAAACCCCGCCCACTCCATTAATGTACTCACAAATTCGCCCCGCCAGCCCGCTTTATTTTTTAATTTTATAGAGGACTAACTGGGAAATGCGGTTGCACACGCGGGCACCGCGGCAAGGGAACTCCCTGCAGATGCGGGCCGGTTGTGTGGGGCTCCAACCCACTAAAAACCAGTCATGTCCCCGTCCCCCACACTGACTAGGAACTGCGTTGCGCATATCATCAAACAGTCAGGGGGGGCGAGTCTTCTACTCCTGGCGGGTGTGTTTTCCGGGAGCCACGGGGAGGGGGGGCGCCGTAGGTAGTTGGCGCTCGTTTTCTTCTGTAGAATGGCTCTGAAGACTCCGGCTGTGGTGCTCCAGTTTAAAAGCGTTTCCGTCATATTTTGCAGACGTCGCGTAGGTTAAAATCTGTTGTGTTCATTAGGAGCAGTAAAGATACGCGCTGTTCCGCCCATGCTGGACACTTTAGTGCCGTGTGGTCTGAAGTGTCTTCCGGTCCGTCGCGGCAGTGGATGCATTTGGGGCTGGGAGCCTTCCCGATCCTGAACAGGTAGGACTGGAAGTCGCCATGTCCTGTCAGGATCTGGGTCGTGTAGAAGTGAGTTCACCCCCCGGGCGGATTAGCCATTTTTTTATGTCGGGTATAACGGCGCAGAGACTGGTGCCAGGGGCACCCTCGTAGGCCGGCCTATTCTTCTTGCCAGAGGTCGATAGTATGCCGACGCTCCTCGTCCTTCTTGCGCTGGGGATTACCCCATAAGCGGCGGCGTTCGGCAGCTTTCAGATCCCAGGGAATCCTTCCAGCAAGAACGAAGGCCGCCGCTGCGCTTACCGTCCGATACGCCGCGATCACCCTGAGGGCTCCGACCTTCTGGGCCAGTCGCGTCCTGTTGACGGCAAGCTTTAGGTTGTCGGTCGGCCAGGCCGGAGCTCCGTACAGGGCGACTGACTCGGCCACGGACATGATTATTCGCCGCTGGGATTGTCGTGGTCCATTATTATTAGGCCTAAGCCGTGCGACGTCGTTTGCTGTCTTGGTTGCCTTCTCCGTCGCCCGCCGCACGTGTTCAATGCCGCGGAGACCCCTGTCTAGGGTGACCCCGCGGTACTTGACCTTGTCAACGAGCGGAATCTCTTGGTCTTCTAGGCGAAGGTGAAGGGCAGGACAGTTTCTTCGTCCTACCAAGAGTATGGCCTCGCTCTTGGCGGGGGCGAGGGCGAGTCCCGCCGCTTGCATCCAGCGAGCGACGTCTTTAAGTGCTTCGATCGCACGCCTTTGCAGCAGGTCCGGTGTCCGGGCCTGGACGGTATGGACGAGATCGTCGGCGTAGGGTAGGAGGCAAGCCCGCTTGCTCTTTTAATAGTCTCGTGTAGTTATAATGCGTGGCAAGTCATTTCGGGTGTCTCATTAGCAACTGTATGGCGGCAACGGTTTACCAGGTCGGGCAACTCCGTCGAACCCGGTGCCGTGGTGCATTTGCGTGCGTCCTGCGACCGGGGGAAACATATATATGCACGGGTTCGATCCTTGCCGTTGCACATTTTTCTTTACGGGGTCCGTCTTACGAATCAGCGCAAGAACAATTCCATGAGCATTGAATGTTAGCTCAGAGGCAGTCCAAAAAAGTTTCAAGTCTGGCAATCAGGGTTTTCCGCGCCCGGAAACGTGGCTTTGACAATACCTCTCGTTGAACGTCTCGTAGGCCAATCTGGTCGATTTAACTGGCACCGGGAATAGATGCACAAATATGCAGTCGCTGGCGGAGCAGCCAGGGATGACTGGTCGAATACTGTCGGACCGTCCTGGTGTGTCATCAGGGCCGCATTAAAATGTATCGCTCAGACTATATTTCGTGTCGGCATTGCGTATTTCTTGCTAAGTTTGGTCGCAGCTTATTTAAGCAATTAGGTTTCATCCGCCATGGCATTTTTACCCTATGCACGGTTAAAGCTTGGAGTTCCCTCTTTTCTGCAGAAGGCTCCGGGCACCCATCGCTCCCGACGTGGGGCAACGCCACGGAAGTACTGGCCTAGTTTTGAACCGCGCCGCTTATGGGTGTTTAATTTTTGCGATATCCTATTTGCTACTTGGGGATCCGTCTAATAAGGGTTCAGTCTTGCCTCGGGAGTTAGCTCATTACCGAAGCCGATGCAGACTTTTAGAACTGTCTAAATGTCTAAATCTAAGTGTGTCTTTCGGGCGCCGCACCTCACTGACGACTCAAATCCTGCATCCGCGTTGACGACGCAATAAACTGCGGCCGATGATGGTTTGATGTCCTCAACTTCCTACATAATAAACATTAACAAGCAACTGCCGACCTTAGCTGGCCGGACCTCTAGCTCTGGTCTCGATCAATTCAAGACAAGCAGGACACATTGCGTGATTATGTCATTTCCAAGGAGCTCCACGACGAGATTACACTTCATCAGGCCTACTGGATCTACCTAGCTACTCTTAGGTTTCAGATCCCCATTGGGAGCAATCGGCGATCACATTTTGGTTCCGCAGCGCTGAGCGCAGGCCAAGGCTGCAATGCACGCGCCTCGTTATTTAATGCTTCAAATTCAAATGCTTGAGCCGACCTGTAAGTCTTCTTCCCACCTGCTACTACAGAATAGCTTTGTTTTACCGCATGCGGGTGTCCAGCAAGGTTATATTAGATCAGCTAGGTTTTTGTGCCAAACCACTTCTTTTCGGCGAGGTTCCGTGTGTACAATATTTGCTAAACGTGAAATGTGAAGGGTGATGCGATTTCTTCTCGCCATGTGTGTATAGCAAGGTAGTTACATTGTTTAAGTACTCGTTCTAGTAACTAGTTTATTTTTGATAGAGTACCACTAGAACTTGCGGAAGTTGTAGGTGTTATTTAAAATTCGGGGCGTGTGTGACAACACATTATTCCGGGGGCCAGTCGATCCCGGTGGCGTGGTGCATTCGCGTGCGCTTCACGAATGACGGTGACACATAGTGCACGGGTTCGAGCCCTACAGTTGCACCTTTGTATCTATAGTGTCCATATTACGAAGCACTGCAAAAGCAGTTGCGTAGACGTTAAATGCTGGCTAAGGGTCAACCATAAAAAATATTCCGGGGGTCAAGCGAAGGATGACCCCAAAAGCGAAAAGTGGCGCATCGATTTTTTAATGACGAGGCTCTTATGTAATAAGCCAAAGGTCTCGGAATAAACAAACTAACAAATTGCCAGATACATATATAGAATAATTTATATGGCTTTTCCTTGTAGTGAGTACACTTAGATATTGGTATTTCCTTGTAGTTAATGGAGGTAGTAAATGTGCCTGCTTGAGAGTGGATCTATGGGCTTTACCGATCCGTTATGTATCGCGGTTTTACATAGCTTTTACAAGCATGCTTAAACGAAGCTTCAGCGCATTCCATAAAACAACAGTTAACTTAAACGTAATGGAACTTGAACGCTTTGAGCTTTGAGAGTGTTATCATCGTGCTGGGAAGACTTTGTGGTACATAAAATTAAGCTTAACACTTATCGCGAGCAAAAGTGGCACAGCATGTTTTAAATTAACTGTAAATCAGAATAGTCTAACGGTAAGAACAGTAAAAAAATACTTAATACAAGCCCAAGTTTACCTTGGTCATAACTTTGGTATATACTGCTTGACTCTATGGAGGAGTAAAAACCGTTTGCGTAAATAAGATTAATCTACCGGTGCATAGGATGTTATTCATTTTGTTGCACTGCATCAAATTATATGACACCGTCCGAAATTTCCGAGGGCCTCATTCTGCAAACTTTAGTCTTCTCTAAAGCGGAGAAATAGGAAAAGCGAAAACAGGTCACAATAAGCACAGGTCATTTGAGAGTGAGGCATGCCTGAGTTTATCGCGAACAGTGAGTAGCCTAATATAAAAATCGAAAGAGTTTCATATCTTTTTTTCTTTTCTCTAGATTGGCGTTGCAGACATCCGAGTGATCTATCACACAGTCAATCTCATAATGCATAACTAAGTTTACTAAGGCCGGAAACGGTTTTGCTCGATTCAGTGGCTCGCCGAATGGATTCAGCATATTCCACAAATCGTTAAAGGCCATCTTCCGCTCTCAGTCTCTTCCGCTGTTGTAGTCAGTTACGCAATGTAAAATACCCTACTCCTGGTCGCTTTTCCTCGCTTCCTCTTTTACAAGATCCGGCTTTGCTATTGCTTTCCAAACGTGAAGCTAAGGTTAGTAGCGGCCATATCATCTTCGTCCCGCTTGCTCTTTGACCACCGGAAGTTTTCAGACGTGTCCAGCGTGTCCTTTCGGACGTGTAGGTCCCTATCCAGCGCCAAGGTCGGGGACGCTGGGCGGACATCCGACAGTGGTCGTGCGCCCTCCTGTGCGCTCAGAGAAACTCTCCGAGCCCGAAACGAGAGCTTTTCCCGACAACCTGCGCCGCCACAGGAGGTTATCGGGGGGAACTAAATGTGGTCGTTCCGGTTGGCCGACAAGTACCTGGAAAGCAAATTCAATGGCTAGCAGAGGGATGAGTGTAAAGCAATTGGGGCCAACAGGGACAGTCGACCAGAGCACTAAATAGGAGAGAAAACAAGAGGACTGCAACGTGCCCTCGCAGGGACAGTGGCGTCAAAACGACGCACCATCGCCGACGAAGAGCCAAGCCAGCAATAGACAAGCGAAAAGGACTGCAAACAGCTGGCACACCAGTCGGGTCTCAGACATTGTGCATGTCACAAGTATGCTTGTCAATAAGCCTGTCTAAGCTTGAGCTGCGGCAGTCAATTATCGCGTAGAGCTAGCAAGTGGAAAGCGCTGCATGCCACAATTTCGTTTCTGTGCGTTTGGTGCGACATGCTTCATTGTAGTGGGGTGTATGTAGTTGTCTAGTTCATGTACAACAAGCGTTGTATTTTTTATACGAATTTTTATGAATAACACAAAGGTTGTTATTCGTGCGATGTTATTGCTATTCCTCTCTTTTCAGTCGTCTCAAGCTCCCCTTTTTTTCTGTTTGCTACCTCTCTCTTCGTCTGGTCTCGGTCTATAGAATTCTATAGTTCCTTTGCCACGTCGTCTGTTCGACGACAGATGACGTTTTTAAGCGGCGTGGTCCTGTCTGCAAGTCGAATGTGGACAACCACCACCGCCGCCGCCGCCACAATCGACATGGTCGCCTTCATAGTAGCGGGTTGGCGGCCACTGCCCTAGTTTAGTGCGCCGAAACGTTGACTGACCCTTGACCCCCCCCCTCGGGTCCTGTCCTGCGGTCGAACATAGAAACGTTCGTAAGTCGAATGGCGATGCTTGGACGAGCGGAAATGGCTTAAAAGAGCGATCAAGATCGGCTGGTGGACGACGCCCGATGGCCAATCATCAAGCAGGCGGCAGGGATACAGTGCGGCACGACCACCGAGCAATAGCAGCAACAGCAGCAGCAACAGAAGCTGCTGCAGCAGCAGCAGCTTGCGTCACATCGGCGTATTGCGGTGATCACGGCCGATCGTCGCGGGGTTTAGAAGTAATAACAGTGACCATGGACCAGGGCACGGTGGTATCTGGAACCGATGGGCCAGGACCGAGGGCATCAACGATTGTCCGCCTGTTTCTGGTTTGCGGGCACCACCCTAATGTTTGCCAATAGCCAGCGGGCCGCTTGTGCCGTCCTCCTAGTTGTCCTGGTAGAAGTAGTCGAAGTACTGTTGCAACGTGAAGTTTTCCAACATGTTACTGTAGTTGTAGTAGTAGTAATAGTTAGAAAGCATGCGAAAAGCAGTCCTGTGAACGTTAAATTTTGGCTGAGGTTCAGCCCGAAAAGTATATATATATATACATACATATACAATACATATACATATAATATACATATACATAATTATATATATATATATATATATAGTAATTGCAACAATAGAAGTATACATTTATATACGCAACTGTATGC
>QVRM01003688.1:0-27802 GCA_003439945.1 Dermanyssus gallinae | reverse complement strand
AACTTGTTGAGAGAACGACTACACTTTGTGCTTAAACTTACGAACTCTTGCAAGTAGACTTTCCGGTTATTCTGACGGAAACTTTCACCAACCTGACTTAATTGCAGATGTTTGACTTGTCCTTAGTAAAACCACGAACGAGTATATATTTAGCTCTTTTTGTTATTGCGAACCATTTTTATTTACCGATTTTTGTATTTACTGACAACGAAGATATTATACCAGAGCTTTTAGTAGACGAACCACCCGTAAAGTCAGATCGTCCTGCTGTGTGTTTTTTTAAATATTTATTGACACATCTCAAAGGTCCGCTAGCTCTTCCCAATTACTTCTACTTCCACTCGGCCTACGGCGCAACGCAGCCACCAACTGGAGTTCGCTATTATCCCATTTGACTCTATCGAATCACAGTACACTCATTTTGACTTCGTTAAAAAGCCTTATTATCTACGTTACAAATGTTCATACAGGACGCATCTAGGCCTTACATAATTTAACGCTATTGTCCGTGCACACTTGCGCTTATCCACTCAGTTTGGCAGGAGCCGCAACCCGCAAAAGGCGTCGAGAGGAGGCCAACCTAAACATTCGTAATGCCAAAGACTTTTTCGGTACGCTGGTCGCCGTTTAACACTGCAATCTGGAGTGACTCCACTTATAGTTGGCAGAGCACACGGTCACAGGGACAAAGCGGCAGCTATGATAGATTATTTTGAGAGCGCATATGTTCAGCCGCAACATTCCTCTACATGTTGTTTACTTTCATTTTTTACGTGCATTTGATCGCGTTCACCATCATCTGCTTCTAACAAAAATGTCAGCGTTAGGTATCGGCCCCAGAATCTTAAACGGTAACGAGAATTTTTAAAAAAACCGTACATTTGTCGTCAAGTTGAGGATAGCATATTCCGTCGTCGGCAGTGTGTATCCGGTGTTCGGTAGGGCTCATGCCTAGGTCCCCTAATGTACACAATATTTGTACCGCATCTCGATGCTATGCGTCAAGATATTGCAGTTACATACAAGCCGCATGCAAGCGAGCTTAAAATCATGTAAAGGCTAGAAAGGCAACAACATAGATATTCTACAGAAAGCGATGCTACTGTATCCCTATGGGCAGAGGAAAACCGCATGCAAATATTTACTTCCAAGTCTGCCGTTCTCAAGACAATGCCATACTCTTAAGTATATGCTAAATAGCCAATCCATCCTAAAGTCTCACTCTACAAAGACCTTAAGGTAATTTTCGACGACCGCCGACTAAGCTCGACCTCACATGGTCGAGATTGTGCAAAATCGCGTCTCGAATGTGTAATCTCCTAATGCGGCCCTATATATATATATATATATATATATATATTATATATGGGTGCCAATTAACAAAAGAGGTGTAGACTTTTTGCAGAGCGTGCAGGATACTTTCTGAACGAGTTGCTCGTCGGTGTTGTCTACCACGCCAGCGTATCACATTGCCTAGTGTCAGCGAATACCAAGCCCACGCCGATTACTGCATGCTTAAACAGCTAACGCGTCAGACTCTTATTACTAGGCGTTTTGTTCTAATAACCAAATAGTCTCCAAGAAGAAAATAAGGTAACCAAATTGTCTTCGGAGCGGCGTCTCATCCACCCTCACGAGGAGCGTTTGTGTGGACGTTGTGGACAACTCATTTGCCTGGAGGATTGCACGTCGTTTACAGATTCGAAACACTTTGCTTCTATTGTAATACCCTTATTCAATAATGTGATATGATAAGAATTGTTATTCCACGGTTTGCCCAAAATCTAGATTGGTGTTTGTACATGAAAAGTATATTCTTTATAATCACAGGTATTTTTTATTTCTTTTAAGTAGACTTCCCTCAAATTTAATTCGTTATACCGCTCCTTTTCACTCATGTTTACTCAAGTCACAGAACTTGATCCCATCCCATCTAGTTTATGAACGTTCCCATTACCATATGGTTTAAATTACGTATAATACGTGCCGGTGGCTCGTTCAGGAACGATTTACGGATATGCAGAGAAGCACGCGCTTACCGTCGTCATTTAAACCTAAAATTCGCACAGTCAGCGGCATGATAAAGCGGACATGGGTTTCACAAATCTACAAATACACAATTCGCCAGGATCTTAGAAAACGGCTGTGCAACAAACTATATATATGTATAGCACATTGCGTGACAGCAAGCCTACTCCATTCCCTCCACGCACCTGTCGCGCAAAAACGCAGTACCCATTTCCGGCATCGACTGCAACTTTAATTTATATCTAAATTATTTTTTACAAGCAGCGAAATATTTTCTCGTAGTAACTCAGCCTCCTAGGTAAATACGAATGTCTGCGTTGAAGTACCCGTTTCACACCGTCTTCATCATTTTTGAGGGCGGTTAAGTTTAAACCTTGTCACATTATGCCACACGGTTTCGATACCAGTTTGAGGAGCTGGGCGTAAGCAAAAGGGCGAACATATTGGATGGCTGCGCGCATCGATATTTGTTGTAACTATGTTTTTTAAGAAGGTGGAAATTTGCGTTTTCTTAACGCGATTCGTGGCTTTATGCCTCCTAAGTGATTTGCCTGTCGAAGGGATCGTGTGCCCGAGTTTATAACAATTAGAACGTATTAACCAGCTCTCCTCACCTAAACAATATTCATGTAACCCAGCAAGACATCATTTAGCATAATAAGTGTTGTCTATGTTCTGAATAATATAATTCGTAAAATCGAATTTTTGCGTATAAATAGTTTAATTTTCTCTTGGGAAAAAACGTTGTTTGTTCCTGTCCCGGATGCCCGGCCACAACGTCTAGTCCAATGGTTTCTCAGTCTGTTGTCAGCCAATGAGTTTACTTATTTCACTGAACGAAACATTGTTTGTAAGCTCGTATTGTATTTTTGTCGAGCTATTGAGCAACATGTCAAAAAAATCTGAGAAAAAGTACCACAAGCACCAAGACTATGTTAAATTGGTCGATCTTGGTTTAATGGTACACAACGTCATGACTAATACGTTTCCAGCACGATCAAAAAAGGATTTTTGACGGCTATTCAGTACGCGTATTTCAACCGAACTATATTTTCGTGGTCACGGTGACACTTAAAACCTCTGCCCTGGTTTCGTGGGGTACGGAAATACTGCAGGCAACAACCATTGTAACTTCGGAAAGTCCATCTTCTTTCCTAAAGTACGGCAATGGGCGCATTATGCAGGACAGTTAGTTAGATTAATGCGCGCGCGACGGATCAGGCCACTTTCGCTACCAGCGTATTTTTTTTCTGGAATTTCTGCCGCAATTCACCGAAAGATCCTCGTTCATCTAAGACCTACAGTGAAAGTCGCTTAATGCACGTCTCTGCAATGTAAAATAATTACTAATGGGCAGCAATGCCATCGTGCTTGTATTGTTAGGTCGGTATCGAGATGGTCGTTGAAATCGACGAAAACAGTAATAAGCTGGTCCCAACAGATTAAGTTTAAGCCACATGCCGTCACATGCTGTTCGAACTGCGCTTATACTGCTATAATGTCCAATCGTTCTTCCCCCGGCACCACACAGCTTGTTTTGTAGAGTTCAGACGCCGCTACTCAGGCAACCTATAGCCTTAGGCTGGCTCTTGTGACTTACCCAGATGTCACGTAAAATCTCGGTTATGATCCGTGTGTTTATAAAAATTAAGACGTTCATTTCTTGTAATTTTGTTTAACGTTTCTAGCATGCAGCAGCATTTCAGCTAACCGCTTTCTGACATGTGTTTACTGATGACGTCTCTGCCCTAATGCTGTATGCTTCTTGCTCTGTTGTGCCGGGAGTTAGTCATTATAGGGTCACGCAGTGTCAACAACGGCTGGCTTTTCAATCGTTGAGCCTTTACGTCCGAAGCTCTACCGTTCGTCCGGCAATCAACTTCGACTTAAAATCGGTGGTTTTGGTTGCACTCCTAAAAAAGGTAACTTGTTCCGAATCTGCGCCAAGTTGAGCGCTTCAGTGTACCATTGACCCTTATTTGTTCAAAGCTTCTCTTTCGCTTTTATGCATTGCGATGAATGCTTGCTACTTCCGCGCGACGTACAAAGTGGTGACACATATAAGAGCTAATTCCGAACGCAGCCCCGCTTCTTGCAAGGTCTTCCACCTGCTTCGGGAACTTTTTTCCATTGAGTTCAAAGCAATCATGAAAAACGCCGCGCAGGGTGACACTGATCGGCCCAATAACTCCTGTGTCAGTTTACGTACCTCGAAAGGAATAAATCTAAATCTCGTGTGCTCATAATAATGTCAAGCGTTTCTTTAAAAACTGTTAATTAGGATCCTGAAGTTGAGTTGTCACACGTATTTACATAACACCACAGTCCTATCTGGTGGTGAAAGTTTCGCCTTTGTAATCCTTAAGATTGCATGTTCTATTAGAATTATAAGCATTTTTGTTTTGTTAGCGCTGAAATCTTTAGGTTTTGAAGTTGATTTATTCTCGCAATGGTGCCTACGCTTTCGCCCGTTGGCAGATGCGACAGCACTACACCGTTGATGACTTTTGAATGGGTTTCGCTCATCGACAGTTTTATGTTTATGGCATACACTTGTTGGCGATATACACAGTCAACACGCCTGAATAATGCCTCTAATTAGCACTGTGCAGCTCAGGCAGAAAGCTACTCTCGGTTTGTCATGTGCTGGCTGAAGAGACCCTTTCTCGGCTGCTTCTTTATTAGCTGAACTGCCGCCTCGATGCGTCAGTAATGTCATTAATGTTCCCAGTTGTTCACAATTGGGCGCTCGCAAAGAAGTAACGAAATAGCCTTTATTGCATTATTATGATTACTTACGCACGTTTCACTGAGTTAGCCGTGCAGTGCTAACTGCTAAACTAGAATCACTAGAAATAGGCCCTCGCATCGCGCAATGCTGCTGTTTCAGGGATCGGCGTCTGCGACGTCTGTCGTTCCTTAAAGCGCTAGCCTTCGATATCTGCTATATTTGATACTTCCCAAGATTTTGATTTTTGATTTTTTTTCAAGATATTTGATACTTTCCAAGAGATTAAAACGTTCTACACTGAGAGCGTGTTGCTATGGAGGCTTGGCCGTTAGGTTTAAGTCAGTAGCCTCCCTGGAGGCTACCAAATCATTATACCGCATCTGCTCCTATCTCTTATCATGCAAGCTAATTGAGCTCGCGTTTTATCGTAAACTTGATTATTTGCCATTGTGTAGCGTAAAATTCTCGCCTGTTCTCAGATGTAGTCATCTCTTTTCAGCAGAAACGTAAGTCTGGTTGCAAATGTTAAAAGTTGATTTGGAACACGTGTAGCACAAACGCATGATGTGGTGTCAGCGTAGATCACATTAGAAAATATTGCTCTTTTTCTCACTTTGCGCTCCAGTTACACCTGAAGAACGGTGTTTGTATTTAGCCACCCGATTCGGCTGTGTGACATGTAGTGAATCAGGTTTTTGCTTGTTGAATTGCGCGACGCGTCCATTCTGACCCGCTGTGAATTTGTTAACATTTTAGAAATAAATAACTTTGTATTGTACTGTATCTTGCAGGCGGCTGATGGGCACAACAAGCTGTTGACACGCTGTCTGTGCGCTGAAAACGAAATGTTGCTAGCCAGTCTAAAATGCGTAGTTTAAAGGACGACGTGCGAACCTATGAATATACGATTAACGGCAATGCGCGTTTCTCAGCTGTAATCCTACGTGACCGTAGGGTGCAACTGAGCACGGATTTAAATTCTAAAATTGAATTACTATGTTTTGCAGGTTGTAAAGTCTTGTTTATTGCTTATGGGCACATTATACATTACTCATACTCAGTGAGGAGTCACGATATCGTTGAGCTTTATACACGCAAAAACTGGTTTTAAAATGTGCAGGAAGTTACTTGTAAAATAGAACATTTAAAATGCTCTTTAAACAGGGGCGGTGTATATTTGACACACATGTTCGATTTTCAATCAGTGTCTCGTAAAACGCACTGGTCTTGTACGTACGTTGTATTTTATTATTAGTCAATCTCAGGAGTTGCTTTTCAGTTGCTCGTTAAGCGCACGGTGAACACATCAACAATACATTTGCGTGGCATATGACAAAGTGGATTCATGACAATGGCCACCGTAACTTATTTATTTCTTCCCGTCTATTTGGATATTAACTTTTCGTGTGCGACACATGGTTTACCCTAATAATTGTACATGCTTGTATTATATCAATTTCTCTCTCTCCTAGACCCTGGACAACCTCCACAGTACAGAGGCTTAATGCTTTCGAGTGTACTTGCAAGTACTCATAAATAAAATTATGTGTTTCATTCATTCATAGGAATAAATGTGAATATATTATATCATATGTAAGCACAAATCCATTTGCGCTAACTCACACGGCAGTTTCTGCCTTCCTCTAGGCTGGAGCGTAGAAACGTTCTGTTTCTAAATTTTCTACTCTGCTTTAAGAAGGAGCTGCTCTTTCACAGTTGTATTTTTTTTAAAAACAATTATTGCACGGTGGAAGCATTTAAACATCACGAAATCTATAAGACTATATACATATATATATATATATATATATATATATATATATGAGCTGAGCTTGCAGTATTGAGCAGTATATTTGAAGGCGATTAGCTCACCTTTTGCAGACGTCGTGGGTAGGACTTATATAATCTCAAAAAGGTTGATCTTCGGCGCGCGAATAGATGTGTATAACAGAAATGAAACCGCAACTATATTATGACACATCCCGAAGATGAAGGGGTCTAGATTGGTAGAATTTCTTTGATTCCGAAGTTGACTGCTTTAATATTAAGGTTTGTGCACGTAACTCAATTCGTTTTTATTTGTGCGCAAGCTACAAGGGCAGTCTTGTAACTCTTAAAAGCGATCGCAACTAAGCCAGATTTATCTTTATTTTTTCTTTAAGAATACTTGGCACTGTTTAGTGAGGTTTACGCCTCATTACTTAGGGTCGGCACTCGAATAACTCGCGATAATCTCTGGCAACGTTATTGTGAAACTTGAACTCGTTGAAACATGTGCGCAACGCATGGGGTGTAACATCTACGTTACATACGTTTCACTTTGCGTTTCAACGCTGCACACTTGTGTCATAACAGTTTGTCGCGTATATATATATATATATATATATATATATATATATACAATGTTTCAAATGAAAATGAACAAAACGACGTTATTTGGTTGTTACTAAAAAAACTATAAGTTAAGCAATAAGTATACTTAGAGTAATTAGTGTAATTCCTAGAGGCCTGAGCACACCTATTCTACTGGTTCACAATGGTCGAATGATTCTCTGTGCCCTAAATTCCCGAGGCTGCAACAGAAGCCAGTTCTCTAAGTTGAAACGTGAAGCGCGAATGCTAAAGCTGTTTCTACTTAAACTTGGCCAGTACACTTTGTGAGACCCTGGAAACGTGTGGACGCAGGTTATCGTGCAGTAAGCTGACCCCCTCTGTGAGCAACCCAGTCCGTCTGCTTTTGAGGAAGTTGCGTAGAGTGCGGGGTGTCTCACAGGCGATTAATAGCGGCCGGTTGAACATCTTGCCCAATCTGATAGCACCTCGCTGCCCTTCAGTCGTCGTATTTTGCAATTTGAACGCCATGATGTCCTCACATGCACAGCCGCGTCAAGTGGACGACACCTACAACTGGCTGCTTCTCTCCTTTGTAATGCGCAGACGTCCGTGCATAGGCAAAACCACATCGCCTAGGTGTCTCACTATGTTATCCTAAAGCGGCATACTCAAATTTCAGTCGGTTTGGTTGATTGCGACGTTTCATATCTTCTAGTAGTTGGGCCCATGATCAACCCCCAAGCCTCTTTTGGGCATTAACAGGCATTGACAGGGTCGCCTTTAAGCAAGGCATTAACAGGGTCGCCTTTAAGCAAGGCATTGACAGGGCCGCTTTTAGGCGGATGAACTTGAATGAACCATGAGGCTTGTTTCAGCGATATCGTATGTGAGCAAATCAAATTATCAAATAATCAGTACGCCGTTATTACGTTTGTTTGACACTTCCTAACCTATAACCTTCAAACAAGGAGACCAAATCAATGTCGCCGTACCGAACAATTTAGTACCGTTGTGTGTGTGACTCCTGCCGCATTGCCCGTTGTCCAAGTTGGCAGACCGCCGGAGTTTGGGTTGTGTAGCTAGCCGTGCCAGTGGGGTGATTGAAATCAATGGGGTGGAATTTCTATGGGGAACATAGATGTGTGCTGTCGTACCCATTTAGGACTTTGGTTGGAATCAAACCCCTCACCCACTTGAAAGGTATGTGACCTTGCCGATGGGTGGGGAATTGCCCGCTGAAGCGTCATTCGCTCTTCTTGCTTACAAGCAATGAGCACGTCTACCGGGCTCAAATCAAAGGCTAGCCCCATCTCCTTGATATCAGTCCAATAGGCAACGAAAAGAAGTCATTGCGACGAATGTGACGGTGTCCTTAATGCTAGAAAATAACATCTCAGACAGACCGCTGACCGCGCAATGTAAACTAAGGAACAATACTGTTGCCGTTATAGTTCCAACTATATGATTTATCATCATCAATATAATACAGCTTTTATACAGCCTGTATTTATTTGCTGTCTGTTAGTGTTAAACGCTTACTACAAACTCAGACAATATAACTTAAAGTACACCTTGGTGCTAAAAGTTGCCAATGCTCGCGGACATCTGCATCTGTAGCAACGACAATACGTTTACGCACATCTTATGGCAAGGCAACGTGAAACTTTAGGAGACGGAACAAACAAATTGTCGTTCTTGTCTTTTAACGACAAGATTCCTGCAACCACCCGTTGATATTATTTCGGAGAACGTTACACCTTCGGCATCTTAGCCTTGCGCAATGTGGTTTGCGTATTTTCGGCAATCCGCCTGTTCATAGGCGTTGGCGTTATGTACAGCTGACTGCAACGATTTTTTGTCAATTTCTAACGCCAAAATAGCGGTCTCTAGGCAGGTCTTGCGTGGGATCTTTACGTTGGCATCAATTGCGTAGCTTGTTCAGATTCGTTTGTCGTCGTGTTAGAGGGAGGTACAATTTCTGTTCCAAGAACGACGCGCTGCAATGCATCATTGCGTCCATGTCCGTACATGCTCGAAAAGCCAGACAGGTTACGAGCTCTTTGCGCCACCTTTGTCAGCCTTTGTCGTTTCCTCTCGCTTATGTGCTGCGCGCCGCCGCGTTCTCGGCCGTGTCCGTCGTGTTGCCGTCCGGCACGAATGTCTAGCCGACCCCCCGATTGCCGCGTTAGGCGCCCGCCCTTCAAGGCAGCGGTGCTCGACCAGCACCATCACCAGTCGCTCGTCGGCGTCTCATTTCTCGGCGGTACTTCTCACCCATCTCTCTCCCGATCTCTGCTGCTTCTGGCTCGCACGTTCTTCCCGGCAGTCTCTCGCCAATCGTCAATTTGTTGGCTTTCGTCTCCAAGTC
Organism: Dermanyssus gallinae; assembly: GCA_003439945.1. Taxonomy (NCBI): domain Eukaryota; kingdom Metazoa; phylum Arthropoda; class Arachnida; order Mesostigmata; family Dermanyssidae; genus Dermanyssus; species Dermanyssus gallinae. The sequence continues at coordinate 18,341 of QVRM01003688.1, read as the reverse complement.
GTCGGCCTGGGGGGTGCCTGCCTCCGGTGTTGCCAATCGTCGCAGTGATGTCCTCGTCAGCTCCACCGATACGACTTCACCGACCACCATTCATGGGAGTCGCGCTCTCACCTCGTCGGGTCGTCGTCGTTTGGCAACGTCCGGCGGCCTTGCCGGTCCTTCTTCGTCGTAGTCAGGCCGTCCTGTTCCTCTCGTTCGCCTGTTGTCTACCCTATTTTCCGCTACTATTGGTAGTTCTAGGTGGCTTGCCTTTTGCCGGTGCACCCGCACACACGCTGTACATTGTTTTTCCGAGCCGCGTACGTTTTCCTCACTCTGGAATGTGTGTATGGCGACAACTTCTGGCTTCCTTTCCGCTTGGCGCTGCGACAGGTCCTGCATTTCCGCTTCCTATTTAGGCGGGTGGCGGCAGTACAAACCGGCAGCCCGCCGAAGCGTGTGATGATGCGCACGTTCACCGTTTGTTGTACTAGTAGTAATAATAATAGTAGTTGTTGTTGTTGTTGTAGTAGTAGCAGTAGAAGTAGTAGTAGTAATGTCTGTGGCGGAAGAGGTGGCTACGGACAGTGCCCCTAGCGTGGTAACCACCAAGCACCCCCCTCCCGGTCAGTCCGCGTCCGACAAGTACAAACGTGACCGAAAGCTTGAAACAGGCACGCAGGCCACATACACAGGCTGTTTCGATCTTCTGGCCTTTTGACGTTTCACTTGAGGATGACTGTGGCAGTAGTCGGGTCCGCATTCGAGGGTGCATATTGGAACACATTCAAATGTATGTCTTCAACAGTACAAAACGAAGCGACAACGAATGGCCGCTGCCGTTGATAGATAAACCGGGAGAATTATATATGTTTTTGACAGGGATATAACACACTTTTTACTGTTTGTATGACCGATTTTTTAGCTTCTCCGTAAGGCTAATGCCCGTGTACGGTTTTTTCATGTCATGGCTGATTTGCAATCTACTCGAATATGCTTTTTGCTCTTTTTAAATTTATGTATTATTTAGACTTTGACATAAATTCCACCAATTTCAATAGTATGTATTAGTAGCGATTAGATTAGTATATTAGTTGCTCGCCACTGTTCTACCTTTTCCAATTCGGCCATCGCCCTGGAGAAGAAGATGGCCATCATGACCTTTCCAGCCAATCATTAGCGCTTAACCTTTATGGGTGGAGGCGCTAGTACGTCTGACCACTGCAAGCGAAGTAGAGGGCCATAACAATGTACTCAAATCTCATCATCATGTGGCGAGTCTCGAGCATACGGAAGAGAGGCACTTATTGAACTTTGCCAGAGGTTGTCCAAATCAAAAAGACCTGCGTCTCATTTGCCTATGACTTGTGTTTCCTTGACCTCTATGTGTTTGCATCCCATGAAGCAAATGTGTTGGTGAATTCAAGGTGGTATGATGAAAGAACGTGGCATTTAATTCCCAATAGCGACACATGTGTCGTGTTTGAGTATTTGTCAATTGCGGGTTTTACACGAGTCACATTTCGAAATGTTTCGCGCCACCTATATATAGTCCCCACGGTTAGGGCTTCATCTCTAGTAGAAGATAAAAGCTCTTTGGAACACTTGAACACACGTAATCCTTGCTGGAAATTGTGTAAACTACTTGTAAGCAGACTAATTTTTGTCACTAACATTCTTGAGTTCGCCATTTTCTCACACCGTTGTTCACCACTAAATTTGACAAGTACTAAAGTTTTAGGGCTTCTAACGTCTAGATGTATTGACTGTGCGAGCGAGCACGCGCTGTCCAAACTCGCAATAAATATGCTCTTTAAATAAATCACTTTCACGAGAAAGATGGTTCATGGCAGCATTTTTGCTTTTTTCGTAAGTAGGATAACCTCAGGAGATATCTTTATTGGAATAAACTACATACCCAATATTCTGGAGTTTCCGGGCTGCTTATAATCGTACTAGTGTAACCGTTAGTATATATATATATATATATATGTAGTATTGAATGTACACTCCACTATTTATTAACAATTGGAAAATTAAACGCACGCAAAATTATTCATGACGATAAATAATCAAAAACACTAATACTTGTAATAATAAATATATGTTTGCTCACATTTTTGTTTGTAATATAATTGTGAGTTGGCATGCTAACCCTTGTTGTCTTAGAATTGTGCATTTTTAAGTTGTTTTTCTGATCTGATCCAAGCCTATGTCACCCGATGTACCCCTATCATAAGATAGTTGTAAGTTGGTAACTGTAGTTATTTATCTGTGCCTGTATTAGACATACCTCTAGAGCCTCTTGACATCGGTTACTTCAGATGAACGCACACCGGCTGCGTCAATATTTGGAATGCGTGTACTGACATTGCTGCTGCTGGTTCTGTATAAACGACGCAACTCAACGTTCTGGATATACAGGTAGTTCCACAAGTTTTTAAAATGAAAACCAAGAATTTTCCAAATCTTGTTTTTAATTTTTTCTTATTTGATATACTCCTCGAGAAGCTCAATACACTTTTCGTACCGAGATTTCAGAGCATTTATACCTCTTGAGTAAAATTCTGCGTCTTTAGACTGAAAATAGGCATTGACAGCAGTTGTAACCTCTTCATTGCTGGAAAAACGCTTTCCACCGAGACGATTCTTCAAATGTCTGAAGAGGAAATAATCAGAGGGGGCCAGGTCTGGAGAATAGGAAGGTTGTTCAATAAGTTCGAACCTCAGTTGGGCCAGTTTTGCCGTTGCTTGCCGCGACTTGTGTGCGGGAGCATTGTCCTGGTGAAACAGGACAACCTTCTTCTGCAAAGCGGGCCGTTTCACGATGAGTTCTTGCTTCAGGCAGTCCAACAGTCTTGCATAATATTCTCCCGTGATCGTTTTACCGCTCTCAAGGTAGTCGACCAGAATTATTCCACGTTGGTCCCAAAAAACCGTAGCCATCATCTTTCCGGCCGATGCCGTTGTCCGCAGCCTCTTCGGAGGTCCTTTACCAGGTGCACACGATTGGCGAGATGCTTCTTGGGTCTCGGAAGTGTAGTGATGGACCCAGCTTTCATCGACGGTCACGAATCTGCGCCAAAAATCCGACGGATTTTTCGACATCTTGGCCAAATTTCGCTGTGAAGCGGAAACACGCGCGTCTGTTTGGCCTTGGTTGAGCAAATGCGGCACTCATTTTGCTCTGAGCTTTTTCATCTTCAAGTGTTCGTGCAGGATGAAATGCACTCTACCCAAACTGATCCCCAAGGCCTCCGCTATCTCCCTAATGTTCACTTGCTTATCTGCGGCAACGATTTTCCGCACTTTTTCCACGTTTTCCTCATCAGTTGCCGTTTTTGGGCGTCCTGAACGTAGTTCATCCTCGGTGCTCCTGCGACCTCTTTTTAACTCATTAATCCAGTTGGAAACAGTGGCAAAATATGGCGCAGAGTCACCGTACACCTGGTCTAACTCAGTTTTCACTTGGGTCGCATTCCAACTTTTGAAATAAAAACGCTTGATAACCACTCGAAACTCTTTTTTCTCAATCTTTCAAAATCACGCCGATACGTTGCACGGGAAAAGCGATCAAACGAAATCGCAACGGCCAATCACCATAATATTTTAACTGCTAGCATTCGAAAAGTTGCCGTTTCCAATAGCGGTGAAAGCGCGAAAAAATTCGAATTCTGAAAAGCTCATTTTAAGAACTTGTAGAACTACCTGTATAATTAAACAAATCGTGCTAAACAGCAATCCGAGATAACATTTGATCCAAGATTCAAACGATTTCTTCATATCCGTCAGGCATGTCGCATTGGTTTGCCGGTGTGCTTTTGCACTGCCCCACCTTCGGAGTATAACGTGTGCGCCCTAATTTTACCGATATTCCACTTGTATTTTTGTCACCTCACTTGTTTGGTGGTAGGGCATTTGCAATGGAAAACGCCTTTTGCCAGCCACGTGATCGTTATCGTGGTGGGCCGCATCACGTCACGCCGACACCCCACCATCTCATCGTCGGAACATTCAGTCAGAGCGACTCGCGTCTGACAAATGAGGTCACCAGCGCAGCCCCTGACGCTAGCTAGCTTAGTGCAATCGAGCCCCTAGAGCTATGCTCCCGGTAAAATTTCACCCTCGCACCATCACACTATCATAGCGCCGCAGAATCTTGCCTCGCTGGCTCAACATGACGGTTGCCGACGACTATTGCCGTTCGTAGGCGGAGAAGCAAAGGATGGACGAGCAAGAGTCTCCATAACGACGAATCGTCTCGCTTCGCGTAGAAATTAACATGCAACGGCTTGTGGCTGGACAGCTATGGATCCACAGGAAACGGATACGTACCAAAGCCTAGCTTACCGGTATTGCCATCCACGATGCAATTGGCATTGCCGTACACCATAAACGGAACGATTTTGCCTACAGCAGCTACCACGAGCCCTATTACGTGCAGCACTAGAACTGGTCGTTTTGACTGGTGACAAATATTAACCAGGCAAGCGAAGCAACCTGCTCAATCAGCGCCCTACAATATAAGATAGGTAAAAGAAGACGTCTGGAAAAAGCGTAGTCTACATTCTATACCCTTATTTACGTCTGGTTTACTGCGGCCGTAAGAATGCGAGCAGTGGGCGATGAATTCATCAATTTAGCATCCAAGCATTAATCGCACTTCCGTTCAGTAATGCCCTACGTTTTGAGTCAGTATTATCAAAATAGATGTTGTGAAGTATTAGGGAAAGAGAGGCGTTTTTTGATGAATGATGTAAGTCAAGCTAAAAGGAAACGACTACCCCACTCACGGGGCGGTTGATTTAACATCGGCCATCGATACCCGTCTCAATAAGCCCATATCGCATGCAACGTCGCCGCTATGTGATTGTGCTCTATCATGCGGCAACAACATCGTCTATCAAACACTTTCCGGACCCCTAGAAGCAGTTGCTGTGAAGTCCTGCTCAAAAATATGTGGTACGTGTTTTCGATTTAGCGTTTCATAAAGTTCAAGAGAGCCTATAATGTAGTCATTCACTACGCCATTAACATTTACGAAGGAGGGAGACAGACGTGCATGCGGGCGGCTTATGCGCGGATTTTCGTTGACCCAACGTTGATTGAATTGTGTGCATTAAACGTGCTTTTTTGTGTAAACTAAACTTCACCTGTTAAGTTTCGTTTTTAAATACCATACAATAATTGGAAATAAAGCATTGCACCCAACGTATGTGAGATGGGTGTTGAAATTGCACTGTAGTTTTTAGACACATGGGCACGTAGCGAAACTCTCCATGCGAACGCATGATTCACCACTTCGAAATTAGCAACTTCCAGTGGAGTAACTGACACAGCACTACGAAGATTAGTTGGACGTACTATGAAAAAGGTACTAAAGTTATTACTCCGGATTAGTTGTTAAAAAGTCTTACGTCAACTTACATCTAGTACTTGCTCACGTTTAGGAGTTTTTGTTTTGTGGAGGAGTCCCACACTGCTTGAGATAGAGACTTGTAGCAACAGTGCGTAACTGCATTTAATATCTCCTCCACAAAAAAAAAACTTCTAAACATGAGCAAGTACCAGATGCAAGTTGACGTAAGAGTTTTTTTTCACATTTAGGAGTACGATGCTCTCACTCTCTCAAATACAGGAAACTCAGTCTGGATTTATTTTTCTGTGGAATCAATCTACTAACTGTGTTCATCTCGGTTTCAGTAAACTCTAATCTAGAGCCTTAACGATTACCAGAAAGTATTCGAACATATTCGCTCTAGAATGTTGTTCCAGCACATCGGAGTACCAGCACACAACGACACTACCTTTAAGAACACATGGATTGGCCGACTTGGCAGCAAGCGATTGCCCAAGATATTAATGATGTCTCTAATGTAACGTAGAACAAATTTCCAACGTATGTGCTCGTCCGAAATATGGTATCTAGTTAAGGAGACGTGATAACACTATAACGCCGAGAATCTACTAAACTTTTTCGGGCTGATCCTAAAACTGCGATTATACTTAATAAGTATGTCTGTTAGAAGTATACAAAGAAAAAGAAACGCCTGAGTTTGGTTTAATAAAGTGAATGAGGTTTGGCGATTGTTGGGGAGCCAAAATAGCACGGAATCTACATTAAGTTCTGTATTGAAAATCAAATTATATATCTAAAGTGGTCGTATTGCTACGAACTGCTTAAGGTGATCAAGCAGTGTCCCGGACACTGTCTATACGTGGAGTTCCAGCAAATAAACGCCCGTCGGGAAATGTCTGACGGTAAATGCCTATGTTTATTTAAAAATCCAAATGCAAGGCAGCCTATGGTCTAAAGAGATTTTGAAGTCAGCAACGAGTCCGACATCTTTCATCGAACTCTAAATATACATCGTTTTTTTGCATGCGCCCTTTAACATCTTTCTGTCACAGTGTCTAAACGGCGCTTTATTGCAAACCTATGCTAGCGGACACAAATGCCGCAAGTGATGGGTAAGCTCATTGTTTGTAGTAGTTACGGTACTTTTAGAACACATTTTCCAACTAAAATTTGTAGACCATAGCTTTAGCTATTCAAATGAGCCTCCCTGTACTCGGGATACGTTTCTGTACAGGCCTGACAAATATGCTCAGGCTAGCAATTTAAGAGACAAATAATGGCAATGGTTGACAGTATCGATATGATATTTGTTGCCATAAGTGCGGAAGTTTGAAAATTTCATTAAAACTTCATTGTCATTCGACTGGTTATCACAGGCTAGTTGAACGATAGATTTGTTAGTCTTTGCTGCGGCAAAATTGCGCTAGGCTATTTTTGCCAGGAAACCCCTAAACGACGAGTTAAATACGTTGTACATGCCATGTTATTATGAAAAATTCTTAAGTGTTGTTCGGTGCCTAGTTGTAGCCCATGCAATTCCATCTACTGACGCAGGTTCTCTAGCTTTTCATTTGCGGCTCTCGTTAGATCAACTAGACTTACAGCTGCGATTTTTTTTTCATATCAGCTGCTCCATATGATGCCTTAGCAGTCCATGTATAGACCCCGTACTGGAAGTCCTCAAACCTATTTTCCTTCAGGAATAATATGAGGCCACAACTGTAATATCTAGACGAAAGAGCCGCAGTTAGCAAGTGACTCTTTTTAATATTTTTCTAACGTGTATAAGAAAAGGTACTGGGCTTCCTGCAGCGTGTACCATGTCCGTCAGTGCAAGCACGGTCTTTGGAATCCCTTTTGTTCGGTTTTTCTCCTGGCGCTTTGTGCGCTTATCACAGTGCAGCTAGGATATTTCTGTTCATGACAGTAGAACCACTGTTTTTGCCTTAGGTAAATCTGCGTGAGATAACTGCAACTTTGGACCTCAATAGGATTCTTTCTTCATAGGTAAGTGATGATCGTATACCGGTCGATTTAGTAAAATTGGACCGTCGGCTGAAAGCACCCTATGCGCTCCAAGCGCACATGTTCTACATTGTGGTCGTTGTTAGTTAAAACATCGCCGCTTCGATTGTCCTGAGATATTCATGTTTAACCGCGTATCGTGTATTTTTCTTTTTCTTCTGCTTGTTCTTCTGCTGTGAGATACGATGGCCGAACGCGTATGGCTGATGCTATTGCTGTTGTGGGGGTAATTGTTGTTGTTGCTGCAGCTGTCGTTGTTGTTTGCATCATTGTCAGCATTGGCACTACTGTTGTTGTTGTCTCCGATTGTTGTTATCATTTGTACTGTAGTTATTATCAGTTGCCGCTACTGCAGTCGTTGCGATAGTATTGCTTGTGTTGTTGTTGTTGTTGTTGTTGGACGAATTATTTCGACATGGGCCAACGCGTGAACTTATTGGCACGTGATCACAGAATGCGCCTCACGGCAGCGTATCGTAAAACGCTCGATCGCCCAACAACAATAGGGTAAATATTAGCAGCAAGTCAATCGAGATGATAGTTGTTTGTGTTAGATCGTAAAACGTTCAGCAGCAGCAGCCACATGCTATCAAGCTATGCTCGGTCGGTTTGACGATAACTATGGCCGATTTGGTCAGGGCCACAGCGATGATTATTCCTGTGATAGCCATCATGATGATGGTTATAGCGATGGTGAGGATGGTTATAGCGATGGTGATGATTGTTATAGCGATGGTGATGATTGTTATAGCGATGGTGATGATTGTTATAGCGATGGTGATGATGGTTATAGCGATGGTGATGATGGTTATAGCGATGGTGATGATGGTTATAGCGATGGTGATGATGGTTATAGCAATGGTGACGATGATGATGCTGATGATTGTGACGGCTGAAGAACCGTGGCAACATCAACAGCAGCAGAAGCAGTAGTGGGCTACTGCTAGGTCCTAGCCAACAGCCTGGTACAGCATCAAGCGGCGACACGCGTACAAGTAGACTGACCAGATGGTTCTAAAATAAAAAAACATTTAAGGTGGTTTTTTTAATTCTAGACTATCCTCCGTCCCCTACGGGCTTGGCCCTTAACCTGAGGTATATCTTCAATGCACCGAGGGCCGGACATGTTAAGATATCTAGGGTTTCCCCAACAGTCCTTGTGGCAGCAGCATGGCCGCTGACTCTCAGCGATATGGTTTGTCATCTATTCTCAATGAGCATCGCTCAAAGAAAATTCGACCAACAACAGGGATCGAACCGGCGAAACCCCGGTAGATGACAACCATGGCTAGCGCACTAATCCCCTAGACCACGCTGCCACAACTTGACCAGATGGTTCACTGGGTTACACCTCCCCTCTCCACCATCTTGCCTAAAAAATAATTTCATCACAGCAACATCCTGTTTAAAAAACATTATTTTTAATAGAATGGGAGCGGAAATATATTGTTTGTCAATGTGGGAATGATATTACTTATTTATGTTATACTGATGCGACTAACCGGATATGACTTCATAAAATGTGCGATTGGACAAGAGAGCAAAATGTTGAGAAATTGAGAAACCGAACAAACCGGCGTGTTTGGGATCCTATAGTGTCTTATGTTTGAGACAAGGGTATCTCTCGTACATGAGAGTCTTTTTTGACTTTTGTCAATTGTGATTATTTTGACAAAATTCATTGTGATACAATTCGTGGTGCAATTGCTGTAAACTGTATCTCCGGCCACGATGTGGGACTCCCATAGAATCCCATGTTACCACGGTAGGAACGTGTGTAGCGGCTTACAGAAATCATACCACGAATTGTATGACCACCGTTTGTATAGTACTGAAATTATTGTCATAAAGGATCCCCGGACATGTTTATTCGTGTTGTATGCATTTTCAGCATAATAGTACATTTTTAAATTGTTAAAAGTGGAAGGTCTAGAATTTTGACTCGCAGGATTTTTGCGAACTCTTCTCCATGTAACGATTTTCTGCCGGGTTTTAAATGTTTTTCTGCGTCAAACAAGTTGTCATTTTCCAATCCCACGTTTTGTGAAGTATTATCTGGCCAATCAAAAATGTTGTTATTTCACTTTAACTCCAAAACAAGACGTTTGTCCTTCGTAAAAAAATCTATGTTTTGAAAAGGTTCTATCCTAGGCAGTAGCCCTATATATATATATATATATATATATATATATATATATATATATATATATATCCTGTAACTATTCGCTAGCCTGCTTATAGATTCCGCTTGAACGTTGCTGAAGTCGTGGCGTTTGCTGTAAGAAATTTATAGATAAAAGCGTTGTTTGGTTTCAAAATGTTTTCTGTCTATAAAATAATATAACCTGTAAACCGACAATCTTGCCAACACATATCCGTTTGGTCTACACGTTTATTTTCACGTGCTACATATCGTGGCTTGGTTTGCTTATCTCCGCCGAGGCATCCTTTGCTTCCAAACCTTAGTAAAAGTTTAATAAGCCATGATATCGGAAAAATATGAAAAAATGTATTAAATCGTATTAACGAGTAATAATAGTAATAACATAAATGTACCTACATGTACATGTATCACAAATACTAATACAATTATTTAATATCTGTATCGCCTGCTTGCATAGCGAAAAAGTGATGCGTGATCACCTTTTCGCTATGCAAGCAGGCGTTTGTGTAATTTCAAGTCGTTACCAGTCATCAAGTCTCGTTCCTGCATCGCCACCATCAATCAAGACAAATTAATCTTATCGCCACCCACTTTTATTTCATAGGCTTATTGCACAGACACGAACTGCGCGTCGGATTAGTAACGATTCCGCGACTAACTATAATTGCAGGTTTAAAATTGCTATTATTTTATAAAGATTTAGCTTGCAATCTAATTCTGCAACCTTAAACTAAAAGAAAATCCTACTCCAAACGGAGTATATGCGGTATATTTTATAATCGGCAAGTCATTTTCCTAGCTAAACGACTGCAACCACTGTTGTTGGAGAGATTATGCAACGATGCAACTGCCCCGGCCTGTTTCAGGCCAATCAAATACCGACGTCTATTAGTCCAGAGGTCATCCATAGTGGCAGAAGAGAGGACCACGTACGTATACCTTTGATCTGCAGTGACCCTACCATTGTATAATATATTTTGGCCAAAAAGCTTTCGGTCAGGTCAAACACAAAAGTAGTATTTTATGATATGATGATCTGTTTGTGCTGTACTGCGCTTCGGCGTTGCTGCTGTCCATTTATGCATTAGATATGGAGCGCTGCTTGCTCTCCTAAGGTGATGTATCTCGAATACCCTGATGATTCCAAGGTTTACTGCACTACCAAAAAGTCCTTGCTCTAAAATGCCGCAGCAGATCATCTATTTCACCAACGTTTAACTCTGGTGATCTTTCTCGACTCTATTTTTATAGAGAATGTAACTTTGTATAAAAAAAGTGTGTAGCGGCTTACAGAAATCGTACCACGAATTGTATGACCACCGTTTAAATGGTACTAAAATGTTCGTCAGGAAGGATCCCCGGACATGATTATTCGTGTTGTACGCATTCACTATCAGCGTAATAGTACATTTTTAATTATTAAAAGTGGAAGGTCTAGAATTTTGACTCGCAGGATTTTTGCGAACTCTTCTTCATGTGACGATTATCTGCCGGGTTTCGAATGTCTTAAATTTCTGCGTCGAACAAGTTGCCATTTTCCAATCCCAAATTTTGTGAAGTATTATCTGGCCAATCAAAAATGTTGTAATTTCACTATAACTCAAGAACAAGACGTTTCTCCTTCGTAAAAAATCTATGTTTTGAAAAGTTTCTATCCTAGGCAGTACAGCATATATATATATATATATATATATATATATATATATATATATATATATATATATATATATATATATATATATATATATATATATAGGTAATGTCTGTTACTAGTCGCTAGCCTGTTTAAAGATTCCGCTTGAACGTTGCTGAGGTCGTGACGTTTGCTGTGAGGAATTTTATAGATAAAAGCGTTGTTTGGTTCCAGGAATTTTTTTATCTATAACATATTACAACCTGTGAACCGACAATCTTGCCAACACATATCCGTTTGGTGTACACGTTTATTTTCACGTGCTACATATCATGCTTGATGGTGCTTATCTCCGCCGAGGCATCATTTGCTCCCAAACCTTAGTAAAAGTTTAATACGCTATTGTGTCGGGAAAATATAGAAAAGGTATTAAAGAGTAACAATAGTAATACCATGGATGTACCTACATGTACATGTATCAAAATTACTAATATCATTATTATATAATATCAACAATATTGCTTAAATGATAACTGTTTGAGTGTCGGTGACTGCTTTCTGCTTACAATTGCACAGTGCCTTTTGCTCTCTCGGGAAACGTGTTCTGCCAGAATATTCTTAACCGCGCAAAGAAAGCTTTCCTTGTTTGTTGGAGTTTCTGAGCGCACTATACATCACGCTATAAAAAATTGTTAAGGCCACGACTCTTAAATGAGTACGCACCAGTGACAGCAATAAATGCCGCTGGCGTCATTATTGCTGGAGACATATTGTTTTTAAAATTCATCTGAATAAAACTATAGGTGAATTAAACGTAGAGCAGGCTTGCTCCGAATAAATGTGGTTATAAGCACAATATTCAGTTCTATTCACCCCTCGGTTTCTGTCTACATTTGATTACAATGCAAATCAATGTGGTGTAATACGCCCAATAACTATTGAAGATACCTCAACGGAGTTAACCACCTGAACTCCGTGTGCATTAAATCGGTTTCAATTAGTGTCAGTTGTAAACTTAAAGAGCTACGGTAACAATCATGAGTGGACTTGACCTTCACGAAGGTTATAGTGAGGTAACAGCGTCACAGCGCGCGTCTGGCGTCTTGCTCTATACGTTGCTTCGATTGATGTCCATGTTTACTTCAAACAAGGTAATACTGTATGACTTAAGACGACTTCACACAATGCCAGCACACGTTTGAACTTACAGCAAGATAACTTTGAACTTACAAACACAATTGATCATTGAAATTGCGTCATGTGTTCATCTTTCTGATGCCGTAATCGTGCCGATATTCCTTGTAAAGACGTGCAATGTACATTCAACAAAGCGTGTGCTTGCCCTCGTTGATGGTGGTGGTGGTGGTGGTGGTGGCGGTATATCGATGCGCGTCAAATACGTGTGCTATTGCGCTGTCAGCTTCGCTCAACGTCCCGGTCCTTTTATTTGTGAAAGCCATTTAATAGGTCAGTGAGTAGACAGGCTGTGAATGTGGCGATGACAGCCGCTATATTATTCAACCAAAAAACTGTTCCTTGAGTCCCACCATGCTAATTCAAAACTCGGCAGACCGATACGCACTGCGTGATGGACAGACGGGTGCGGGAATTCTTGACGCCCAACACAGATCCGGGAACGTCCGCACTGCAAACCCCAAGACGTCGGCTGTCGAGGCTGCTTGAAATATTCCTGCTAGGATTGATCTACCGTCGGATCGATTTATGAGACCGATGACGATGAGCATGCAAACGAGCCAGTTTCAAACGGATTTGCCGGTCTCCTTTTTTTATAATCACCCTGGTGATGCCACTAGGTGATGGTGATGTCGATGATGATGAGAAAATCTGACGATGCAACTGTGACAATTATGTTCACGATCTCAGCGGCAGGTGGTGTTAGAGTTGTTGCTGCTGCTGCTGCTGCTACTGATACTGGCGTGTTCCTAGCCCAATAGAATTATAGCTGATTGCGGACGTTGTTGGTCGTTTGAGAAATTTCTGTTCTTGCGTCGTTGTCGTTACGTACGGCGTCAAGCGGCGCGGCATAATCGACTTATGTATTGTATCGTCGGATGGTCGCGCTGTTTCCAATTATGCCTTAAACGACAATGGCGACGGCTGCCAACAGCGAGTTCGAGATGTCTGGAACGAAAGAAGATGAAGAAACAGAAAAGGAAACAAAGCAGCACTATTAGTTGTGGTCGTAGTATGCTTGTTGTTGCTGTTGTTGTTGTTACTGTTATTGTTGCAATTCTGTATTTCATCAGTAGAATCTGAATCGCTTTGAATGACGCACTAGCTTGCATTTGCAAGTGACGAAAGGTTTTTCTTGAGCGGTTAAGCGTCACCGTTAGAGTATTCTAGATAGACATCGTTTCAATCGTTCAACATCCTTTGGCTGATTGAACAATCGAACAGCCGAAAGGCCGTCTTTCACCAATCCCGCCGGCCCTCCACTCGTTGTTTAACGGATCGGTTGCTATTGGCATTATTTCGAGTTGATGATGCCCAATCAACAGTAAGACCCTTTCTTCATCTCCTGTGAGCAACACATTATGACGAAATCACAAAGCTGATCATCCGAAGAGAACAGAAGAAGGAAGACCAATTTGCTCCGACTCAGCGTACATACTCTTGTGTGTGTGTGTGTACGTTCTCACATAGCCCAAGTCAGACTAAAGTTCTCGTATCGCTGTCATCAACGTCACAGGGCCGATAGACTTCCCACCCAATCTTTCCCACCATCTTTTCTCTCCGTTTCTTGGTTCCGATATCTCTTTTCTTCCCCAAATCGTTACTTCCCATCTCTATTCCTCTCACCGGTGCTCTCCCTAATTCGCCTTCCCCCTCCTACTACTACTACTTCTGTCGGCGTCTGTGTTCGAATCTAACGATCTTGTTATTCGTTGACACGTTTATCTACATGTTGGCGGTGCTCCCCGTCAAGCTGTACGTTCCGTAAGCAGCCCGAGTGGCCCAGTGGGTGGCCGCGGCTGGCTGAGTGACACGACGCCGCTATGGCGACGCCCGACTCGTTAGCCTAGACAAGGACCTTCGTCGTTATGTCTATGAGTGACGCGTTTCACGCAGCCTACGAAGAGTGTTTGCGTAACAACGAGCGACTTCGCCGGCTTCGCATGCTAGAAGTTCGAAGTGACGCTTCCCCACCCTCTCGGCGTCTCCTTTCGTTGCGCTTGAGCGCACGAGTCCGTATCACCGCTTGAGCACACAGAAGGTGCTCGCCCAACAAAGGCCGCTAACAGAGTGGGCCAATCATTTTCCTCTTACAGAAAGTCTCCTGATAAAATTAAATAAAAAATAGAGTAAGAGAGGGAGAGAGAAAGTTAAAAGAATTATCTGCTAGAATATCTTATAATTATTAATTAATGAGGAAGATTTTTCTTTGTGAAGTAATATCAGACTTGTTGCATTTAAGGTTACATCACACTTCGGTGTTCTTTGTCTTCTGGCTGAGCTATGCGATCGTCGTACCCAGTATTACTCCCATCTCTCGACTTCGTTCCGTCTGCATTTGACTAGTAAACGTCTATGTGCATATGTACATACATATAGTTGTGAGAGACCACTGAACGCGTGTCGTGAACAAAGACCATAATCGGCGGTTTACCCATAAAATGGCAGCTACTTCGTTTCAATGTTTGCATCACCGCAATAGAACATGGCGGAACGTCGACGAAGAGGATCGATTATTAGAGACCCTAATTTGGCACTCAGGTTTAGACCTCTGTAATTTGTATACCCTGTTTGACGCGACAGAAAGCAAACGCAACTAGCTGGGGGCTCATCAAGTCAAGGCGGAGTCACTAGAACCGCTGACTCTGTCGCTAGCTCCAGTAGTCGTCAAGTAGTTTGCGTGTAATAGCGTATTACAAACAGAGAGCACAAAGACCATTCCTCACTTAATCGTAATCGATCAGTCAGTCAGTCAGTTAAACATTTCAACACAACGACAACATTAGGACGCCGCTGCTGCTGCTGCTGTTTTCAACTGAAATCGGTTAGCCGGCCAAGTAGTCTATTCAATCTCGTTTACAGAGAAAAACCTCTGCTGACAGCGACATGCATAGGTAACCCCTATATACTCGGTTGGTTCAGTACTTTGGCAGCGTCCTCTGAAAATGAAATGAGACATACACGACAAACGATCTATCTATTACACCAGCCGATGTATTGTAACCGATGCCGTTGCTTTGATCGAACTACCCCGTTACTTATCAGTTTGTGGCACAAATAACTACGTTTCAGCCGAGCTCAAAGATGACTTGTTGAATCCTTGGCCAAAAAGCGTTGACCAATTGTTTGCGCGTATTTTTCGCATGCGATGCCGCGGCAACCTGTTGTTGTTCAATCTAAACCAGCTGGACACAGGGTAACGCAGGGACCGAGTAAGGATAGTGTCGAAGATATGCTGTGACTATTTCAGTGAACCAGAGATGCAATTTCTTGGTAATAGTCGAAAGCTTCGACTCTTCTGCACCACAAGCAGTTGCAGAATGAGATCAGCCAACGAGACGGCCGGTTGCACTAGCCCCAAGCGGCAACGACGGTAAATACACATACCTGGACTACTGTAATTTTGGAAAAGTAGGACGTTGGCTCTAGCAATACGTTGGAAAAGTTTGGCACATTTTGCGACGACGCTCCCTTGCGCAGGATTCCTAAATAAAGGCAATAACGTAGCGGCTGATAATAAGGCGTGCGAAATATATATATATATATATATATATACATAGGCGAGAAGAGAGAGTATAAGGGCTTAAATTGTGACCGAGTCGAGTAATCTGCACTGTCCTATATATTCTCTAAAAGTCTTCAATATGCGTTTCTGTCGGGGAACTTTATAAGCGGAAAGAAGAAATGATTCATGCACGGTCCATATGTTTTTCAATTTAACGTGCATTAGCATAATAGACAGCAAAAATGCAACGGTTATTAGCCGACAAACTTTGTAGTGGAGACGTCGGCTAGTAGATATAATGCCAGATCGTTAGCTAAACACCTTTAACGCAACTATAGGATAATAATTAATATGTATGAAAGACAGCCAATACACACGCTCCTACAACTTGGAAGTTCTAAGCGCAGCCTACTACGTTATTTGCTTTAATCGGCAAATTTAATCCCCTTTAATGCTTATATTAAAATAGAATTATTCACGCTCACAATAAATATATATATATATATATATATATATATATATATCCACCACAACGTTGTTGATATCATCATTTATCATAACACAATATAGTACTAAAGCACATGACAATTATGACCATGTTTATTACACAACCCAGTATTAAATTATCTAGCCAGGATGGAGAGCGGCGGCTGGAGCTACATGACTGGTGATGGTGTCTGGAATACACTAATTCACAGTAGACGCGTACAAACTTGGGGTGGGGCTCGTGAAACCCACTTTGCAGGCTTAGTTCATAGTGAAACCCGTACACCGAATGTACGGCTTGAACTGAAATTTACGGTTACGATATGCTGATTTTCTTAAGTTGGAAGCGGTGTAGAGTCCCGAGAGATTTGCCTCATTTTCTAGTTGCATGGCGTTGCGATACTGTCGAAGATCCGATGTCTGCGAAAAGATGAATCGATCGATGAAGTCCTCGATAAAAGGCGCCTATTAGGACGAAACAGCAGGTAAGGCAATTCTGGGTAGTTTGGGAAATCCAAGTGCCCGTATAAGAAAATTTGCCTTCACCTTATCCGGGCTGTCCCAGCTGCCGCTACTGAAGGATATTCCCACATGAGTGGTGATGCCATATATATATATACTATGATATATATGTATATATAGAGTTTTAATGTCTGAGAAAAATATATTTGCTCTCTCTGAATCTATATATATATATATATATATATATATATATATAAAGTATCTTGTTGTGCAGCGTTATCCACATACAGTGCGGGTCTTTACATTAACACGTCATCAGGGCAGTGAAGCCGTTTCCCCATCCCGACGTCAGTAGCCCTATTGATCCTGCACTTACAACCGCTACTGCGATCACTACAAGCGCCGTGAACGAGTAATAATAATAATAACAAACAACAAGAGCACTTTGTTGAAGGGCATGGTAAATATTGTCAGGATAGCGGGTTATTTGGCAAGTAGGCTTATCGGCTGGCTCAACCAGGCAGGTAATCGAGCGGCCGGTAACCGGACGGGACAACCTCAGCCTCGACACACCTCAATCAATACAAATACGAAATACCACCACCGGCGCTGCCACCGCCCATCTACAACCCCCGCAGCATCACTTACCCTGCGCACCTGCTGCGTGCCTCACTAAAGTCACCTCTCAGTTGTAGTCGTAATGTTGCTGCTGTTGTTGTCGCCATTGTCATGTTTGTTGTTGTTGTTGCTGCTTTTGTTTGTTCAGCTTGTTGTGGCTGTTGTTTTACCTTGTTGTTGTTGTTGTCGTTGTCAAGTTTGTTGTCGCTGTTTGTAAAAAATCGCGTAGACAACCATAGGTTGTTCGGCGTCACCGCAGAAACAGCTGTCCAGACGCAACGGTACAGTAGCATATTACTATGGTTGTTGTTGTTGTTACTGTTGTTTGTTCCTATTATTACGGTTGCTAATCAAGTTTGATTGTTGCGACCGCTATTGTTACGCTACTTACTACCCGATTATATTTTCAGCGCTGTCGTTACCGCCATTATTGTTGTTGTTTAGTTATGACGCTTTTCTTTTTTTTTGTTCCGGGCAGCGCTGCGGCTGCTGTTGCTAGAACTGATTTCATTATTTATGCTACGGTTGGTGTTGTTGTAGTTGTTGCCGTTGTTGTTTGGTAGTTGTTGCGACATTTTTCATTTGTCTATAGTGACATGTATAGGGCAAAAATAGCGAAAAACGGCAGCTGTCGTTTGTAATGCCTATGTTAACCACAGCAGAGCGCCACCTACGACGGAAAAGCCGATCATGATTTTAACCCCATACAGAAACGTCTATTCATTGCCCTACCTCGTGACATTCACGACTGACACTCATGCAATTTTGATGAGACGACCGCAACGATGTTTTTGATTTGCTGCTCCACGGCGGAAATAGTTTTGGCTGAGCTGCATTCTGCAGCATCATGGTACGTACGCTAAGTCCATGCATAGGCCGAGCTTCAATGAAATGGTGAGATTCACTTCTTACAAAT